>CAFUXE010000896.1:197151-208789 GCA_903364295.1 Serranus cabrilla | reverse complement strand
ATTGGATTACATGTACATAACAAAGTAAATCTTATTTTCAATTTTATAATTAATAATCAGTCTTTCTTCTGATTCTTGTCATTTCCGTCTTAATATTCTGCAGTAATTCATTTATTCATTCATTATCCTTAACCGCCTATCTGAACCCGGTTCCCCGGGCACTAGAGCCAATCCCACCTGCATTGGGTGAGAGGCGGGGTACACCCCGGACAGGACGCCAGTCTGACGCAGGGCTGACACATATAGACAGACAACCATTCACACGCTATATTGTTAACAAAGCACAAATTTAGTGCTGATGACAGAGAATTATAACACTTTGCAATACTGTAGGAAACACTTAAAATATTATTGTAACATTGGAAGTTACCAAAATGAATCTTAAGCTCAATGTTAAGTCCACAAACCCGACCATATATAATATCATTTTGGGTTATTGTAAGAATGTTATACAGGCAGTGAACCAGGACTTCACTGATTTTTGTACTTGTTGATTGTGCTCCCACTAGTATACTGCTCTCATTTTCCATGCAGTCCTTCTAAATAATAAAACACACCTCCTGCAGCTCTCATGACACAGAGGTGTAATAAGCATAATCAATAACACATTTTAGTTTAAATAAATCACTCAAAGCTGCATGATCAATATCTTTGAATTAACAATAGATTATATGACTAGTGTAATGTCAAAGGGGTCACTTGCAGTGACAGTCTTCCAGCACTGTCAACAACATATTTACTTATTTACTGCACTATACACACTCTCACACACCCATGCATGTACACTCCAGCTCATACTGCACTTACTGACCTATATCTATGTACCTGTTTATATTTGATACACTCAGAGGGGAATTTACTTTCTTAATGGATGAACACATGATTGCAGTTATCCAAGTGGGAGAGTATGAGTGTGCTACAGGTTAAAGTGGGGGTTGTGAGGGGTGAAGCGCTATAAAACTAGAACTGGAGGCCGCAAAAGCCTTGCAATGCTTCTGTGAAGTTGTCCAACAATATGCTGTTCTGTATAAAATGTTTACTTTAAGCACAACTTGTATTTGCACTGTTTATTCCACATTCTTTTTATTAATTTTTTCCATGAATTCTGAACATTACTCTGCACTCGGGGCCACACGGTGGGGTAGTGGTTAGCACTCTTGCCTCACAACAAGAGGGGTTGCAGGGTCGATCCCGGCCTGCGGCCCTTCTGTGTGGAGTTTGCATGTTCTCCCCGTGTGTGCGTGGGTTCTCTCCGGGTACTCCGGCTTCCTCACACAGTCCAAAAACATGCAGCTTATGTTTATTTGGTGACTCTAAATTGCCTGTAGGTGTGAGTGAGTGTGTGAATGGAATGGCAATAGACTGGCGTCCTGTCCAGGGTGTATCCTGCCTCTTGACCAATGCAGCTGGGATCGGCTCCAGCACCCCGCGACCCGGGTTCGGATAAACAGTTACAGAAAATGAATGAATGAATGAATACTCTGCACTCTGCTACTCTTCTGGTTGGATTCTTAACTGAATTTTGTTGTCTAACTACATGTACCCTTTGCAATGGCAATACAGTTGGATGTAATCTAATGTAATCTAATCAACCAGCTGGCAAAAAGAAATATCGATACCAGTACTGATACAAGTACCCTTAACACGATACCGATACCAAGTGAGTACTTTATTCAATACTTTTTTTCAACTGTGACTTTCAATGGTATTGCCTCTTCAGCTTCATGGACTGTTGAAAAAAGAGGAAAGGCTGGATGAAGTGCTTCGAGAATGACTGAGGCTGGCATGGCCTCCATTATCAATCACAACTGTACAGACAGAAATAAACAGTTGGGGAGTGCAGCTGTGCAAGGATACGTGTGTGTACTGAATGTTTGTGTGAGAGAAAGTTAGTTGTGTAGCTGGCTCTGTCAACATAATCCTAGAATTGTGAAGAGGACTTGATGTTTGGCAGTCTTTGCTCGGTCTCAAGTCCAGTTGGACTTGACTTGCTGTCTTGGACTGTGCTCTGTCTTGGACTGTGCTCTGTCTTGGACTCGACTAACTTCAACTCTGGTAAGCTGCTTATCAAGATGATGATTCTTCCTCTCAGAATGAAGCTGATTATACAGTAAGCATGTCGTTTTAAAAAAAAGAACATTCAAAGCCTTTTGTCCTTGCCCATTTCCTCTGCGGGCCATCAAAGAAGCACTGATGTCCAGCAGAGCTTGACAGCGGGGCACGGCCACTGATTAATCATCTTCACTGATTTAATGGCAGGAGAACACAGCTGTGGACATCCTTATTTTACATCAGACTGCAGTTCTTACTGTCTAAAATAATATGAAAGAAAATATGTGGCGAGGCGGTTGTAGTGGTGAAACATGCAGATGGTAGTTTATTAGAAGACTCACTCCCTCATTAGTCTTACAGTGTGGATCACAAGAAGCATATTTGCAACTTTGGGCAAGCAAGTACTGCAGAAAAGTACTTTGCAGTTGTAAGTATCCAGCCCTCTGTTAGTGTACCATCTGCATCATCATAATTACAGTAAGTGGTTTCTATTGTGGTGGCTCACAGGAGGCGTAGGGGTGAGAATAAAACTGCACTGCCTCCACATCAAACATCCAAAAACAGGGCAGCCTCTTCAAGTCCTCAGTGATATTTTCTGTATCTCTTTGCCCATACACAATTTGCACAACAGTGGGAAACGATCAATTATAATACCACTTCCTTTGTTGCCTTTTTGCCAACTTGAGAAGAGCATGTTCAGCCATCAGAATTTACAAAGTAGCGGAATATTTGAGAGCTGACCTTTACTGTAGAGCAGCAGTGATGACAGCCATAAGGATATTTTCTAACCAGCTTCTTTTTGTGTGTTTCAACAATGACACTTTAAAAGAGGACAAAGCGAATCATGCCGGGGAGATGCCTATGGCACTTCCTGCTAACTGACAGTAATAGTGTGCCTTCTAAGGCACAGACTGAGGCCCTGGCTGTCAGTATTAGGGAAATGGGAGTGGAATGATGGGGTGGTGGCTGGCAGGGGGTGGGGGTGAGGGGGTGAGGGGGGTAGCAGGCTCCGCAGGCCATGTATTAGATTTGAGTTTTAATCTCAATGTGGGGCAACAAAGTGAGCCCAAGGCTTTCTAAAAGACATTTTTCTCTGTCTCTCTCTGTGTCTCTTTCTGTCATTCATACTGTAAATTATAACACCGCTGATGTTCCCTCACGCCACTCATTGCTTAACCATTTTCATAATTACAGGCTCTACCAATGTGTGGCTGGCATCTAATGGTGAGATGAGTTAATGTCCGTGACGTTAAGTGATTTTCCCTTTTTCCTAGCATACAAATCCAAGTGAGCTCTGCCACCCACTAGTGTGCAGTCAAGAGTGTGAGCGCAATGGCATGTGCCCCCCCACACACAAACTTACAAACACATGGATGCATCATTTGAGCTCAAATTTATAATATGTCCTTCTCTCTAACCGGAGTGAGTCACTGTGTAGTAAAATGCACTTTAGTTACAGTGTGTGTTTATAATATCTGCTAGCAGAGAGAACCTCCTGAATATATCATCTAAATGAAAACATCCACTTGCTCAGCCTACGAATGTGGTATATAGGATAAACTACAAGGACTCAGAATGCCTTTTAATTTATTTCTTTTTAATTATCTTAACACTATAAACGACACATTCTTCTTAGGTTTAATTTCTCTGGGATTTGAAAAATACACTAATGGGCTAATCGTGTAGAATTATGTTTCAATTCGGGACAGATTTTTGTAGCTTTGGCCATTATTTCTGTCAACACAGACACATTACTGCAATGAAGTGGGAAACAAGTGATCAGGCAATCAGACAAGGTGTAAACAAGCTTGATTATTAGAGGTAAAATTGCAGTTGAGCACACCTGAAATGCTGATTTATCCTGCCATGTACAGAAAAAAGTAGCTTGATCATACAGTTGTTTTGCAAAGTTTTGAAAAAATGTGCTCTGTTTTTTCACCAAAGGATGTCATGTTTTTGGCTCAGCTGTTTGTTTATTTTTCTGTTAGCAACAAAAAACTGTTGGCCAGTTTATCCTGAAACTCTGTGGAATAGTGTAGAGTTGGCTACGGACCCATTACATTTTAGATTGGATTTGAATAAGATACATTCATTAATTTGCACTTTTATGCCAGAAAATTATATTGTGCTGCATTCATGTGGTGTTGTCATAATTGAAAAAAAAAAGAAGTAAAAATCCCAACACGGACAATTTACATGAAGGACCCCTCCAGTCATAACATTAACACTAAAACTGTTTTGTCTTTTGTTTGGCTCACAAGTGGACAGATGAGACACATCGCCATTAACACCTGTGTGTATCACACGTCTCCAGGGGTGTCCAGCTGACCACTTGTGTTCAGATTTTGTCACTACCCACACCACTTCTGCTCTGTCAAATTGCCTCGTCTGATAACAGCAACAACAACTTTTGATTTAAACTGTGTTTAGCTAAGAATATGTTGGAAAAACACATGTACGGCCTATTGCAATTAATGAAATCATTTGTGACTACCAAACTGTTGTTTTCAACTGTATGTCCTGTGTCATCAAAGCAGCCACAACACAGCCCCTCCAAATAAAGTTGTCATGCTTAGCCGAAGGATTGTTTAAAGTCTGTATGATCAGCTGACAGTTCATGGCCTTTCTAGCATCTTTTTAGTGCCTAGTGCATTCCTAGATCTCAGAAATAGAGACAAAGCACAACAAAATCATACACTGAAAACCCTGCCTACCACAGGGGTAAACAATCGGCCCCACCACATGAAAAACAAGGGCTGAATCACTATCAAAATGTCTGTAGCTAGCTAAAAACAGTAGATTTAAGCATGTCAAGGATTGTTTCTGCACCAATTGTCTATCAGAGATGACACGTTAGCTTTTACCAAGTTAATGTTAGCAATGTGTTAGCAAGCAATGATACTTGCAGACAAGTCTCTACACATTCTACTGTGACGGAAGTTGCATTCTGTCTAAATGCTTTAGCCTAAAATAGAAGTACATTTAACCTAATAGTGACATTTTGATATTTGACTTATGACACCAGACTCAATAGATCCAGAGTCTCAGCTTTCCAGTCATATGCAATTTATGCAATTGTTTAGGGACACCAGTATGCAGAAATATCCAAATACAGTAGGTCAAAATAGCGCATTAAAACTGCATGGTTTTTGCCTAACACTGCATGGTATCAGATAATGTGGGCATGTCCATACAGGGCAGACTCAGGGTAAGGTTTTTCCTTGTCAAAATTTAGCAAAACTAACTCTGTAAGACAGTTTAGCAAAGTGGGCAGAAGAGGGTCCAGGCTTAATAAGACAGGGGCACTGACCCCCTTAGAACTGTCGTTGCTGTACACATAGCATTAGGAATGCTGAATATCCCACAATTTCTCCCTTTCTTCCTGGTGATACCTCACATCTGCATACATCTGGATGCCTATGTCTTAAAGTCTACATTTTTTGGTTCGTCAGCTTATGAAAAACTGTTCTGGGTTTTTAAATGTATATATAATATATAATATAATATATTCTGGGTTTTAAATACATATATATATATACACACAGTTCATGATAAGCTGTAAAATTACAAATTACATCCATGCTGCATTAAAAAAAATGTGTATACAGCCATTAGCTATAATGGAAATTATTGTACAGTCTGTTGGGAAATCTGATGTTTCATGATAATGTTGTAGTCCCTGAAACAACACCAGCTCTTCCCTCCAGACTATGATTGGGCCCATGTCTTGGATAATTATGTGATGCACACACAAACATAAATTGATCAATCTATTTTATACCATACCATACCATATCCATTTCAAATATATTACAAGACAGATTGGCTGCAGCTGAATTCTTGAGGATGTAGAAGAAGACATGCAAGAGGGAAACATTTATTTTTTGTGCTGTAGCATTGTTTGAGGCTCAGCCCGTTGGGCCTGATTACTTTTTAAACAATTGAGACGCCAAGGACAAGCCACTTTCTCATCTCTGAGGATTTATTATGGAGACTCAGATGGAGGCTTTGTGTCCTTGATAAACCCTTTCCTGCCCTTTTCTGACCCATTGAGCAACTGCCCTCTGCTGTTTTCAACCCTTTTGTAAGTGCCTTAAAATGATTTTTTATATAACTAAACAACAAATCTGCACAATCATTCACTAATTAAAATTTTAATACTTAGCGCTTTCATAATGTGTGCTATGCCCTCTGGGTTGCTCACCCACACTCACACTGAAGATCTGCATCCCAAAGCCATTGATCAGTGAGCCACACATGAACACATGATGCTCATGTTTTCTGTATTTAACACCCTTAACTCCATCGAGATCTGTTGGCCTAAAAGACAGAATTAGTACAGTTTTGAAAGTAATTCATGTTCAGAACCTGCAGCTACAATCTGAATATGAGAACTGAGCAGCACGATGGTGAAAATTTGATCAAATAATTCTCTGTGACACAGTTACACAGATGGTACATACTTTACAACACCCTGTTTTTCACTTACAAGAAGTTGATTATAATAAAAATAAATGGAGCATTTTTTTTACTTTAATGAAACAGAAAGCATTCTCCAGCAATTATTAAAAATATGAATACAGCTCTGCGGCTGCTGTTTTTTGTGTCATATTTTGAATGTTGTCCATAGCACACTGTGACTTCACTAGTTGTCAACTGGCCCAATTCAGGATTAAGTCAGAGCAATCACTGCCATGAGCAGTTTATAAAACGATTCAGCTAAATTAAAATGCTCCAGATTTGTGCTGAAGAAAATGGTAACTGTTGTGTTTAATGATTAACCCCCACAGCTATTTATCCAAATTGAAAAAAAATCCCAGCAGTTCTGTTATGTAGGTGAGCAAAGTGCTGGAATGAATCACCATTTTGGCATTCATCGTAACGCTTCTTTTTGTTCAGAAGCCCAACAAACTGTACCAGGAAAATGGCACCCACTGGGGAATTAATAATGCTTTGATTAGTATTTAGTTGGATTTTGGATGTGTTTTTTCATTCTGATAGGTATTGTGTGAGTTTCTGGTACAGAGTAACTGACTTTGACAGATTGGGTTTTATAATGAATTTGTAAATTCAATAAAAACAGGCTGTCAGTGGCCATATCTGCATAAAAGTAAAAACTGTTCATAAGTTTAAACAACTGAACTGAAGCTGAAACACCACCACTGTTAATGCTGTGTAGGACGTTGAAACCTGTATGTGGCATATTCCATCTTTGATTTTCTGTGTTGTTGCAAACAGTAAATGGGTGAAACTGTTGGATCCTGCACAATACACCTGCCATGACATAGTTGCATCTCCAATGCAAGAGTATATGTACATTTGCTAACAGTTAGCTATTTATGACTAGGTTATTTCTGGGAACAACAGCATTTATTCCATGTTTTAATCCACCTGATATGGATGTTATCACACTATTGAGTAGAGGCCTGCTCCACCTTCTAGTAGGTCCAGGAGGTTGTTATCAGCTCATTCAATGGCCAGCAGTGTAAGACTAGCTAGTTACTTCTCCAAAATAATAACTAGCTACTTTACTAAGTACTTTACTCTTCATTAGAAGTAATAAAGTACTTTCAAAGTTACTCATTTAAATGCTTTTAAAATATGCCGTCTGGTGTGATGTCACCTGTATTGCAAAGAAATGCCCACACCACCAACTCTTATCAAAAGAAAACATGGAACGCATAACATCTTCAATTTAATGTAATTTCTTATCTATTGATCACACAAACCATGACCACATTGTACAAAAATGTGTCTTCTCTGCCACAATGTAAAGTGCACATGTGATTCAAAACAAGACTAGGTCAAAACCTAGTTTAGTGCTAATGGTGAGGTATTGTGTAACTTCTGGTCTGCTTGCTGCTCTCACAAAATACGGTTAACTCTCTTAAAGTTACACATTATAACAAATGGTTGACCATTTTATTTACACCTATGCTCGTTTTTCAGAAGCACTTATATATATCTCCTTGTAGTGAGCTAATCTCATCTGTTTATACTTTATTCATCTGTTAGCTTGTTATGATTGGGGTCATTAATTGTGCAAAACTGCTGTGTATGTGTGCCCTGCGATTTTTGCTTAACGTTTTGTGTATGCAGATTGGGGTGTGCGATAGCCGCTGCTGGATTGGTGGAGAGGTTTCATGCCCTGCTGTTGATTGGCTGCAGCCGGAGCCACCTGCTATAAAAGCAGCCAAGATGGCGGCTGCCGGTGGCAGCAGGCATTCCCCTTGTCCTCCTCGTCTCCCAACATCACTCTTTTGTATTTAGTTGAACTAGGTGATTTGTTTGAATAGGTTCAGTTTGAGTAGTAAGGGTGGACTGTCAGTTTTGTTATTCCCTTTTTCTCCTGTTTTATTTAGATAGGGAGGTAAGTTTTGTTGTCATTTGTTTTCTACAGAAAGACTTCTTATGTTTCAGATAGAAACGTTTTGTTTGTTATTTTGGCCTTTGTCCACCCTGAAGCCTAAGTTACTTGTACTATTTTGAATTGATGTGGTTGTAATAAATATTTTCGTTGACCTTGGAGCCAAGCCATTGTTTGTGAATACTTGGGAGATGGGGAAGACAGGGCTTATTCATGTTGTGTCCTAGGCCCCCTAGGGGCATAACATAGCTACTTAGCTCAGCAGCTAGCGATAGCTTCTCTCTCTCCTGCTCAGTATGTCTAATGTTTAGCTGCTCCTCGGCCTCTTTTACTGACTAGGTTACATGTAATGAGTGTAGCGTGTTGGAACATGTTGGAGGTGAGGCTTCCTGAACTGGATGTGGGGCCTATGAGGGCCGACTTAATGCAGTGGCTGGGTGGCTGTCCGAATGAAGCATAGTCACAAGTCTAACAGCCAGCGACCACCATCACAGTGAGCGAGGAAAAGCGTTCCATGTACGCATTACATTACATTAATGAACAAAAGTAATGAAAATGGCCTTAACATAGAAACGACTAACCAATTATTTGATAAGTAAAACGCGTTACGTTTCTCATTACATTAAAAAATAATTGGAGTACACTCAACACTGCTGGCCAGTCGCTGGTTGGTTATGTGTCACTTTCAGTTTTGGGTGCCCAAACTACTGTTTAGGTTTAGATTTAGCTAAAAACATTGTGGTTTGGATTAAATATTTCCCCTTGCACAATTAAAACACAAAAAATATGTTAAAACTGTCAACTTTTGTTGAGAATATCAAAACATATCGTGTGCACATACATACAGGCAGACAGAGACTCCAACCATTTTAGTTGGTTGGAGATGATATTGAGATGTGAAGCTGTTTGGGTTAGTTTGGGTTAGATTACTGGGCTGGTTGTTTCCCTGTTAAATAAGCATTTTCCTTAAAATGTCAAGCTATTCCTTCAGGGCTTTAAGATGAAATATTACTTGGGTACCATACCCATTTGGCTTGGTTCTGCTACAGCTTCCACTCAGTGTTGGCAAGTAGGGGCAGAATCTCCTTAGATACCCTCAGTCAACTTTTCCAAACTCAAGCAAAATAACAGGGACCAGCTTTTCGTCACACAGCTGCAAAAATAAAGTAAAGCATGAAATATTGAAAAGAACAGAGAGGGAGAAAAGCAAAGAAAAGTCAACAGAAAAGAAGATATAAAATTTAAAAAAAAGCTGATGATGCTCTCAGTGGGTTTGGATAGCAGCTCTATTCATGTGAGCAAAATCAGATGGCACAAGAAAAGGAAAGCCAGTGAGTGAAAGAGAGAGAATCTGTAAGGCTCATTTGTCATCTTTCTCAGGACTACTGATGACTCCAGCCATGATTTATCACACTTACAGAGGCAGAGTTAAATTGAACTTATGGTTGCAATGTCTAAACTCTAATGATGTCAAACTCTTGATCTCTCTCTTTGTGAATAAAGTTTACATCATGTTCGACCAGGCAGTCAGTCGGGGACGTGGTCGGCCATAGAGACGAGGGAAGAACAGAGGAGAAGAGGGAAAGGTGATTAAACGGCTGCGGTTTCAAAGAGCCTGCTTTTTTCTTTTTTTCTTTTTATGCAGAGATGCCATTCTGGTTATCTGGCAAAGCAGAGAGTGTACAACAGGATTATGGCCAACAGCTAATGAGCTATTTAGCGCTGGCAATGCTGCCAGGAGAGATGGTCCTGCTGGCTGCTCAATTTGTACACTCGTGGAGTATAAAGACAAGTTTATGCATAGGCAGCACACACATTCATTGCAATCTAAAAGTCAAGTTCCTAAATCTGAAACAGACGTTGAAGACTTGACATGTAATGCAGGGGCAATGTCTGTATTTGCTATGATTCCAACCGGTTGGCTGTAGATGCTGAGGATCGGACTCTGGAAGAAGTTTTTTTTATTCTTCTGTGGTTCTTGACTTTTCCTGTTCTTATATAGAATAATATCATTTTGTTCTATTACATTTTGGGGGTATAGTGTTTCCCTGCTGAGTGTCCTTGTGTTTTATGTTTATGAATTCACCCTAAAGATGTGTTCAGACAGAAAGAACTGATGGTTTATGTTTATTACTCCCAAACAGACAATATACCAACTATAGGCTTGCTCTCTCTCTCTTTTGGATCTCGATTCCCCAGGAGATTCAGCTTGTCCTTTTGTCTCTCTGGGTCAGTGTGTTTGTCTCATACTCCTCTCTGTGTGAATGATGTGCTTCAGTTTTGCTTCTTGTGTTCAGGCTCTAGTTGGAGACACCTGGACACTGCTTGATGCCCCTCACATTCTTTGTACAACTTTGTCATCCTGATGCAACATGCAATTCTTTAGTAATGTCCATCCATCCACCCATTATCTCCAACCGATTAGTCACTGGGGGGCTGGAGCCGATCCCAGCTGACATTGGGTGAGAGGCAGGGTACACTCTGGACAGGTCGCCACATTATCGCAGGGCAGACACATAGAGGCAGACAATTCAGACTATTCACGCTCTCATTCACAGCTATGGACAATTTAGATCACCAATTAAACTGCTGCATGTTTTTGGACTGTGAACTCAGAGACAACCCACACTGATATGTAAACTCCACACAGAAGAGCTGCAAGTCGGAATCAAACCCAGCGACCCTCTTGCTGTGAGGCAAGAATGCTACAAATTATATATCTATAAATTGGATTTGAATAAATCACACTTAATTGCCAGAAACACAGACAAATCTGGCAATAAATTTAATTCTGTTTAGTCAGTGAATACAATGACAGGCCGGCTGCAGCACATAGTAATATTACTAAACACTGCAGCTGGCCTGTACACTATACCGGCCATATTTACTGTCTTTTTCTAGAAACAAAATAGTAGCACACATCGTTTTGTGGAGTAAAACCTTGTAGTTTTATGCCAGATCTATTCTACGATAAGAACCGACCAGAACTCTGACACCAGAGTTCAGCAAGTAAGCTAATAGCTTTGCATCCACTTCACTACTGGCAATTATTTCATACAGCTTAATATCCAAAATCCCCAACTATGAAATAACCACTAGACTACTATGTAGCCCCCAGTAATTTCCAAAATGTCAAAAGTTTCTGAAACCAAATCACAGCATGAAATCTTTAATGGTGTTGCTGAAACTTTCTGTGTTGAAGTGATATTCTGGAGGGAT
>CAFUXE010000896.1:107283-197117 GCA_903364295.1 Serranus cabrilla | reverse complement strand
TATCAATTTGAGTGATAAAAAAGATGCTACATTTTGCACTAAATATGAGTAACAAATGGTATCAAACCAAACATAGATTCAATAACTTCTGACACATTATTGAGCATAGGAATGGCCTTTGGATTCGTGCATCTTATTGAACATAAACTTTCACAATTTGGAAAGGAGCCAAACCAAATTACAATGTTTATTACTGACTCATATAAAGACAAAAACCATCTTTAAAGGCTAAAGGTTTTTTTGAAGAAGTTTTCCTTACCCATTTTAAGGGTTGAGGAGAGAAAGTGTCATATACTGAACAGATTGTAAAGCCCCTGAGGCACATTTGTAATTTGTGATATTGAGCTTTATAAATAAAATTGACTTGGCTTGACCCGAAGCTAGCTGGCAATGGACTCACCAGCTGCGTGGGTGGGAGGAAGCGTGTGTGTTTGTCATTAACTCAGCCTCCAACTGATCTCAGATCTCCTCTCATCTTTGCCCATTTATGAAGCAAATTCGTGAGGCCCTGGGATTCAGACAGATTTTTCACTGGTGAATTCACATAGAATTGCAGCTTTCCATTGATTGCCTCTAATAATTGCTTCACACTCTGACCAAACAGTTACTCTAGTAAAAATAGTTACCAGAGGGCACCAACAGGGGGGGCTCATAGTTTTGAGCCTCCTTCTCCTATTCATTTACAGACCTGTGTTGTAATTTACCGCTAAGTAAACCCCTTTCCACAAATAAACACAATACAAGTTTTTATTGTAAAGTAACAATACATGACTAACCTTGCTAGCTCCTCAACAAATAAGCACACTGTGACCCTGAGTGTTTTCCAAACCTTCAGGGTAAATACAGCATTGTTATAGCTTTTGTTGAAATATGATGGTCATGCAATTTCATTTATTTATATTTTACCTCTTCTATTCATGTTTCAAGCAAGTAACATTACTGTATTTTTCTCTATCACAATAACATGATTTAAAAACAGGAGCATTTATAGATGCAACAGGATTTGATTTAACATTGGCACTGGCATATGTTATGTGGTTTTCGTATTTTACAGGAGAATTATACAGTAGTGGGCCACACGGTGCTGTAGAGGTTCGCACTCTTGCCTCACAGCAAGAGGGTTGCGGGTTCGATCCCGGCCTGCGGCCCTTCTGTGTGGAGTTTGCATGTTCTCCCCATGTGTGCGTGGGTTCTCTCCGGGTACTCCGGCTTCCTCCCACAGTCCAAAAACATGCAGTTTAGGTTTATTGGTGACTCTAAATTGCCTGTAGGTGTGAGTGAGCATGTGAATGGTTGTCTGTACCCCGCCTCACGCCCAATGCAGCTGGGATCGGCTCCAGCCCCCCGTGACCCGGGTTGACCTGGATAAGCGGTTACAGAAGATGAATGAATGAATTATACAGTAGTATTATACAGAGTAGCGATGTAAATATCAGTATAAAAGTGATACAATCTCGACTGTGGTTTAAATATGCATTACCATAGCAGCATACAGCAGTTTTATTGATGTGTATGTGATGTTTTTAACAGAGTGTAGTGCGGACAGCTGTGAACGGTGTGTTTGACAACTAATTTGTGTATTATGTATTCTAACATATCAGTTGTTGCAGACATTGTCGTCAATGCTAAAATACTCATTTAATTGCTTTGTCATGTGTTTGTCAGACATGCATAGTGATGTAGCAGCTTAATTGAGCAATTTAGACCAATTAGACAAGCGTATGTCACACAACAGTCCTGCCTCAAGTACGTCCAATTCTTTTGCTTACTCAGCACAGCTACAGCACGACTCCAGCCTCTGTCCCTGAGCAACTTCTGTTTTCCTTCTTCGAAAAATTACTATCCTAAACTTCCCCTCTAGTGCTGATGCTTGACGACATTGATTGCTTAAGTAAGTGAGACATTTGCACGGTCACTCTATGGCCTTGCTGACCAAGGATCATAGCCATCTCTCTGCGAGACCATCTGACTTTATTATCAAGCAGCAAGAGGAGACATGCAGAGGCCTTTACTCGGTCTCAAGAGACACAAGCCGGCACATCTTGTCTATCTCAGTGTCTGATAATCTTTATCCTCTGCTTTCTTGCTCCTACTTGTCTCAGGCCTGATGCTTTCTGATCTCTGCACTGAGTGTTGCAAAAGAAGGGCAGCAAGAGAAGCACAGAGAGATGGCAAAAAGAGAGAGGGGGAGGGAAGAGGGAGTCGTAACAACCCTTTATGTGTGTTACTAGGAGAGCGGACCCCTTGATTAAAAGGATACATTTTGCACTCTTTCTGCATCTCTCATGTGCCTCCCTCTCTAGCATTCTCTTTACCTCATGCTCATTACTGCAGTGCCTTTCATCAACAGTGCATCTGAATTTAGCTTCATATCTGTCTCCTTCTTTCCAATTCTTCCTTATTCAGAAGCCTTTTACTGCTCCTTCTCTGTGGGTGAGGATGACAGAAGCAGAGAATCATAGACACCAAGCAGCCTTGTAGGCCCCTGAGTCATTCCTGCTGCTCTGTGATCACAAGGGATGAAGAGCAATCACCTGAAAGAGCAAGAGCTTAAATGCTCACATTTACCCTGTACTGAATTTAATAGTTGCCATGGATGTCAAAGTTGCACATACTTTCAGAGATCTATTCCTGTTCTATAAATTGGATTTGATTAAATCACACTTTATTGCCAGAAAGTCAGACCAATCTGGCGATAATTATAGGCTATCTATGATTTCTATATTTTGTGAGATTCAATTCAGATTAGAGTACATTTCAGATGGGTGGAATCTAACCCTGAAATGTGATTGCCACGCCCTATTGCCCTCACAACACCTTGTTTGAAAAATTCCTGGAATTGCCCCTGAGTAGGCACTGTGTCACTTTGAGCTAATGCTAACATACGTATGATAGCACAGTGGCTATTGGAGTTTGGTCATTGAGTTGTATAAAACCCTTGCCAGTAGTGTAGTGAATGCAAAGCTATTAGCTGACTTGCTGAACTCCGGTGTCGAAGTTCTGGCAGCTTCCAATCATAGAACAGATAGTTAGCAAGCTGGTAGGGCCACGAAACTACAACGTTTTACTCCACAAAACAACATGTACACTAAAAGGTCACCCATTCCACCACAAAACAATGGTCCTAATGCATATCAGAAACCAACTTCACTAGGTTCTATTTTTCAAGAAACAAAATTGAAGCACATCTATTCTACAATCAGAACCCGCCAGAACTCTGACACTACAGTCCTGCAATAAAGGTAATAGCATTGCATCCACTATACTACTGGCAAGTATTTTATACAGCTTAATGTCCAAAATCCTGAACTATCCCTTTAAGACAGTGTTTATAATGTTCAACATCTAATTTTATTATGTTAGTATGCTAGCAATTGATTAGCACTAAACACAAAGTATATTAGAGGCTAATGGGAATGTCAGTTAGTTTGGCAAGAGTTCTGTCGTGGAAGAAAATTGGAATTGGACAAATGACAAATTTTGATCTGATGATGGCACCAAATGGGACGTTAAAGGATTGCTAAAGTTATTTTAGTTATTTCTTCAACATGAATATTTATCCAATAGATTTGAGGGCATTTCACTGAAAAATATATATCAACGTTGAGGTGGTGCTCGAGGAAAGTTCAGGGGCTCACCAAAGTAATAAGGATTTATCATGGGAGAACTATGCCTGTCTGTCAAATATTGTGCAAATTCATCCAGTATTTTGAGATATACCACTAGATAAGTGAAGGACTTGACCTGATAGTGATGACCAAAGTCATTAGCATTCACCCTCTGGGATATCTGTACCAAATTTAATGGGAATCCATCCAATAGTTGTCAAGATATTTCAGTAAAATATGTCAACCTCATGGTGGCACTAGAGGAAAGATTAGAGAAATGAAGTAATTAGGTTTCGTCCTCTAGTGGCCATGAGGACCTGTAAAAAAAAGTAGTGTACCAATCCATTTAAAGGTTATTGGGATATTTCAGCCTCCACCAGTCTGTTGAAATGACAGACAGATTGACCACATGGCTGATAAAAGGCTTCATATTTTGAAGTGGCTTTTAAGCCATGCAGTGAAAATAAATGTTTTATTTGCCACTTAGTTTATATCTACATTATGCTGTTGCAAATATTCTTGCTAAATTAGTAGTCTATCTAAAAAAATAAATGTATCATCCATTAAAAACAATGTACCATTAAGAGGAATTGTTTTGTGTAGCACTGATGTAAACAGGTACAGAAATTACAAATGAAACACCACACAGTGTTGTAACTGTAATAGGAAAAGTGCTGTACAACTCCTAATACTGTGCTATTAAGTTCAAAGTCTTTCTTGCTTTTGCTTCCAAGAGATGCTGTTAAATCACTGAGTACAGCAGGACCAGTGAGCCTGGAGCTGTTTTGGAAAATTGTTCTGTGGTGGAACAGCATTAACTGTTGAATTGTCAATTTTCACCACCACAGGGAAATAGAATGAGGTGTAAGATAGATTTCTGGCTGATTGGCATAAACCGTATAGTTATGTTCAATTATTTTGTTCAGAAATGCATATGCTCCCATAGTGGGAGATTTAGGAATATTAAACTGAAATAAAATTAATTTCATATGACTTATTAGCTGCATTGCAATGTTAAACTCTACAACCTCTATACAGTACAGTATGAACGTACATACACATAGACATTGACAAACAAGTGGCTTCAGAAAAGTGAAGCCAAAGTGGAACTGCAATCTACATTCTGTCTAATGGCCAGTAGGGGGCGACTTAACTTGTTAAAAAGAAGTCCAATTGTATAGAAGTCTAAGACAAAGTGACCTTACTTCTCACTTGATTTATTACCTCAGAAGACATTTCCCTAATGAGTTTATGTTTTTAAGTTTTAAGTCTTCTTTAATACAGCATGATGTTCATTTTGTAAATTATGGTCCCATTCAGGGTAAAATAGACCATAAAGCCAGGTATACTTTAGGATGTGGCTACCTTGTGATTGACAAGTCAAACCACTGTTTTGTTGTTTTATGGTAATGTCCTGATCACCAAAAATTTATTATCTGTATTTGGTGGCACTAAAATAAACTGTGAGGAGTTGTCTGTTCGTGCTAATAAAGCTAGCTAGCTGAAAACTCCTCCAAATATGGTCACTTCTTGCTTCCAAAAAACAAGATGATGGGTCAAAATCCCAAAATCAAGGCTTCAGAATGGTTGTCCACCTAATGCAGCTTGAAAATGCTTTACATGTCAAAAATGGACTACATATACGCACACTCACACATTTGAAAATATATCTTGTGCCCAACACTACTGTTAACAGCATGTTTTTGTCCTCACATCTCCATCTCCTCGTGCCGTACCACAGTTTTCTTAAGGATATCCCAAATGGCGTACCTTATTCTTGCCAGGTGGCATAAATGGCAGTAGAGGAGTGGGGGAGCACCCATGCAATCACACAGATTTTTTTCATTTTCACTGACACTGACATTTGAGCAACTTCAGCTTGTTATCACTCCAGTAAGAACTGACCTTGGCACTTCAAACACAATCCCCACCCAACAGCATTCAGTAAACCTCCTTATTTTAAACAAAAAACATTCAGCACCTCCTCCTCTATATGGTTCTTTCTTTGATCTTCTACTATTTTTCATTTTATTTTTATAGTCTAGTTTGATGCTCTCCTCACACATAGATACGCACGCTCTCACACACACACTCTTCAATCTTCCAGCCATATCGCTGAAGTGCTACCATATGACTGATCTGCACGCCAACTATAATCTTCTCTCCCCTCCTTCTCAACCGAAGTATCTTTCATTCACTCTCTTTTCAAGTTGTTTTTTCTTCCTCCAGATGGAAAATCACCTGCTTTCTGGAGAAGATAATAGGATAGCTGCTGGCAGCAGCTCACCTTTCTGGGTAAAAAAAAATCTCCCATGTGACACTGCACTGAGTTAACTTCCAACATGTTTAACTAGGCTTGAAATGAACACCATTATAGTGTGAGATATGTTTTACATCAGTGTTTACGGATTACAGATTTACAGATTATTGTTCCATCTGCCAACACCTCTCATCCCACTGACGTCTTTACGATGTACATTTTTTGGGATGCAACTGGAAAAACAAACTGTCATGTATACAAAACAACAGCATTGGTGGTGTATTAAAATGCCTTGTAGGACACCTCTTACATGAACCTGACAAGGACATCTTGTGGCTGTGCTACTAATGACTCAATTATCGTGGAAGTAGTGTGACATTGTTGTGACACCACAAAATCTCCTACACGACCACTGTTAAGACCACTGTTTGCAACCTGTTTCCTCATAAATGTCAATTTAAGTTTATTTTAACCATAAACATTACAATGACCAAACCTTGCCTATACCTTTTATAATCGTTTATGTAACAGTCATTTGTAATATGTTCGGAAGACACTGAAAATTTATTCTGATGAACATCAGATCAGCATAAGCTCATAAAGGTTGTAAACAATCTGTTTTTGAGCTACTTGTCATGCTGATGGTGTTTCCCTTAGACTGTAAAGCAATTATTCAGAGAACTTTAAGCAAATTTTCAAGCTGCCTTTCTAAGAACTGGTTTGAATGATTAAATGAAGCTACAAGGTAATTTAATCAGAAGTTGATGCAATGGGCTAAACAATCCAATCTAAGTAGAACTTAAATAATGCACATACAAGTGGATTGTAAAACAAATATTGCCAATGTTAGTATGATCATGTTAAGCAGGTATAATTTTTACCATGTTAATCATTTTAGCTTAGTGTTAGCATACTAATGGACACAGCGAGTGACAAAGCAACAGGCAGATTGCCCTTAATGGATGGGCTCCATGGATATCTGGACCAAATGTCATAGCAACTCATTCAATAATAGTCAAGACTAAAAAACTGTTTTTCATATTTTTATTAACCTGTATACAAGTGGCAATTATGGCGATTACAACAGAAATATAGCAGCACACTTGTTGTGTATTTGAGCTTGTAAGCCAAAAGAACCAAACACATACAAGTGACATGTTGCCATTTATATATAATTGCTAATTTTTCTTCAATATCTTGTGATTGATCTAACATTAAATGTTTAGATTTGGCATTGGCACTGCCATCTTAATTTGTTTGTCTCTTTCAAAATCATATGTGCAGCCAGAAGACTTTAGAGTCTGTTCCAAATATTTCTGTGAAGATTGGTTCTCAAACATCAGGTATCTTTAATGTCAGCCTCGTGCATCAAAGTCAAACACTGGATTCCAAACGTCTGGGAACACTACAAAAACACACATAAATCCTGAGTGCATCTGTAGTTACTGACGAACGAGTCAAACAAAATTCACGAAAAGGTCATAATGTTGGATTGACACATGATCTAGGTTGCCCAAAATTAAATGAATAATGAAGCAGTAAGAACCAGCATGTGCACATACAGGTTTAAGTAAAGGTATAAGAGGAAACCTAACAACTCTCAGTGGTGCAGTTCAGGAGTCATAGGACAACATGTCATGTTGCTTATTGCCGTGCTTCTGCCCAGATCAGATTAAGACGCAAGTCGATAAGTCAAGCCTGCAAAACCTGTGTCCTGAAATGATCTCTGTGTCTTTACTTGTCATAAACACACTGAGGGTATTTTACTGGGAGGGCAGTGGGAGATGTGACCGACTAACAAAACCCTGCTTTGCGGTCTATTATTTTTACAGCTCTCATAACCCTTACACCACAGAGCTATCATTCCAGGTTAGATCCCCATTAACAGCTGTGACTTTACATCAAAATTGTCATCCCTTGTGATATCATAACCCCTCCACAGTAAAGGTTTACAATCCACCGAATACAGGTCATGTTTAATGATAACATTGTAGAAAAATACTGGGGGAGCATAGATTTAAATAAATCAATTGAAAGTCTGTCTTGGAGCGCAACTGGGTTTTGTGAGCAATCTGTTGGAACCATTGCTGCAGTTTGACAGCAGAGGGTGGAGGCTGGGGTTTTTGATCTCCACTATGGGGGTGATATAGCGCTGTTGCCAAATTGGTTCCTTCGCACGGTTGCATCTTGCCAACTGTAGTCAATGGCTGACAGCAGTCCTCTAAAGACCCGCTCAGAGACCATTTCCTCATCATGTACTAGTTCCTGTTGTTCCGATGTAGATTACTATACACCGACCCCCCAGCTCATCTCTCTGCATAAACATTGATACTGTGGAGCCATTTGGAGGGTGTGAACACTGCTGAGTTAGCACAGCTGGTTGATGGATGTATTTCAGAAAGCAATAGAACATATGTATGCTTGTGAGTAACAATAACTACCACCCTGCTTTTGTTTGCAAATTTAAAGTGGCACTAGACCAGTTTTTTGGTTTAACTAATCATTACGCTGCAAATGTTGATTGCACAATGTAATGGCTGTAGAGTATCATCAGTGTTTGGAATGGTTTTATATAAGCCTTACTTTCACTTTGCATTCTGCCTGCCACCATCTACTGGGAAAATGCAAGCTTGATTTATGTCACATAGCACTTGAGTTGCACCTGAACTTTTGATTGTAATAAAACAATAACACAGAGGCTCCATAGTCTGAACCTGTATGGAAGACTCTTTATTGCTTTCCACATTGTCAACAGCACCACATTATACAGCTTGGTACCTTTCACAACAAAAGCCCCAGACATATACACTTCATTATGGCTTACCAGAGAGCATTTTGCTTAGAGGCGACTTAACACAATGGCCTACAATAGTTATCCACTGCTAGTGAAAATAGTGGATGACTGACCAACCAAAGTACTTTGGGAACTTGATTTGGCAAAAAATCAAACCTTGCTGATAGAGGAGGCAAAGCAGGTGAAGATGGAGAGTGATTAAAACATTTTTCTAATAAGCTACATCTGTAGCTAACAAAACATGGCTACTGGGTGTTTCTACATTGGGGTTTCTTGTTCATATAAGGATTCTATGGTTGTTTCTAGCTTTGGACAGCCACATTAGCCAGGCCGCTATATAACCGTGTTGCTAATGATATAGGGACAACTAGATTGCCTGACTCCATCGACACTTGTTCAGTTGAAAATCAAGGAACAGAAAATGTGTCTGTATCATTGTCTCTGTTGCTTTTATGTGGAATCTGTTTTATGTATGTTTATCTGTTTATGTGGAACTAATGCAGTGTGTCTTCTATTACCTCTGGTTAGCTCTGAGGAAAGGAATCTTATCATATCTAGTTGCACCAACAACAATAACACTTAAAAAAGTATTCTGTTGATTCTTCAAAATGTAAAACAACAAAACAGAATGCAATTCATTGCAAATTATTTGTGCAATATTAAAACTGTGCAAGACCGTTTACTTAGTGTTCAAACAGTACAAACTCTGAGTGGTGAATTACCTTTTTGAGGTTATTATTATTTTAGATATTATATTCATGCTTTATTGGATAGCGACAGAGAGAATGGAAAGCAGAGACAGAGGGGAAAACATACCGCAAAGGGGCCTCGGGCCGGATTTGAACCCAAGTCTGGTGCGACAAGGACTCAGCCTTAGGGGTGTGTACTCTGCAGTGATCTGTTTTTTACCTACGTTTTTTAAGCTTCCCAACTTGGGGGATTTTTTTGTGCTTGTTAATTAAGGATTTGTTGAACTTGATGTAAATTGCTGAAATTCGAATTAGAAGGGGAAGGGGTGGCAGCTAATTGATGGTCAGGTATAAATGAAACCCTTCGTGCACCCACACACACACGCATACATGCATTAACCTGACAGCAGAGAAGCATTCAGGCCTGACCTCCAGCGGTCAGCCATGTAACCCTCAGGCTAATTATAAACCTCATTATGGTCTCTCAGTCCTGTTCCCTCATCACATTAATTCTGCTGTGCACTTGGACAGAGTGAGGACTGATGTCAGAGGCACAGGAGAACTGAGACAAGTCCTGTCTATGTACACAACTTACATTTGAACTATCATTCAATGGTAAGATTTTTTGCACTATTTTTTATGCCATACAGTATGTTTCCAACTCAGAGCATGCACATTGACAAAAATCAATCAGTTGGAATTTTTATCATTTCTTAGTGTAGCATTCATTATGGGATGTGGATTTATTTAGATCACAAGGCAGGATTTAAGTGGCTGTTTAGGAAGTAGGATTGATACAGACTTACAGGAAGACACAAGAAAGAAAGCAGCATGAAGCCATTACATCAACATCAATATAACAATATCAAACCATGCAGCACTTATTTAAAAACACAGTATAAATTACAAGCCTGAAGGCTCTGCTCATGGTACATTGCAGCTCCACCTCTGTCTTATATCTTAATGGGTCTTCTCTCTCACACACAATGAACAACAGGCAAAAAAACAGCACTTTGGTCTGAATGCAGCTGAATGACAAACTGGTGTTTTCTCCACTATGTGGCCAGGGGTAAATACATCACTAACAAACACAGATAATCAACTGTTTTAATCATTTTCCTCGAGCATCCTCAGCTGTATAATACAGTTTTCTGTTCTTCATCCAAATTAGATATTAGACATAGTATTCCAATTCCTCTAAGTGCTATCCAGCCAGGTGTCTGCTTTCCATTTTATCTGCAGAAGTTTTCGAGATTCTCACCTGAGATATCTGCTACTGTACCAATCCAAACATATTTGAATGGAATTTGGTTAGTGGTGCTCAGTGTATTAAAAAGTTATATTTGAAAAACTCAACAGCACTTGTTTTCCAGAAACAGACTAAACCAAGAAAATTATTTAAAAACTAAATCTGTATGTGAACATATGATTCCACTTGTAGCACCCAATAATATAATAATGCTAGAAATTATAGAAAAAGTAATTAAGCACAGTAATGTAACAAGCTTACCAATAATGTAATAAAATCCAATTACTTACCCACAAAAGTAGTTCTTAACGTCTTCTTTTTTTATTACATTATTGGGTTTTACTACATTTTTGATCAGGTTAAGTGCAAACATTATTTTTTTCACCTTTGACAATGATTTACCACTTAAAGAAATTATTTAATTAAAGATGCCATATAAATACTTGGGGGCGAAGGGTGGCTCAGTGTTCAGTAATGCCCCCTCCCAGCAAAAAGGACCATAAGTAAGGTAATTTAAGTGTATACATGTATATATATATATATATATATATTATTATGTGTGATAGACAAGTGACCTGTGGAGGTTATATTCTCTCTCTCACCCTGTGCATGCTGGGATACACTGCAGCCTCTCATAACCTATAATAGCCTTAGGAATGGAGGGATGGATATTACTGAGTATGACATTGATGGGGATGGTAATAATAAAGATAATGATCATGTATAGGACTATGGAATTAACACTCCAAAATTGGAACTGGAGAGCTTTCATCAACGTGTGTTACCATTTTTTACCGTAGTACTTTCAACGCAATTATGTATGGAGTGCCCTCTATGGATTGTGATTAGAGCTTTACTTTAGTTGGGTTGTTCAGCCTAAAGTCTGATGAAGGTTAAGGCCAAACATGTCAGTGTATCAAATAATTCAAACTCTTGCAATATTTTAGAATGAAAAGTATAATTTGTTCCATATTTGTATTTAATTAAAGGTAATCTTCCTTGCTGATTTGCTCATATATTTCCCCCAAATCTTCAACCCACAGTTTATGTCTGACAGCTGGCTGGTCTACAGGGTTATACCTCTGAAAATAAACCCCATTCCAGCCTATCCCACACTACAACTAGAACCAGACAATCACAGCCCTGTAACTGATCCATTTGGCATGAGGATCATTTGTCATAGTTTAAAAAGGAAGATTTAGCAGCTGCCAAAATATGTGCGCTTTTTGTCTACCTTTTGCAGCCACCAGACTCAAAACCTCACTTGTATAAAAGATTATCAATAGCTCCACTTACTGTAGTGTTAAACAAACATGCTCTCCAGTAATTATTTCTAACCACATTCACAAGGAGAACTGCACACTCACTTTTAACTGCAGAACAACAAAGAACAAGCCAAAGCTACAACTAAATAGATTTCTGCAGTTTTTGCAGTTTTATTGAGCAAATTCATTGAGCCTTGCTGCTCACAAAGCAGTCATTTATTATGCAACCTTCCCCAGGAAGATAAACTGATAAAGGAACTATGGCTGCTAATATCTGCGCTATAAAACGATTTGTACTCCATAATCAATAGGCACTTGTACCTGTAATTACTGCCTCTTACAGGTAAATTATATTGTAATTTAACATAATAAGACTCTCGGCCTATCTCAGCTTGTTAGAGAGATGTCAAAACAAAATAAGAACTGTCCTCTGGACTATAATTACGAAGCCAAAGATGTTTTGCTACTTATTTCACTCGTCCTCTTCGCTTGTGGCTCCAGGTGGTAAAACTCTATTGATCTGTGTGGTGATCTGAAGCCTTCTGGAGGAAGTTGTGGTTGAGGACACCTACTCTCCTCTGTGATGCAGCTTCCACACAAGTGGAATAAATACAGCTGTGGCTTATAGTCTGCAGTGGAAAAGTACCATCACAGTCACTCTCAGCTGTGCCTAGGGGGTGTGGGCTGGGTGGGTTATGTACAGTCTTGATGAACAGTATACAGCCACTTTAATGGCTCTTTCAAACCATCTATTTTCTCACTCTGAAATGTGCACATTCAGTCCTGTTCTGTAAATGACCGTAGACACTGAGTCCTGGCCTGAGGGATAGTTTGGTGTCACAAATGCAGAAATCTGAAGTCTCTGAATACACAGTGTTGATTTGATTTTTTTTTTTTTTTTATCTATTGATGTTGTTTTTTATATACATTCTTTTAAAGTCAAAGAGGAAGTGTTTTGTGTTCCAAGATTTTAAAACTGCAATACTGTGGTGTGGTCCGCACAATTCCTTTCAGAAACTCAGGCCACATATGGTTCGACAGTGGGGCTCTGTTTTGTGCTTTAATCAGTTGTTTTTTTGATAGTCTGTTTTTGTTTTTTTCCAGTCGGCCTTTGTTTGTATTCTAAGTGAGACCTAATCAGGTTAACCGCAGGCTTTGAAAGCCTGGTTGCTGAGCTTTTGTTCCTTGACTTTGGCCTTTGTGTTTGATAATGTTTGCCTGGTAGTGGTTTCAAAGCGTGGTGTGAATCAAATGCAAGGTTAAATCCCTGTGTGACATCAGAACCATAGAAGCCTTTTGGATGAACAGTGAAAGACGCAGTTCATTCCATTGTTTAAACCAAAATGTGGTTACACATGGCAACGACTCCTTATTCGTATACCCTGCTGTATTGTCTGTTTTACTCATACCCATACGCCCCTGCTGGCCATTAGAAAGAATACAGGTTTAAGGCACTTCTGCATTGGCTTGACATTTCAGACCTGGAGGTTTTCCCTTAGTTTTAGCTCTGCTTAGTATTTAGACTGTTTACAAAGGGAAACAGCTACAGTGCCCAAATGTATAAACAAATTTGTAAAATTCCAAGATGTAGTGTATTCATTAGACTACAATATAGTAACTATTTCTTCGCTGGCCACAAAAACAAGAGACAAAACCCCAAATCAGTTTTAGACCTCATTTTTTACATTGATGAAACAACGGAAGTGTAATTACTTGATTTAGAAGAGCAAATAACGTCACCTTGGGACAGAACTTTTGGATAAGCGGTCGCCGGTTCAATCCCCAGACCAGCAGAATAGGTCTGGGTAAGGATAGTGCCCCTCCTCACTGAGGTTTCCCTTGAGCGAGGCCCTTAACCCCAACTGCTGCTCAGTGGCCAGCTGATAAGACTGTGGTTGTACAGGGCAGCTTTCAGGTGTGGATGTGAAACTGTGTAAACGTAATCAGGGCATTCCTGAAAAAAGGAGCATGGCTCTCAGTGAATATATCCCGAATAAATAAACACTGGAAATCACTACACCATGAATCATGTGCGACTCACAGTAACTTACTGTATGTACAGAATCCAGTTTATTTTATACAGGATAGAGGTCAAACTTTTTTTGTCCCCATGCACCACCTTACAGGAATGATCGGGTCACCTCCTCGTACATCCTATCCAGATCTCTTCATACATCCAAGTCTTTCTAATATGCTAAGCTAACCAGCTGCTGGCTGCACATTTAAAAGACAGACATAAGAGTGATCTCAATCTTCTCATCTACCTCACAGTCAGTAATTTCCTTAACAGAATTAATAATCAATGAAATGCGGTTTGAATACACAGATGTAAGCTTTCTAAATGACCCATTCAGTCTCTCAGTGGTGCAGAAGAGAAAGTGTTGCCTCCCACAATGTTAATAACAACATTGTGAAACTGTCAGTATGATATGCTTTCAACATCTCTACACTTTTATATTTATAACCCTGCATTGAGGAGACAATTTAGTAATTCTCACTTAAGTGAGACGCTGTGAAAAACTGAAGTTCAGAGACTCAAACATGAGTGCAATAAGACATAAAAGCTGCATAAAAAAGCAAAGAAAATAACACAGTTGTATATATATATATATTTACTGTTAATTAGACTGTTAATTTGCATGGGTGGACATGCCCTTGACAAACATATCCCAGATCTCTCTTTGCTATAAATCACTCTCATTTTTAGCTGGCTGAGAGTAAGATTGGAATTAGGTTTGTTATTAACAGAAAAAAGACATGAAACAGAAAGTCTCTGAGCTTAATATTGTATAGGACTGCTACAGTACAGAGAACAGATGATCCCCCTGTGTAGTTATCAGTGTTTAATTCTTGTTCCCATTCTGACATAAGAACATTTCGCTTTTTATCTTTTCCTTGTTGCCCTTTGAGATTTGCTTTTAATAAAAGTTGTGTTAGAAATAAAATGTGAAATCCTTTATCTTTCTTTCCATCTGTACTTCAGCCTTTCATGGAAGTTAGAGGTTTCTAAGCTTGAGAAAGGCTGTGTATCAATTCCCCAAAAGCAGTGAATGTCTCAGAGTACAAAGAGCATATAGTGAGTGTAAGATTAACTAGGAACTTTTATGCTTAAAAACAAACATGATGGTCTGAGACTTCTCATTACCTCTCTGCCAGAGCACCGTGACTAAAAAACACCAAATGCTTTTGCTTTCCAAGTGTTAGCCTTTTTTTTTCCTCACTGCAAGGAAAGGATAACTTACAATTTCCAAAACAAGCTCTAAAGACCAAAGATTATCCGGCTAATTACATATTATCTGAGACAACAGACAGCCATGGGAGGACCAAAAAAGGCAGACACTCAACCACTAAGCAGGCAATTACAATTACTATCTGTTCCACCGTTTCACTGATGAGGAAGGTGATAATGGTGACAATCATGATGACTAACAAAGCATGCAGTAATCAGAACCAGCGACTGGGCCCTGCAGCCACAAGAACAGTGCTAACAAGGTACCCTGCTGAGTGACAGAGACACTCCAGGTGAAGAGAAGTTTATCAGGCTCATAATAGTGAGTGTGGACTTGTGACAGCATCAGACTCTGCAGTAGCCTGTTTTGGAGGGTCTAAACTGGACAAATGATTTTGGCTGTTCCTGTCACCAGAGGGGATGACAGCACATGTGAAAGGGAGCTGACTTTTAATAGCTCGCTCTCCGAGTGTTTTTCTAGTTATTAAAGTGGCATAGCCGAAGTGTGGAGGTTACTTGTGCCATTGAAACAGGAGTCGAGTCAACAGCAGGGACTAAATATGCCTTTCACAAGTTTCTAAAGCAAGTAGTCAACGAATCATGGTAGGAACAGGGCTCAAATTTAGGGGCGGGGTTAACTCAGGAACTCTCTGCTGTGACTAACAAGGCCTCCATTTGGAAATTGTGCACCTTTTTGTGATAGGCCATTCCCCTTTCAACCAAAGGGGGCATAAAAACACAAACACACACCCCCAAAAACATGCGACTGTGGCCACTAAAGAGAGGGTACATTTTTGTGTACCAATTGACCTACGGGCGAGCCAACAGACTGACAGAGTGACCTACAGAGCTGCTGGTCCCTGCTGATAACAAACATCATCATCTGTCAGGCAGAACGAATCAGCCATGTGTTAATTACTGCTAAACTCATTGTAAAATGGAAAATAATTGAGCTCGGTATGGAAGAACTAAACAAAAACTATCACTTTTACATGTAAAGAAGTGATAGTTTTAGTTTACAGCCCTGAAATATCTGTACATTGCATAGCAAGTGTAAAGCTTAGTGAACTAAACAGACTTTTCTTTGAAATGTGATCTCAGTTTGTGCCAGAAATAGTAATACAGCCCAAGCTAAATTAAATAAATTCTGCAATTAATCTCCCTGTGTGTGTTCACATATTCTCCACACTTTTTCAGCCACCTCCTTGAAGGATCACTGAATGCCCAAATGGCCAATTTGTACTAAAACATGGGGTCGGTCACCTGTGGTTTTCAGCTGGTTTACTCCCAAAACAACATGCCTCACAGGGAGGTGAAAAAACAAATATGTTTTTTTAAAGTTAATTTAATCACATGAATACATTTGAATACTGAAAGAAGTATTTTCTTTCTATGTTTCCTGAAAAATTTTGTTTTGGAAAAACATGGTTCCACCTAACCTGCTGCTGTGGTGCTGAAATCTGGCCGCAGGCATGTATCTCCAGGATCACAGTTTGCAATGGTGACACACACACACACCAAACACACACACACACACACACACAAAGACTCAGGGGGTGTAACGAATACAGTGTTGCTGTCA
Source organism: Serranus cabrilla (assembly GCA_903364295.1). Taxonomy (NCBI): domain Eukaryota; kingdom Metazoa; phylum Chordata; class Actinopteri; order Perciformes; family Serranidae; genus Serranus; species Serranus cabrilla. The sequence goes on along the minus strand of CAFUXE010000896.1, from coordinate 180,441 downwards.
CATCTGGTAAAGAACAAAAAAACACCTTCCTGTAAGGTATTGTTAAAAATGGCATTAGAAATCAGTGATGTCATGTCTGTTAGCTGGTTTGCAAGACATCCTGGAGACGTGTGACGAGAGTGTTTGCTGGGCCACAATATATATTTCAGTGAAGCTGTGTTGATTCATAATGGCAGAGCAAACATTTTCACAAAAACTATGTTCAATTTGCAGATAACTGCAGAGAAATTGTGCATTTCACAGATTGTAAGTAGCCTCAAAGTAATTATTCCACCTTATCTTTTCAATTTATTTAATTTGAACTAAACAAATAAACCTGCTCTGGTATAAAATGGTTTAGAGTTAAGCAAATCATTTCAGGGACATTTATGGTCGTGATTATGCTAAATTTGGATACAATTTTCCCTCAGGCTGGCTTGGCAACAGCAAAAAAGTGTGAAAATGCTCACCGAGCGCCATTCCACTGATGGGGAAAGTAACTTCCTGTCTCATTTCAGATGCCACCTTGGTGGATTTGCTGTGTACCTGATCCTGACAGTTTTAGGAGCAGAACTCTATTTAATCAAGTGACTCACTTTGCTCTGATCGCAGCATCTTGCCTCTCTAATCTGTACCTCCTAATTTAATCTTTCACATCCATTCCAGTGATGCAGAGGTAAATATAACTCTGACCTTCAGTTGGTGATCAGGAAAACAAGCACCACTACAAACAGGGAATAACTCATTTCTAAGTCTTATTATCATGAGACATGCATGGACGTGGTGTCTACCTGACTGTGCTGCTAATTTGTTGTTGTGTTACCATGTCATGATTCCACCTGTAACTGTATTAAAGAACATGTAATCATACCATCATGTCTTTAATACCTCATAAGATACATAAGAATATAACCTCACCGTATGCTTCTCTTCTTGCTGTGTCCACAAACAACCTCCACTCCTCCTACGACAGCTAAATGTCATCAACAACCTTTTGTAGCCATTTACAATAATGCAAGGTGATGTCATCCATCCATTTTCAACCAAGGATCTCTGCTCTGTTAAAAACGAATATATTGTACAAATTTACACAAGCGAAGAGTTTTTAATTATGCTTATGTCTTTTATCCCACTGAGTCGACTGATGACAGATGGAGCATGAAACGGAAACAGCAGAAACACGACCTCCGTGATAACCCCACCACCACCACAACTGTAACGCGTGAATCCTTGCAGCTTCGATGGATCAGTGGGTGGGCTGAATAGACCTGAGCTTTGCTGTTGCTGTGGAACCCCTGGTGAGATGAAGGACTCTGTTTACTGAAAAAAAAGTACCTTTGAAAGGTGGCTGACATCATGTCTACCTCCTGTAAAAGCAGACTTACGGGGAAAAACTCTCTTTTGTGAGAAGCCTTGGTGACATGTGATGTTTGTGGCAACAAGTACAAACAGGATTTTTTTTTTCTTTTGCTGTGAATCTGATGTTCTCATGAATAAATACAGTGTTGTCTCCTTTACACATCCATACATGCCTGCCTGTCTGGAAAGACATAGTGATGAGGAGAGAAATCGCATACAGGAAAGACACCATTTTTTTTCTATATACATCATGCAAACAGATGACTTCATCTGCCCTGAGCTCTCTGTAACTGAAGCTTCGTGCCATGAGGAGTTGTCTGTATCTGTCACTTTATGTGCTCTTTCTCCCCCTACTGGTGGTAATACACACCGGCAGGCCTCCACTAGTGTCCATCATCTCAGGTTAGACATGTTCCTGTAGCACAACTCTGGAAAGGGCATGGCTTAAAAAACAGAGCGATGAGCTCTATTCAAGAAAAATGTGTGTGACTGAATAAATACACAGCCAACCACATGTTAGACTATTTATCTGAGGAGCGGAGGATAAAAGAGGATAGAAAATACAACCAAATGTTTTACTCGTCCAATCAATAATACATTTTATTCTAAGAAAAATCTATACTGCTTTAATTCACATAACTTCATTATGTGTTATTGTAATACACCCAATTATTCGCTGCCTTGACAACGTATTCCTTTTTTTAGATCATGAGCTTCTGGGGCTTTTCCCAGCACGCAGAAGTGAGAAAAACCCTTACATTCTCAATAGGCAATCTAATGTCTCTCATGCAGGCAGTATCTTAAGGCTGTCACAGGAAAATGTATAAGGGGATTCACAAACAAGTCCACGAACAAATGACATGGGCCAGTAAACAAACCTGTCTTTGTTCAAAACAACAACATAAGTCTACAAGTCATTTTTTTCTTTTCCAAACAAGGTCATTTGCCATTAAACTGCCCATGTCACCCTATTGAAGAGCAGTTTGACGTGTTGGACAAAGCCAGGCTAGTTGTTTTCCCCTCTTGCTATTCGTTCTGCTGTCTCTTGACTATGGCCTCATATTGTAGCCTTGTCTCCCAAAAAAGACACTCCCTCACCATGAAGCTGTCTCTTACATTTTTGAGAAACATATTTTCTCCCATATGATGTTTGTTCTTGACGTATTACATAAAAACATTTTTTTAATTCTAATCAAAGTCTGCAGATGTCCACGGCCAAGAGTCCTGTGACTGTAATCCAGGAGGAATAATGTTTCCCTGGTCATGTAATTGAGAATACAGTTTCGCTATATGAGAATCTAATATTTGAAGACAAGGTTGCATATCAATCTTTCCAATCAGTCTCAGCAGTAAAGCCAATAAGCATGGTCCCCAAAATGTCCACCTGATCTGGACGGTATCACCCTATTGAATTTATCAGCAGTTATCTAAATTAGGGGCAAGTAGGAGCCTATAGTAGGTCAAGTTGGTTGTTTTCAACTAAGTCAATGACCGCTTGCTCTTTTTTTTTACATTTCACTTGCAGTTTTGTTAGGTTTAGACACATTAGGTACTACTTGTCTAAGATCTCGGGTAAGGTTTACTTATGAGGAAGACTAATACATCGGAAGTGACGTACTTATGTTGCTTACATTAAAGTGTGATGCACTTTCAGGTTTCGCACAGGACACAAATGCTGGTCTCCTGGGTGAAAGTCCTGGGTTTGTCTAACACAGGGGTAGGAAACCTGCTGCTCCGGAGTCACATGTGGCTCTTCAGACCATCTGCAGTGGCTCCCTGTGGCTGTGACAAAAGAAAATCATATGAAGTGAAACAGTTATTTCTTTCCATTTTAATTTTAATTTATCAATGTGTATTCTTTAATTGTAAAAAGGTGTAGCTTTTATATAGCATTATTAATCAACTAAAATGTGCATCATAGCTCACGAAGGTTCAGTGCTCACTGCACTTAATTCTGCCAACTTTTTCCATAGCTAGGCTAGCTTTCGATTCCAAATTTGCACCAAATTTGTCCTCACTGCATTCTAAGAAAATCATATAATTAAATCTATGACCTATTTGTAATGTTGGGATGCTAATTAAGACATGGAGGTGGTTTCATCTTTATTGTCAGGCTCAAATCCAATACCACTTAACAGCAACTTTTCATGCTTTAATTGACGTTCTCTAACATCACTTCCACTTTGGCATTGTTCATAATCACTCCAGCCACTAGAGGGCGCCGCTGACAAACAGCCAGTTAATTGTGTGATGACAACCAAATGTCAAATTAATCCTTTGATATGTTTTGTTGGCAGTATTTACAAATGCCAGATTTCACATTTAAATGATCTGGTGATCATACTTCATATACCCCAGTTGAAGACTATAGATTTCTCATATATAATGGACAACTAGTTGATCATCTGCGTACTACACACTCTGCATGTTTAACTAAATGATCACTGGTGTAAGCCCCACAGTCTGCAAATTATCAGGTGACTTTTCTTCTGCTCTCAGCGTGCAAAATTAATGTGGCATCCAGTGTGATATTACAGAAAGGCAATGACTGCAGGACTTCAGACATCAGAGCCACAGAGATTAGAAGTGATGGATTTTCTGTTCTCCCCCATTTAGCATGCTTGTGTCCTTGGTGGACATGCCATTAACAGTTGACTTAGATGAATAAATGCCCACACAAAGAAGCAATGAAATACACTGCTCCATGAAAAGCACAAAAATCTGCTGTGATTGGGCCAGTATGAGAATTCAGTGAATATATGTTTTAGAGTATTCTCTCTTTCAGAGTGAAAGGGAATGTGTCACTGAGTTCATCTGCTTTTATTTATTATCCATAAATGACTCGTTTTCTAAACCAGTGACAGCTGTAATGCTAACCTCTGTCCACAGGGCAGAGTTGATCTTTGGATTCTGCAATCAAGGTGCTGAGGTGAGACTGATAGAAATGTCTCCATAATGATAACAAGAACTAAATAAGGTGAATGGACCAGAGCTGCCTCTTGTCTGTATCACTGGCTTTAATTGTGAATCATAAATTTCAAACGTGCACCAAAAGACATGTGTTCGCAGAGAACGTAGGCACACCTGCTTCATGACTGGCTGTAATATCCACGCAGTTAAATTTAATGGTGTCGAATGTCAGTCATGGCTACGATAAGGGTGACAAAATCGGGAATAAACGAAAGAAAATAATGCCTTATGATTGCAGAGGAAGATGAAAAAGAGCAATCATTAAACTATATATTCTGTCAGGACACACAGTGCTCAGTGAGTGTAGACAGCTGTATGGACGTTAGTCTGTGTACCGAACAACATATGTGTGCGTGCATATGTGCACATTTGTGGACGCTTCTGAGCTGATGAGTGCAAGCTAGAGAGTTGTTTTGACAGTGAAGCTGAGCTTAGAGAAATAACACTCAGCCTGTGTGTCAGGGATCGCTCTTAATTACCTTCAATCTGAGCACCACTGTTTGTTTCACAGACTAATGACTTCGATGGGGATTAAGCACTTGGCACTGTGCTAATTAGCCTGCTAGCACTCCCTGGGCATCCCAACGTGAGCCTCAGACAAAAAGCCATCAGCCACCGGAAGGCACTGTCAGTTTTTTTTTTACCTCCCCATTAACACACCCATCATTCAGACATGTTGGGTGGATGGTTAGATGGACAACATCCTGCTGAGGAACACTTAGTGCTCAGGAAACAGCATGTAAGTCTGTTCAAAGGTGGAAGAAGTATTCAGATCCTTAACTCAAGTAGGCACGTGCCAGGGGGCGCCTGAAGGTTATTACACACCTGTCCCTTAGCCCCTTGACGTCCAAAGTGACCTTTCATCAAGTTTATTAATTTATTATTTTTTTGTATTCTTTTTATTATTTTGTAGGCCTGTAAGTGGACAATTATCCATAATTAAGCCATACATAAAGTGACCTGGCTGTCATAATTACATCACATGATGACCTGCGGCAGGTGAAAGGTCATCATGTGACTGCTAACATGCAGCTGTGACCCAGAACGCCTCTGAGACACCGCAGGATCATTAAGATGGTGAGTTTATGTGATTTTTTATCACGTTATATTACAGTGTCAGCGTTAGAGGAATTTGGCACTTCTGGATTTAAGTGAAGATGTGCTGTATAATGAGTCATTAGCTGCAATAAGACCAAGTGATTAATACTTAATAAATAATACTTAAAAAAAAACAAGGGTTTTATTATTTATTTTGGTATTTCTGTATTTATTTATTCACTTCTACATTTTAATTTATTTATTTCCACATTTATTTTTACATTTCTACATGTATTTATTTATTCATAAATGTATTTTATTTATTAATTATTGAAATGATTTGTCCCATACAAGTGGCCGCTCCAACGAAGGGTTGAGGCGGAACTATCTTCTCATTTTTATACAGTACATTTAGATATTTCAGGTCAGTGGTTGCCAAGCATAGACCTTAAAACATGGATGGGGTCCCCATGACAGGATCCATAGATTTCTGAAGAGCCATTGTGGTCACTCCAGATGTTGACAGTGCCTGACAAACAAAAATGGGCAAAGTCACGGGCCGTGGGTGGAGCTGAGGAGAGCTGCATGAAGGCTGGTTGGTGAAACCTGTACAATTGCTATGAACCAGAAATTTTTTTTCTACCAAGCTGTAAACATGTTTATTTCTGCTGTAAAGCATAGGGGTCTATGGGGACTGACTTGCTATTGGAGCCAGCCTCAACTGGTAATTGAAGGATCTGCAGTTTTTGGCAGTTCCTCGTCTCTTTGCTTCATTCTTTAGCCTTGAAGGTTGCTGCTGGACCAGGTAAACACCAAACAGCAACTCCACCAGGCTGTGATATGATTAAGGGGGTAGTCGTAAGGAAACAGCAGCCTTTTAACGAAACATAATTGCTTGCGAGCGGCCATGAATGGTCTGATAATGACCTTCTCAACTCACCAGCAGGTGGAGCAGCCCCATCGGGCTGATTACTGCCTCATTCAATCATGTGATAACATTCCAAACAGGTGGTGAAGGCTGATAAGAAGTCTGCATAAAAAATACGTGGAGTTGCATGTCTTATATGACAGGTGCTACATAAATAATGCTGATTGCTATGGTTTTGGAAGTGATCTTGACTGCTGTTTTACACCTTTATGATAGGACAAGGTGAGCATGAACAGAACAGCGTGTGCAAGCCAGGGTGTTATGATTTAATCCAGAATGGATTTGATATAGTTTTTAGTTCAAGAAAGATTCTCAAAATCTGATTGGTTTTATTTGAGTTTAGGGTAAAAACCACCAAAGACTCTCAATTGATTCAATGATATCCTGCAGCCGATTAGCAGGATTGACTTTGTCCTGTGTGTTTATTTTGTGTGTGTCTATGAGTGGGTGTGTGTCTGTGAGTTATCTTTATCTGCTCAAAGGCAAAGTCAATTCATCAGATATCAGCAGCATGTATTATCACAGAGCTCTATAATGAAGCATTGATGAGATTTTTTTCAGAAAAATGAATCAGATGATAAATAATTGGAAAAATGTCTGAATTACAGTAACTTGTGTCCTTTGTAGGGCTCCTTATTAACAAGGTCATTTTTTATTAAAATCATTTTCACAATCAATTTACAATCTCATATCCATTGAAAGTTTTTTCTTCTGTTCTCCGTCTTGTGTTTGGCTCTTTCATCCTGATCCAGCTGCTATCTGAAATCTACAAATAATTAACATTCTGTGAATCATATCTTCTAAACATAATAACATTAACATACACACAGATTCTCTTATATTGTTTAACTTCAGAAAGACTGATTAAGAAAGAAAAGAAAAAAAACATTTCCTCATCCCCCCTCAGTCCTTTGATTTAATTACTGCTTTGCTGTAGTCTGACCCTCAGGAGAGCCTATGGATTAGGCATCATAATTAAGCAAACCAACAAAAAAAAACTGTTGCGCCCAATTAGAATAGTAACAGACGAAGTTCAAAACTGCAGGGCTTAATTAAGCAATCAATTATATATATATATAACTCTTTTTTTCTTATTGATTTGCATACTGTTTTGCTGTCTGGAAAAAAACAACTAATTTCTATTCTCATATCTTCCAATTAAATGAAATGGTTACCTGTAAACACACTTCTCAGGGATAGGTAGTTGGCTTCTGTTGCAAGCCATTAGTGTTTCTTTCAGAGAGAAACTGGGAAACAAAGATGAGCATGCATAATTCTATTATTCACACTGCCAGTATTTAGTGCTTTGGGGCCAGGGTAGCCAATTTAATTGTGCAGAGACTTTTGATCTAACCATAGACAAACATTTATATTTTTAATGAGGTGGCATAACATATACTGTAAGCAAACCAGTGTTGAAAGTAATTGAAACATGATGCCATCTCATGTGGGGAAAAGTGGAGAAAAACTCCTCAACCAAGGTGAATGAGCCATGTGCTGTATATGGAGAGAATAATCACTATTGAAATGGAAGTATTTGTAGCATTGTATTACTTTAATGGGAAAGATTTTTGGAAATAGAGTTCTATGACGTGCTGATCCGTAGTCAGGGTATTACCTATAATAAAAGGTGGTTGGCATGCGCTCTGTTTGAGGAGCAGGAAGGAGGACAGGCCCGAGTACTGCTGTGGACAGGAGCAGCAGCAAAAATACGTTTAACGGGGAAACTGGAGCCATTCTTTCATCAAAACCACCAGACTCCTTTTACAAGAACGGGATGGCCTGCTCCACTTTCTAGTAGGTCCAGGACACTGTTATCATCTCATTAAATGGGCTGCTATGTTAACGTTTATTGTTAACAAGGAGGAAGGTTTGGGTTGATGGATGGCTCCTCATAGAGGGCTTACTTTCAGGAGAACAGGGTATGGGTGCTGTGACAGTGTAACATGAAATGTGACTTTAGAAGTGATTTTCAGTTTTGATTGTTGTCACCCAATTGAATGGCCATTATCAGCCATTATCATTCCCATAAAAATGGGCAATAGGGGGACTGCTCCACCTGCTGGCAGGTTGAGATGGTTGTTTTTAGTCCACTCACTGGCTGCTCGCTTTAAACAAAACCATAGACTGTAAAGGGCAAAACTACTACTAAGGTTTTGTCAAAAACATCCTTCAAAAGACTGGTTAAAAATCAAAATAAATGCACATAAGTATTGGAAGTTAAAGATTATAACTGCTGATTATATTCCCATTCAATGAGGGTAATACGATATCTGTTATCCACTGCTGCCTCAATCTGTTAGTTTGTGGTGTAATAATCTGACTTTGGTGAATCTGAACTATCCCTTTAAAACCCCAAAGTCAGACCACCAACTCCTCTGTTTACAAATAAAAGAAAAAATTAGTGTCATGTGGCTTTAAAAAATGCAAAAAGTAGTTTCAGTTCCCCCGGGGCTGTCTGATGGCAAGATAAAGCTGTGAAAATGTAAAAATTTAAATGCTGTTAAAAAATTTAACAGAACATGTAAGACAATATAGAATAATGCAATTTGTACTTGACAAATAAAGTGTGCAACACATATTAATATTAATACTTATTACTGTGTTTATTAAATTAGTATGATATTAATGTAAAGTATCTGTTGGAAGGTTATACACAGCATACTGCATGTCTCTGAACCACCAAAAAGCTGCCGTTTTACTGTTGTGATGTCACCTGGCACCTTTAAAATAACATGCAGTACCAGGAACATTGCTTAACTTGATGTCATGTTTGGGGCAAAATCAGGTTTATGCTTGGACTTGAATTGCTAATAACGACAAAAATAAGAATTATTATTTGCCTCAAGCTGATACAAGTCCAACACAAGTTCTCATTTTCAGCTGCAGATTGACTGTCCTTCTCTGCCCTTATGGATGTATCAACAGCAACAGAGCCATCAAATAAACTCTACATATGACATAAGCGTGAGCTGAATCTGCTACCTACTGTGCAGAGAGTGTAAATGAAAGGTGTGTGGTGTTGTTCCCAGCGAGCCTCCTTTCCTTTCTGCAGCATTTTCACCACAATGCTCCGGAGGAGCCCAAACGGCACTATCTGTCAATTAAATAGTCCGTAATCCTGGACACCATGCTGCTGTCCACCTGCTTCACTTTGAGATTCGCCCTAAGGGGCCAGATGGCCATGAAAGCAGTGCAATCAAAGAACATGATTGCCGTCATGCAGCAACCTCTCTGGGTGGGAATCACCCCGTAGAGTTGGTAGGTGATGAAATTGGCCTCAATCATTATGGTACTCCGGATGGAAAGAATACACTCAATCTGAATGTAACAGAATGATTTTTTTAATACACTGTGACATTTAGTTTTTCTATATTTAACTCCTATGCAACTGCATGGCTGAGGATTGACCTGAAACGTACAAAAAAAAAATTTAAATAAAACATATTGTTGTCATTTATATGAGAAGGTGGAAATTGATTCACTGAAAAGTTTTTTCTTTTGTTTCCTGCTGTCCCATTTCTCCAAAACTGACACACTCTTATCAGGAAATAGTGGACTGCTAGGTTGAACCTTCCTTTCCCAGCATTCAGCAGCAGCACAGCAAGATAACAGCAATCAAACACATCATTTCAGTAGTGTTTGCTCAGAACAAGTCTTTGATCGCTCACTGAAGATGGAGTTTTCCTTGGCTAGAGTGGCTATGGCTGAATTGACTGTTTTCTTCAACAAGATCAACAAAATATTACAATTATTTCGATACAAAAATCATCAAATAAGTGACACTTCTGCTATGATTACATAGGACTAAAACAGTTCTTCTCTTTCACTGCAAGATGTAGGTACAACAGCAGCAGTGGTGTTTTTAAAGCACGTTCATATTTTATATTCTTAGTTATCAATATCAAAAATACATATATTTTCTCTTACCTGTTGTTCTGTTTATCATTCTAGATAGTTTTGGTGTGAGTGTTTGAGATATCAGCTGTAGAGATGCCTGCTCTCTCAATTATAATTGGACTGTATGGCACTTTGCCTTTGATGCTCAAAGCAGCAAAAAAATTGAAAAATGGCAATGTCTCTTTCCAGAGACATGGTCATTATCCACAGACCCTGTTTCATGTGAAACAGTTGTACATGCAAATAAGAACCTTTGATATGGGGTTAAACTGTCCCTTTAAGCCTTCTGTGATTTTAGAACAGCTAAGAGACGCAGAACAATGTACCTAAAATTCTTCAGCTGTTCTATTATTACACAGTAATCCATGAGAGGCTGTGGTGATTTTACACTCACTGGCCACTTCATTAGGTACACCTTGCTAGTTGAACCACCTTTGCCTTCAGATCAGCTTAATTCTTTGTGGCATAGATTGACCAAGGTGCTGGAAACATTCTTCAGAGATGTTGACATGAAAGCATCACGCAGTTGCTGCAGATTTGTCGGCTGCAAGTCAATGATGTGAATCTCCCGTTCCACCACATCCTGAAAGTGCTCTGATGTGTTGATCTGGTGACTGTGGAGGCCATTGGAGTACAGTGAACAACATTGTCCTGTTCAAGAACCAGTTTGAGATGATTTGAGGTTTGTGACATATATGTTGTCCTGCTGTAAGGAGCCATCAGAAGATTGTACGCTGTGGTCATAAAGCATGGACATGGTCAGCAACAATACCCAGGTAGGCTGTGGCGTTTAAACAATGATCAACTGGCCCCAAAGAGTGCCAAGAAGATATTCCCCACACCATTACACCACCAGCAGCAGCAGCCTGGACCGTTGATTCAAGGCCGGGTGGATCCATGCTTTCATGCTGTTTATGCCAAATTGTACCACTACCATCTGAATGTTGCAGCAGAAATTGAGACTCATCAGATCAGACCACGTTTTGCCAATCTGCTATCGTCGATTTTGGTGATCACATGCAAATAGTATCCTCAGTTTCCTGTTCTGAGCTGACAGGAGTGGCACCAGGAACCAGAACTAGCCTGGTCAGTTTAGCCTATTTTGGCCAGTGAGTGTAAAACAGCTAAGGGCGTTGTTTGGCACGATGTGCTTAGCTTAACTGTTTTAAAATCCCTGTAAACCATAGCCTCTTGGGCTTCAACTTAATTAATACTAATCTAAAAAAAAAATGAGTTTTTGCCACAAACACACAGTGCCACCTGTAAACACATTGGAATTGAAACAGCATGCTGAAATTGCTTTCCCAAAGAATTTCCTTGGATTGCCATTATTTCTTTACAGATTTGTACTGCATGTGAATAATATGAGGGAAGAGGAAAAAATCAATTACTAAAGCTCCAAAAGGTTTGACCATGTATTTCTGTGAAATTCTAAATGTCACCTGTGGACACATTTGTTTCATTCCGTCTTTGACATCCTCTCTCCCTGCTCCCTTTTACATGGACACCATGATGCCTGTGAAGAAATACATTTTAGTCTTCTTTTTTCTCTCTTATCTTCAAAATGATTATTTTGTCTCATCAAAGCCAGCCCCTCAGTTAAATCCACTGCTGTAATGGACTTATTATGTGAGCCCACCAAGGTGGTGAATTCTATTTCTGTCTCTTCCTGTGAAATTCATATTCATTAATCAGAACCTTCTTTGAGGCTTTAGAAATACAGGTGACTTTGACTGAAGCAGCAGGCACAGAGGATATGTGGCATGTTAAATTGGATAGTCGGTATGAATACATGCATAGACATATTATATATGTATGCACATAAATTCTCATCACATTCTTATTAAACAGGGGATATCGTCTTTACATGAGGATCAATAATAGAAACTATTTGCTTAATGTATGCTCACAAAAAGGGGAAAGAAAGTTCAGTGCTACTGGTGTAACAGACATTTGTATTCTCCATACACTGCAGACTGTATAAGCAGTTAAGGGTAATTAAAATGCTTGGGAATCAATTAAAGCTATAATTACTTATTAACAAATGGGACTTTACACAATGAATGTATTGGCAGGAGGGTTAAGGCTTACTGATTGGTGCTGGTGACTTCATTTGTTACTTCTCTTGATTTCACAGAATCTGACCAAGGTCACTTTTAGTCTTTGAAACACTTTTCCAGCATGTCAAGTGGATTTTATGTCATTCAACCATGTACAATGTCAATGTCAGGTTGAAATGAAACTCTCAGTTGTAGAGTTGAAGACATTTCCTCAGTCATCCATGAGGTTCCATCACTTCTACTAGCTTGAGAGAGGTCACTGGCATTTAAACCTCCGGGGATGTTGTCCACACAAGGATGTCACATGATGAGAGCTGTCTGTGGTGCTGTAAGATTTTCACTGGGAGTCAAAGGTTAAGGTGTGAATTGTTGTGCAATAATCTGGAAAGAGGTGACACCAAAAACGGCGGGACTTCTGGAAATCGGATGATGTCCTGTTCTGCCAGGATGAGCCAGGGGGTGTGTTGGAGGAACACACATTGATTGCCACCTGGGACTTGTGCATGAGTTCCCTCAAGGGGATCCAGTTTCTTTAGTCCAAAAGCAGGCAGGTCTGGTGAATATAGATAATGCGTCGAAGGTGGTTAGTGGTCAAAGTTAGAAGTTTACTAAAAGTAATAATCCCACTATATAACGATACTATATAAAACTCATTATGCACACACACACACACACACACACACACACACACACACATCATGCTATAATTGCTGAGTGGATATTGTATTGCAAGAGCATTGTAGCAAAACCAATTAAATACATTGCCAATGAACATTTAGCATTGGATATGTTAACTAATAACATTTCCTCATTATGTTGATAGAAAAAGTAATCCAGTCACCATTATTCTTATGAAATGTATTTGCTGTTGACAATTAGTAGCATATAATATATTTTTCTTGAAGACAAAGTTGCTCTCTTACAACTTTAAAGGATACTTCACATGACAATATGTGTTTCAATTTCTCATTCCGTATTACCTTGAATTCCTAAGGAAAACTAGTGGAAGTAGTCTACAAAGCCGGCGCGATATCTGGCGGGAAGTGATGAGCGGCAATAACGAGCTGCAATAAGAAGCGGCGAGGAGGGAGTATATCTAGAGATCAAGGCTTACTTTTACATAGATTGAATATAAGTAATGGACATAATCACCGTGACCATCTTGCTCTACGACCATCGCCATCCTTGTTTTATAGTACAGTGTCTTAGTACGGAACACTGACATTTTTAAATGACCAAAATGTTCAAATGAATTTTTATGAACTGAAAATACATTGTGAAAGTGTCACGGTTCTGAGATGACAACATGGACAATGATTCACGGCTATTTGGATGTACACAGTGCTGTGGATACACATTGTTTTCTATCCTGATGACAGCTTGCCATGTTAGCAACCTGTCAATCAAAAGGTAGCCACACCCCAAATCATACCCTGCTCTATCATCTATTTTCTTCTAAATGGGACACTTAATTACACAGTCAATATCATATTGCCTTGAAGAAGACTTGGGGCTACCGACTGAGACCATAATGTTGCCACGAGAATTTTTTCTGAGGTAACAAATCAAGTGAGAAGTTGTCTAATCTTATAATGAGATAGATGGCACTGCACGTATTTTGCAACCATCATTGTCAACCCCTGTTGGACTTCTGAAAAATCACAGCTTAAGGCACTTCCACATTTGCTTAACTGCCCAAACCAGGAGGTTGCCATCTGGTCATTTATAGATGAATTAATGCCACAGAGAAAAAATATGATACTGGGGTAGAAAAACTCTGCAGTAATGGTGTGGACCCACTCACTGGATGTAGACTGTGGGGACACACATCATCACTGTGTCCTGGACTTAGCACCGCCCAAGACAAATGCAATTGGTTTGCATTTGGTTGCATTTTCTCCCTTATCCCAGAATGATAATGGGTGGAGTCAGACCTTTCTTCAGCGCTGACACATTTCTGTGGAGAACAGTTAGAGTTTTAAATAGGAAGGTTTTCACAGCATTGTATGTGTTGTGCCAGACAGTTCATATAGGAGATGAGTATGCAGTCACAAACAGAGTGGAGAATACAGTCTCTTAAAGGAAAACAGTAAATAAGCCTGGAAGCTGCCAGATGCAATGGCACCAATTTATTATTTGCTCAAAGGTGCTCTCATTCAATAAAGCACATTAGGTGCCAAAAACAAACACAAAATGTTATAAAGGTAGACCCTGGAAATTCTTGTTTCTCTTTGTCTAGTTTGATGCTGCCTGAGGAAAAGTAGGGAGCCTGAAAAGCACCACCATATGATTTATTGTTCTCTGGGTACAATCCAATTAAATATATAAGAATTCTAACAGCTTTTAATTTACAGGGAATTTTTTCCCCAGTGTTGTGTGTAGCAGCCTGAGGGTGGTGAACATTGGGATACACCAAGGACTGTATGAGTAGCAGTATATGTGGCTGCTCACCTGACAGCTCCAAAAATACCTAAGCTACAAGGCAGCATTATGCTTCCTTTTTATAATAGCCGACATTATACTATGACAGGCCACAACACTTAATATGTAATTGTAGCTTTAGATTTCTTTGATTAAACAGTTCATGTATAAATGTGTATCACTGCAGGGGAAATCGTATATAGATGGTATGTGCATGATTTCACAAGCACAGTCAAATCTGGCTGCCACTGGACGAAAGGCTCAATTCTAAAACACCTTGATAGTAGGTGCATCTCAAAGTCCATGGAAGGCTAACGGCTAAATTTGAAGGACACTATGTCCAGGATCCTCCGAAGGACAGAGTCCTTCTTTTTGCAAATTTCCTAGGATGCTCGTGTGTATCCTCTGCACGCCCTGCATACCCATAAGGCCTTGCGCACTACTACTGCCGGCGGCACAGTATACATTTGAATGTAAATATTTTCACTATACACTAAATACGTGTTCAGTTTGATAATAATACAGGAAGGAAACAGGAGCACTATAATTACACTGTGACAGACAACAGCGCAATATTATTTATTTAATTATTATTTTATTATTATTTATGTAATACTTTATTTATATATACAGAAAGAGTCCTTATTTCAATTAATTTTCAAGGATGTCTGTGGGTGTCCTCAGAGAGCCTTGTGCACCCGTAATGCTTTCCACACAATGGTCTGCTGGGAGTTTTAAAAATGAATGAAGCAGTTTGCTATTTATTTTTTCTAAAATTATAAAATCACTTTTTTATTTTTTAAATGTTGTATTCCTCCTCCATTTCAATGGAAATGTTGAAAAGCACGTCCATGTAGTGCACTGGTTTTTGAAATTGTGTCACTGAATTGAACGTTGGACTTGTTCAATTGCACAGTGATGCACACCTGCACACTCCTAAGCCTGTTCCATTTGTGTGTTATATCAATGACTGGAAGGAGTCTTGCCTTGCCTCTGTAGGATCTGACACAGAAGAACCTGTCCTATCTAGGAACCATCCCTGCCTTTGAGATGCACATATAGAACACCTTGATTTTTTCAAGAGGTCCTGTCTGTAGACCTCCACTGTGAGGTAGTCTGTTGTTGCCTAATTTGTCTGAGAGTTCCCCTTATACTGTTGAAAAGTAAGAGAAATCAGTTGTTAATTGATGTATGTCCTTGTATGTAGCATATAATACTTCCTACGTTTTATGTTTGTATTATTATTATTGTTATTATTATTATTTTATTACTGCTACTTTTTTTTTAAACATGGACAGGTAGGTGGCGAATGTGCACTTGCAAATTAAGACCGTTGCTAATTGTTGCTGATTGGAACGCCCCCGCTGATCTTTTACAGTCTCTGGTTTTCATCCAGTGTGTATGCATGCTGCTGAAAAAGTGTCTTAACAGGTCAACATTCAAAGCTGCAAGAAACAAAACACTAAGCTACACTCAACATTACAGTATTGACGTGCCACAGCTCGCCTCCTTCAACATGTTTGCTGTCTGCAGAAAGGCAGCGAGACCAGGAAACAACGTTTGAGACTCGGCCCGGTGACCGAGGTTTGGGGCGTCGACTCCACTCCACTCAGACCAATCGGAGTTCACGGTGAAACTTTGTAAACATCTCTCACGCTGCTTTAAAGCTCTTCTGCTGTATTTACTACGAAAAGGCGCGACGGTGCTGCAGCAAAGTGAGCCCAAGGTGCCAAAACAGGTAAGACAGAGTTGTGTTTGTCCCTAGTTTTTATTCAAACGTGTGTTTGTGTGCTGTGTGTGCGCGCGCCTGGGCGTTTGTTTGCGTGTCCTCGTGACTCGTAGTAGTAGTAGTTGTAGCGTAGCTGGTGCAAAACAGCTGTCATGTAGGCTAGTGGACCCAGTGAAGAAGAACAATGTCGTTGTTTTTTATATTTAAAACGAAAAAGAATATGCAACGCCATATTTTAACGCCTTCGTAAAACGCAGAATATGTCTCAATGTACCGAATGACGTCGCCACTTTAAGTTAGAGCAAAACGTTAAATTACCCTCAAAACAGACCCTCGTAAGTCTCTGTGCACTGTGACTGCCTGGTGTCCTTAAAGTGTGGCTGTTACACTGCTGAAAGATCCATTAGCCTGTTTGGCATGCGTTTAAAAAACAGTTTATCAACAAATGAGGGTGTTAATCAATTCGAGAGACTTTGAAGGGAGTTGTGACTGTGTGCAAAACAATCCTATAGGCCTAGTTTTCCTGACACTTGTGCTTCCCCCCCTGTGCCTTTCTGTTTCTACATTTACACCAGAAGCATAACTATGATGTTGAATATATAGAAAGAAGTTGATGGTTTAAAAACTGACTAAGTCCTTTGGTTGATTTTGTGAATAAGTTAATGATGGAAGTGTTCATTGAAAATCACTCAGCATTTGCCCACTGATGGAGGGAGACAGACCTGTTATTAGGCAGTTGAGTTGAGCAGCCTCTGAATGTGTCAGAGTGGTGGTAAGTGTAGGTGTCAAAAATGGCTTTACGTGCGAGTCAAGAAAATGTGACAATCCATCTATTTCACAGGTAGTCACCAACAGGAAAAAAAGTGTTGATGTTAAAGTGTTCAATTATGTTCTAAAAGCTCCTCTTAATGTACAAATTCACATCCAAGGTGCGCTAATGACAGCAGATTTTTTTTAAAGATAGTAAGCAGGCTACATTTCTGTCTCCATCTCTCTTTCAAGCCTCTCTGTCTCACCCACTCACAAACTCACTCACCCACTGATTTTACGTTTAAGTCAAGCCTATAAGCCATTCCCGTTCTTATCTCTGAGCTCCAGTGGTGCTGAAAGTGTACTGCACTGTATATGTGCCGTGGTTTGCTGCCTGCTGTTTTACTGTTCATCTGAACAGCCGTCTATAAGCTGCAAAACTCTTCATTCTAAACGGATGTGGGCACAACTCTCGTTGTGGAACGTCAACATCTGCATGCTCTGTGTTTCCTCAGCACGCCCACCTCAGCTGAAGGAGGGGTTGAGGAAGAAGGGGGAGGGAAAAACTTCCTGTCAGACTGGCTGAGAAAGTGAATCGGCTGAAGTTTTGGCAGAGACTCAGTCCTGGTGGTGGTGGGGGGTGACTTTATGCATGCAATCATGAAATCTCTACACCGTAACTTCTCTGGAAATGTGACGCATTTCTTTTGAGAACATTTGTGGTTTCGGAGAGTTTATTTTATCTTGATTGTACCGTGCTCTTTTGTTAGTGGGTTTCTATTTTGAAGAACTGTGTCTTTGCTCCAGCGCTCGCTACTCTGTCACCATCAGACAAACAGCTTTCAGTAAAAGCTTAACAGGGTGATATTCATCTGCAAAAGTCCTTGGAGCGTGAAACACTTAGTGGTATTTTTGGCTCGGTTACTGGCAGTTTTTGTCCTCTTGATAATGTTTTGGATGTAAACTGACACTGGCATAGAGGTTAAAATGTAAACTGTGAGCTTTAACCCATTTTGGATAAACCTCTGCAAAGGGAAAATGAGTGGTTTGGAGGGATCACTACATTTGGTCACTCAGCTGCTGAGCCAAAACTGCTATTGTTACATTTTCAAGCCAAATAGATAAAAATGGAAAGCAACACAGAAAGAGTTAGAAACATACAATATAATATCTCAACATTCAATGAGATATAATGTTTGTTTATCATTTATGAAAAAAAACATAAATTAACCATTTCTGTCTATATACTGAAGTGGAAAAACTGTAGTTTCTAGCAAATGCTTTTAGATTCCTCAACTGCTTCTCTGATGTGAACCACAAAACTGAAAAAAAATCATAGTGGTTAATGTACTTTTGTAGTTGCCTCTTAAATTTGAGCCCCCAGTTCTCACTTAGCTTATTGTGGTCATTTTCTATATAACACATTATCAAAAAACTCCATGTGCGTCACAGAGAGCTTTGACACATATCTGAGAGACTCCACTGAACCTCGGGGTAAGGTGACTCTGTTATTCAGAGAATAGTATTTTTAGATCTGGTCATGCATGCATTGCGCGTTGATTTCCTCAGCTAAAAATCAAAAACTTCAACCTGTGTGTCATTTATCTCAAGTCGTGATGACGCCTCGCATAGAGATGAGAATTGTTTGTTTTCATGCTGAGAGCCGTTGACTTGCCGTTTTGATGAAACACACTGACGTCATCACTTCCTGTCACGCTTCCTAAACACAAACAAGGCGAATGTCAGCAGTGGCAGACACACTTTGGTGTTTTGGCGGTTTGATTTCTTTCATTGCACTTGTGCTGAGAAGATGCTGTTGGTTTTTTTTTAAAACCATATTAACTTTAGTGCAGTTCATGTTACAGGAATACTGACGAGTGCCAAATACGAAAGTGGCTCAGATACACTGAGGGAAAATAACAACATGACTTTATTTAAAAAGTAAAGAAGAAGAACAGTGTTTCTTTTTCTTGCAATAAACATGTTTAGTAGCAGAAGTTACAGTTATGTTTGTGTTCAACATCCTAAATAGACATGACAGCAAAATTATGTTTTTTAAGTCAGTTAAGGTGTGTGCAGTTTGGGTGATAAACATCAGTTGTTGTTATTGTGGTTTCACATTTAGTGATGAGACTCAAGCCTCTGAGTGGAAACTCTTCTCGTAGTATCACTTACCATTTGCATCCTTTCACTTTCAGTCTTTAATACACTCATCGCCAGACTAAGCAGGAGTTATTTTTCCCCTCCACAATCACTCCGAACCAAACCAAATGAAGTTGGGTTTTTTTCTTGCTGTCTTCTCAGCCTCACTGAGTGTAGGATGTCAGGGTGTGCACAGATCCCACATATGAGACACAACGAACACCAACAATAGTGAATAAACATGTGTCAGTCTATGAGAAGAACTTAAAGACGAGGTTGAAAATGAAACATTTCTTTAAAGGACGCTTGCTGCTGTGTTTCAGTGCAGCAGCAGCAGCAGGAGGAGGAGGAGGCAGAGCAGTGTCACATTATATGTACAGATATGTCTACTATAGAATTGGACCAGGACCAACTATGAGATTTTGCAGCTGCTCTGCAGGAAGAACATCCTGGCTTGGCTGTGCTGATTATGCCAGTTTAAATACTGTAGGTATGCAGTTACATGGGGTATACATTAAAGCATCCTGTCCAATAAACTGCAGGCATGTCATGTTATTACATCCTGTTTTATGTTCATTTTCTGCTGTTTTGTGTGCATCTTAAGCTTCAATAATAAAGTTAGGACACTGTCTTTGCACTGTGAGCATTAAAGCTAATTAAATACTCAACAATTTTCCATTTATAAAGTGGGCTTGAATTTATATCTTATTAAATTCCTAGAAGTCTGTCTTTTCACTTCAAAAATGCAAAAACAAACAAAGACAAAGCTGTGATGCGTTGGCCTTTATTGCTGTATATTTAACATACTGTATTTGTTTACTGCATTATTAAAAGTAGCACAACGTGTTCCTTTCCTGCTCGCTGAGGCTTGTCTTGTTTTTTGAAGTGATCATTCAAGTGGAAACAAACTTCTTCTTTTTTGTTTGCGGTCATCTTTACTGACAAGCTGGTAGCTTTCGGTAGTGGTACAGTATGTC
The DNA here is from genome assembly GCA_903364295.1 of Serranus cabrilla. Classification (NCBI taxonomy): domain Eukaryota; kingdom Metazoa; phylum Chordata; class Actinopteri; order Perciformes; family Serranidae; genus Serranus; species Serranus cabrilla. The sequence goes on along the minus strand of CAFUXE010000896.1, from coordinate 160,188 downwards.
AAACATTACAGCTGTTTTCAGATGTGTCTTGTTGACTCATCAGCAGCTGACACCGCAGTGTTGTGGCATTTAAAATTCCCCTGTGTGCATACGTCAAGGCGTGTGCATTTCTCAAACATACACTCATAACAGTTATGTAATGAGGTCTGCTGTGCCGGATAGACTCTTTTTTTAGTGATAGATAGTGCAACTCCTCTTGAACAGATTTCTTTTTACATTTAAACATATCTTGCAAAATGATCTTTACATCCATTATAATGCAAGTAGATACACAAAGGTACAATACCACATACACATACAAAAAATATTTTGAAACCAGGGTCTTTAAAACATATTTGGCATAAAATCTCACTTTTTTTGTTTCAGACTTTCTATAAACAGCCTTGTTAGTATTATGATAAAATGTTGAATTTGCTTAAATAAATACACTATATTAAGACTAAATAAGTGACTCATTTCATTAAACACTTTAAATAGCTTTGGCTCCTCTTTTTTGCTGTGTTCTGGATTGTTTATTGGAACCGATTCAAGGTCCCACTACAGTGTTTCACTCATCTTTGCATGGGATTACTAAGCAGTGTTGGAACAATTGTGACTTTTAATTTCACTGCAGAAGAAGCTGTATTGGATTAAGCTTCCCCTTTAGCTCTTTGGATTTTCACTCTTCTGTTTTCGGTTGTTTGTTGACTCAGTTGGAGAGAGTGTAATTAATGTTGCAATGAGGTTGCCAGTTTGTAGTTCATATATAGTGAAACTGTGACCTCTAGTGGTGTGTAAAGGTGGTGCAGTGTACACCGTCCCATCAACCTCTACGAAAGTATGATTGAACGTGTATCATTAGCTGAGTATAACTTAATTAATCAAGCAGTACTCCCTCTTGGTGGTCAGTAATGTGTATTTAAGAACTTATAGTGGACTCACAGCAGTCTGCCTATCAACACAGCAATGTGTTGAGATGATGTAGTATACAGTATATGAATAATGATACTAATGTGACCCTATCATTTTTGCATACAGCTTTATAAAAGTATCATTATAGTTAAATAACAAACACACACACACTGAAAATGACCTATGTCTTTTTTTTTTAATCCCATCTACTGAAGAATAGATGCAATGTTTAATGTTATGTGATAGAGTTTGTGGTTCAGATTTGATCTATATGTGATTGCCAAAACACACTTTATAATGATATGATATTATTATGTATGAACCCATTTGTACCATACTTATAACTCAGGATTTTAGGGAAATCCGTCACAGTCAAATTCAGATATTTGCATTTTTTTATGTTTCAGATATATTTTCTGCCTATTTTTTTTATAGTATAATCTAATGGAAGTGATGAAAAAATATTTTAAATAAAATTACAAGCATGCAATGTTTTATCATTGGCCCTGGCATCTGCACCATCACTGGTGTTGCCCTTTATTTCTGATAATATGCACAGCTGTTATTCTCATGTATCGCCACTAGAGAGCAGAAAAGTCATGTTGATGGAATCAAAAACTGAGAATTTAAAGGTACACCTACTGGAAATGTATGCTCAATGTCACAGGAGACATTCTGTCCGCTTCAGTGATAAGACTGAATGATGTAGAGTTGCTTTTATTTTATGAGTCAATTTAAATGGCAACAAAACATCAGTTTTATGGCTGTGCATTAGGATTATAATGTCTGTAAAGTAAGTCAGTGTTGGTATCTATTTGAAAAGAGTACTTTAAAAAAAAAATCTAGTTAAAAAAGAATGTACTTGTTTTAAGTAAACAAAATCAATCAAAATCAATACACATTTAAAAGGTCTTTGCCAGCTCTGGAAAATGCCCTACACTGTCACAACATAGATTTAACTCAGAGATAGAAATGTATGTTTGCAGTCTAGTGAATACTAACAACCAATCAGAGAAGTTAGAAATGTTGGGTTCTTTTTTTTATAGCATTAGTTTTGTCTGAGGCATTTTGAATGCTGCTGCCAGCTAACACAGCCTTGACTGTCTGGCATTAACAATAGGACACAGACATGTTGGGATGTGAGGGGTGCAACTCAGGGCAGAAACAGCACTAACAAGCCTGCTCCCCTGCTTATGTCTGCATCTCTTTGAAGTCAGGCTACATGGCCCTCTGTAGGCCCCTGTGACCCCAGAGTCTGACCTCAACTTGGAAGTTTACACTAGAAGCAAAACCAATCTAGAGCGTGCTCTACAGAGAGGATGGATGTGGATTAGATGGGAATGCAGTGTGTGTGGGGATGTGTGCTTATATGAACATGCATGCACCATTGCCTCTGTGAGTTCGGCAGAGACAGAGAGAGAAACGAACACTGATAAAAAGGTAAAAGAGGCCAATTAAAGACAGAGAGCCCTATTCAGAATGCTCATATGCTGTAAAAAGGATGTAGTTTTTTGAAACTCCAAACGTTCTCAGAGTGAAACCCCATGGTGAAAAGCACTGAGCCATATTGTTGCCTGATGTTATTCCTTCATTTTGTGCTCTGAATCTCCTTGTGTAATGTGGTAGATGGTTCAGGATGCCGTGGAGTCACTTGAAGGTTAGTGGCTGCGTGTGTGTGCGTTTTTGTGGTGTATTTTAATTGAAAGTAAACTTCCCTTGATGAAAAGTTGCCAGTGAAAGGTGAGCTTTGTGTAGTTTTGGCAACATGAAGGATGACAGAATTGTATTTTCACATGCTATGCTGCTGTGTGGCAGATAACGAACACGGAGGGCTGGTGTATGAGGAAGATGAAAAGTTATGAATGAATACAGCTGCGTGGGGGATGTTGCTGTTGTACTTGTATGCATCTTTGTATTCTCAGGCTTTTGTCCATTAGTGGATTTACATGTAGACATGGTACAGTACACACCCACGCTCCCTTTGATGAGCTCACACATAAACGCTTACTGCATCTGTACAGAGGTTCCTGTGTGTGGGATTACAGGAGGAGAAACAATCCCGGTTTATCAGGGCTCTTGCAGGGCTGCCTCAGTCCACCTCCGAGCCCCCTCTGGCTCCAGCCTCTGTTGATCTAGATATTGTGGACTATTTTCAACCCTCAGGGCCATGCTGTAAGCTGTGTTTAGTGTGCTGGACATATATTCTTTCCTCAAAGCTGTGTATTCTGCATGTGTAGGTGGGCACATGTATCCATCAAAACCAAACTGATGCTGTTTTGTACCACAGGACCTCATGTACTGTATAGATCAGTCTATACTTTTTACCAGTAGATGCATGTGAAAATAAGGGAGGGGTAAAAATCCATGCAGCATAGTGTTACAATATTTTCTGCAGCATTAGGCTATTATTGATGTTGGCCATATTTTAATACATTGACACCAAGTATTTATTTTATATAAAGTTTTAATGTTGCAAATACAAATTCAACTTTTTTTGGTACTAAAATAATAAAATCAGTAGCTTTTTCAGTCCACTAGATGGTGCTGATTTGAGATGTTTGGTAACACTTTCTATGACACCATGTCCATATGCATGGTAAGTATACTTATAGTACATTAAAATGTGCTTATAGTGTTATATAATTAGAGTTAGAAATAATCAGAACATAAAATAAAGACATTTTATAATGACTTAAAAGGTCAAGTATCAGAATACTTTATAATTGCTCACATACATACACTGTTTTTGCAAGAGTTGTGGGGTAATTATAAAAATTCTAGTTGTCAGAATGTATTATACATTATAATTAGTGTAATGCATTATAATGTGATTACAGGGTTAGGGCAGTTGATTGGCTTATTCTAACCCTATAATGCATTATGAGTGTATAATGTATTGTAGATATGGGGTTATATTATGTTAATTGACCTTATAATTCATTGTAAAATGCTTTACAATGTGCTATGATTATATAGAACTATATGTTAGACTTTAATGCAACAGTTCAGTTTGTCAGGTACATGCAAAATTGATGAAAGTTCTTTATGACAGTGTTGGTCTGTCTGTCTGCTTGACAAAACCATTTTGCTGCAATAATGAGACTAAGATCTTTATCTGCATCTATCTATTCTTATAAGATAAAGTTTTCCTTTGGTGACATAGCAAAGTATGCAGTTGAAAAGGGTTGCAGTATATAGCTGTGATGTTATCGCAATTACTCAACATATCACAAAATCACAACCATAGCATGACTCAAGTATTGTGATGGTGTTGTATCATTGGGCTTCTGATGCTTCCTGCCCCTTGAAGAAGAAGTGTATGATACCATCATTGGCACACATGGTGGCAACACTTGAGTATGAGACAGTATGCATGCATCGTTACATTCACGTACATTCTTTAAGAGATTCAGTTTTTCTGGCAAAGGCACAGTGAACTTGTCCTCTGCATTTAAACCCATCCTTGAACACACCATGCTTTGGAGCAGTGGTTGCACATTTTGTGCACCTGGGGAGCGTGTGTGGGTTAGGCGCCCATGCTCCAGGACACTTCAGTCCGTGACCTGTCCATCCTGATTCCAAACCTCCAAACCTCTAGGCTGCTCTGTTTTACGTGTTAGTGTAAATGTTAACCCTCCGCGACAGACTCCTCACCTCCTGGTTTTGCTGTTTTCTGGAGGTAATTGGCCTCCTCCAACTTGTCACATCAAGATGAATGACTTAATTTGTGAAGGCATGTGGTCCTAACCTGCTTAATTAGAACAAATAAATCCACAGGATTGGGTAAAGGTCACCACAGAAGTTAGCCATTACTAGAACCGACACATCAAGTAAGCCCGACTGATTGGCTGTACATCTGTGGGGTCCTTTTGGAACCTTTCTCAGTACATTTGGTGCATCATTAGAGGCTCAGAAAAATAAATTGACTTCTAGATCATAGATATGTGTGTATGGGTCTATATCTGCATCTGTCTTCGGGTGTAAAACTGCAGATGAGGCTGTAAAAATGTTTTTGTGGTTAAACATGGATTCTTTACCTAAATACTTTTTTCTTCCTTCTTCCCACACTTCAGTGATCTTCTGTCTTTCTCTGAACCATTTGACTTCTTCTCTACTGTATCTCTCCAGAGGAGCTGTAATGTTAGTCATCATCATGTTTTCTCTAGTGAGCTGTTAATGAAAATAAACTGAGCTTGATGTAAATATTGGTGTGTTATAGACTGTCCATTGCTGCCATGATACAACAGCTCGCTTTCCACTACAGTTTTTGTGCCTGGTCACCAGAGCCCCAGTACTCCTGCTTCTTACATTGGAACAAACTGCTGTATAAATTCTGTTTTATGGTGACATATTTACTTTCAGAGGTTTTCTCCTCACTTTACATTTCAAAATACGCCAGCCCTGAATAGAATGTTGGCAGATCCACTGGCTGTTCTGCCCATCTGCTCCTAAATGACCCAGCACTTTGACCTGGCTGAGCAACAGTAAATGCTTTGATTGAGCCGCCAGCTTCTCCTCCTGGCCAATAGGTACCATCAGGCTGCCTCTCTCCATCTGAACCTCCTGTAAACAAATGAGCCAGCCATCAACCCCATACCCTTCCCTCCATTCTCTAGTCTAAACACATACAGTCCCCTCATCTCACCCTCCCTATCCATCATGTAACCCATAACTTGGCTTGATCCTGTGTAATGCGATCGATCCTGCATAATGAAGCCAAAAGTGTGTCCCACCAACACATACATATTCTCCACAGCGGCAGGCTCTGGCCTTATATTTGCTGACTTACAGTAACTCACATTTCCTGGAAAGTAGGGCAAAAGTCATCAAAGCTTTATGTGACTCTAGTGTGAATCCTTGTGTGTTTATTTGTGTCTGCCTGTATGTATGCGAGGTCTGAGAGGGAGAGAAGAAGATGAAGAAGCAGGAGCATGTGTGAGACACACATGGGGCAGAGGGTCCAGCGGAGGGGTACCCCGATAGGCCCCAGAATTCCCCCGAGCAGCACCCAGCATAGAGGAACAACTATGGCCTTTGTTGGTCACCCCGTGGATCTCACACACAGTTAATATAGACTTTTCCCACTGACTCTGCCAAGAGTCTGAAGTCATTTAATGAAGTGGCGGCTGAGTTTAGAAGGAGCCAGTGTGCTCGCTGCTTGCGCTGACAGAATGGAAAATGTCTGTGTTATGCAGCGAACAGCGAGTGACAAGAGGAGTGTGTTCTGATACTCACCTCTCTGGACACACACACACACACACATATGACAAAGCTTTATGAAGAAAGACACTGCGATTATACCAATGCTCGTGCATTTCTTCTGGATGGTTATGGCCCATCATTGACTCAGACAGGTTTGTAATCAGCTATGATTAGGTCTTACAATAGCAATGTCCCCTACTTAACTTCATTGTGTGTCATTTGGTCTGTTTTGTCTCCCTGTGTGAATCTGAGTGTTTTTGTAGAGCCGATATTAAGTGTGACTCTCTGGTCAATAAAATTTCTCAAGGCATAAGCATACATGTGGCTCTCGTACTTAAAAATGAGAAAGCCTAATTGTTTCACAAATTCTTTGTAGTTATCTCTTTGTTTGGTTCATTTATCAGAGCAAAACCTCACCTTTCATGTCCATTTTCACGCCTGTCTATTTATCCTGTTGTGCTATGAATGGACAGTATCTCTGTATGTATTTGGTCGCACTTCTATTCAAGTCCCTGTCTTTTCATCTATCTATGGGCAGATTGCAGCCTGTTTTGGTGTCCTATTGTGCAGCTGTCAGTTATTTTCAAAACACTCGAGTGTCATTTGCCTCAGATTCCATCCCTTTCAATTCTCGCTTCTTTTCTATGGCTCTGCTAGCGTACATCTCATTGAGCGTGCATCAGCGGGCAGATTCATTCTTCTTTCCTTCTAAAAGCACATTTCTTTTTTCATAGCAGCCATAAGCCTTCTTTTTAAATCCATGGACAATGTGTTTTTGTCCATCCTCCTCCGTCCTTTTCACTGGAGAGTGCAGGGATTCTCTCTCTCACTCTCTCTCTCCGTCACTCTCTCTCTTTCTGAGGGCATCTGGGGGGACTGCTGAGCGTGGTGCTTCTCTTGAAGCTCAATTGTCTGTCTGTAATGAACCATGATGAAAGATAACAGAATGAAATGTAATAATTCATGCGGGCCTCGGTGAGGAGCACGTGGCTAGCGGTTGGCCCTGGTCGTGATAGCCTCCTGCTCGGCTCCCAGAACAATACGGCGACCCTGCCAGCACCACTCATCCCGCTCCGGTCCAGCAGTCTTGTTGCTCTGTCCTCTCGTTGTCCCCTCACTGCTATTCAGAATCACTTAACGCTGGAAGAATCTCTGTGATCACTGGCATGCCAGAGCATCTCTTTGGGAAACAAGACAATCTTCTCCTTGGACCCACTGTCTTGTTGGAATTCCGTCATTCTTTACCCCTCGCCTCTTGTTTTATATGTTTGGGCTATCTGGTCAGGCTTTTGACCCATAGTTGAGTCTGTCAGATGAAGGTGGATGATAAATATCTCTTGTCAGCTTCCGTCACTGCATAATGTTCCTCCTCTTTTGTCAATTGTTCTAATTGTCTTTCTTTGCCTGGAACTTTTCATGATGGTTCCAAGAACACAGAGATGTTTGGTGGACTTTATTTATCCAGAGAAAATGAAGAAAACGCTAAAGTCCTTACCGACAATGCCTTGTTTTATAATCAGGCAGATACATGCAACTCCTTCAGGGTAATTGTGGGTTAAATGCGCTCAAGGGGCACATTGACAAATGTTGTCCAGAGCTTTTGTTATTCACTTTTCCCAACCACATTTCTCCAGCTTCAACAGGGATTTGAACTAACATTGCCCCTTTGGTCACAAGACCACGTCTCTAACTTCTGTTCTAGTTTCATGACAATATGGCACTGATTAATAGTGTCCATTTATTTGGTAGCTACTGTTTGCTTGCAGCATTGGCAATCAAAGCATTTAAGAAATGTTAAGAATTTACTTCATTACAAGAGTTTGAGACAGCCTGTGACCTTCCCACTCTGCCCCCGTATTCAGGAACTTTCCCAAGGGAAGACTGGAAAGAATAGAAACCAGTGAGACCCAGACTGTTCAGTGTACAGTATCATCGAAGGAGAGCCTGTACCTGATTTTAATTTAAGTGTGCTTTGAAGCCGTCTTGTCTGGTTTTAGGTTGTGCCGCTCTATGACAAATTATGTGGCGTGGATGTTGGTGGTTGAAGATGGCAGCTGAGACTAGGAGGGTGAGGAGAACGAACAGAGACTCGATTGATGCTCCAGACCAGCAGCTTGGGTGTTTGACGCAGAGTATTTGTGGACATTCCAGTGTATAAGCTACTGTGTGTGTGTTGGTCTTCTCGAATATTCCTGTGCTGGTTTAATGAGAAAAAGACAATAGTGCGATGGAAAATGTACTTTTCCAATTAGTTCATCATTAATCAGCACACTGGTAAAGTCAACACTTACTCCAGCTCCACTCATTTGTGCCAAGTATAGTACTCAGTGCAAAGACAAAATAAGTATCCTAATTATTTTCATCATGTCCCAAAACATTTTTGCCATGTTAACACACATGTGCATCACATACACGGAAAACTCCATGGAAATGTCTTGGTGATGATTACAGCATCCTCCAGGGCTGTTATAAATACATTAATACTAACAGTTATGCATTATTGAGGGCATGGTGACTTTGAGTGACAGGTGAGGGCTGTCACAGGTGATGTGTCTCAGCAACCAGGTTTCATTCGGTCCACCTCAGCTCACTGCGCTCCACCACTATGCCAATTAGTCAGAAGTTATTGGGAGTCAGACAGATGTTGACAGCCAGAGCCACCACATTAAGCCTTACAACCGCTCTGTAGAAATCTATGGAGGAACTACATCCATATTTCATAGAGTCTATGGTTGGTACTCACTATAGTGTATAATTTCTTTCACTAAAGCTTCATTAATACTTTTGCATTCAGGGATTATGCCATGTGCGTCATGGTCCAATCAAGTATGATACATTTGTTTACTGTTGCAGGGTTGCCATCCATGGATAAAATCCATTGTGAACTGAAACCTCTAAACCTACACTATAGCTATCCACAGTGAGACTTCCTTCAAACCCTTTGCATCAGGCATAAATCCAGCCAGGGCTATAGTTTTCAAGAATCTGAGAAAAGCGTGAGTTAGATATTTAGAATATGTCAGACCATTTTAGCTCATGAACCTGAGGTCGAACCTCATTAAACAGCTGTTAATGCCCCACTCTAATATTCAGCTGGCAAAATGTGAAAACACTGAAATCCAGTAAACTGCCTCCAGAGGCCAATTTCACTTTGATTCCCTAGTTTCTTGATTTCATGACTTTGGGTCGTAACAACCTCAGGTGTGTATAATTGGATAAGGTCACAGGTCCTGTTGTTCCTGGTGGAGATTGATGGTGTCAGAAAACACAGGTTAATGGAGAGGAAATATGGAAATCTAATATGTCAGGTTAAAATGAAAGCATCATTTGATTAAAAATGTTCCATATAGACATTGTTCATATAGCAGCTAGAACTTCAGTAGTATATGGTAGGTTATATGCACAAATGAGTGTTTCAATCACTGTAATACACAAAATTGTATATTAGCTTGACAACAAGTATTGTTGGCTGTTTTCTGTATGTCACAGAAGGTGAGCTGCCAACTTGGCCCATGTGGATGCTGCAGTTGTTTGTTCAGATACTCTGACAACACACAGCAAGCTTTCACTGCAAGGCTAGCTGCCATGCAAGTTAGTAGCAGGGTCAATGGCAAAGACATAGATCATTTTAAGTGTGTGTGTGTGTGTGTGTGTGTGTGTGTGTGTCTAAGAGTGTCCATGTGTATGTGTGGTCTCAACTGTACAAGGAGCTCCATCTTAGCTTGAAAGTTGTGTTGACTAACGTGACACAACCTTCAACACAACACAACCTTTAAAGGGATGGACAGCGGATGAGGAAAGATAAAAACAGAGTGAAAGAGAGTCTTACTGTAAGCGTGCTTCGAGTGTGCCAGTTCACCAGTTTGGTGGTCTTCCTCTGAAGGTTGTTAATTAGTGCAGAATGTAGACTACAGTTCTACTGCCAGCACTGATGAAAAGAGGAAAGGGAGAGAGAGAGGGAAAACTGTTTAGCTGCCAAGAAAGAGGAATTTGTGATAGGTCGAGAGTGGTTCCAAATGCTGGAGCAAAGCATGGAGGCTCCCTGAGTTCCTGCCTCCTGACCCATGTGTTTTCTGTGGGCCCCTTAGCTGCAGAGTCACACAGCAACTGTACACAAGAGAAGTAAAAGCAGTGAGAAATTGCAGTGTTTTGACTTGGAAAAGTGGAGTAATTGATTTGATGTCATGTCTGCATTTTGACCATGGCAATACTTTTGATTTTATCTACTATCAGTAGTGACAATCATCCTCTCGTTGTCAAGATCCAGTCCTACCTGCAGACCCCATGAGCGACTCTATTAATGTATTCCAGAAAGAGCAAACTGTGCATTTTTCTGTGGAGTAAAGAACTAAATAAAACATGTTATGGCAGTGGTTCTCAATATTTTTGGTCTAGCAATATTTAGGTTAGTTTTTGTCAGCAATCGTACCACTGTATTTCAATTGGTTATCCAGTACAGTAACTATTTCAGCTGTCATTCCATACATGTTACTTTTAGGTAACTATTGTAACAGTCAACCCATTGACATTTACTACTTCAACTGTTTAACCCATTAATGTTACTTTTAGCTAAGTATTTCAACTATTTAACCCATTAATGTTACTTTTAGCTAAGTATTTCAACCGTTTAACCCATTAACATTACTTTAAGCTATTTCAACTCTTTTACGCATTAACGTTACTTTAAGCTAACACAACTGTTTAACCCAATAATGTTACTTTTAGCTAACCAAACTGTTTAACCTATTAGCATTACTTTGAGCTTACAACTGTTTATTCATAGAAGAACGAGTGACTTCAACATCGTCTTCGGAATACCATGGGATGGCAATAATAACACAAAAGCTCTACACCATTCCTCTCACCTTTCAGATACTTTGTATAGTAATTATCTCACAGCCCATACACCATTAAACTCACTTCTTCAGGGTGCAGCTGACAGGTGTCAGTTGTTCATGAAAATCTTGATATTGACTTGAGGGCAATGACATGGGTAGATAGCTAGCTAGTCTTGTTAAACATTCTGTCAAATTATATTTACCATTTGCCAACTGTACATGCTGTTATTGACTTGGAATCTTGCAGTCACTTTACAATGTGCGTCGGACAGTTCTGGCAATTCTGATTATGGACATCTCATCGCATTATCTAGAATCCCTTACTTATTTGATGGCTCCTGTGTTGGGAAAGAATGAAGTAATTTGGGAGAATGTCTTGAAGAACTTAAACCCTTAGAAAGGTATTGCTCAACACTCTGTCAGGTGTTACTTTAGGTTAAGTCAGGTGTCTGATCAGTGTGGCTTTACTCAGGCCATTCACACTTGGTAACATGTGCAGCTTTCACACAAGTTGTCTGTCTGTCACTTTGTAAAGCAGTAAAACCTGATCAAACAGAAAGGAATAAAGCAGGGTTGTAAATTACATAAGCACTGCAAAGCGTTGCAAAGGTGTTCTTTGGGATCACACATGTAAAGACTTGCTGATCTGTACAAAAAAAGGTCTGAGCCCAATGTAGTGTGTCACTACAATTATTTGCCCTACCACACTTCACACAGACACACACACCATCACCACCACCACACCTTGTTCAACACAGAACAGATCTAAGGAGTGGGGAGCTTGGATGGAAAACACCATTATGTCATCCCAGTTGCACCCACCCTGACTGGCCACACTGTGGTGCTTTGTGTGCAGCAGACAGGAGCTGGAGGGATGAATAATGTGATGGATGCTTTAGTGTTCATCATAGTAAAGATACTGTATATCATACAAAGATATAGAGCTGCAACCAGCGTTTTGAAATATAAATTAATTTCATAATGAATTGATTAATCATTCATTCTATCTTTACATTTTATAAAAATAAAAAAAATCAAACTAAATAAAAAAGGTAACCCAAGGTTTAAAGTCCATTAAATGTGTTCATGAATCTACTATTCATTCAATCTTTAAATAAAAAAAAGGTAACATTTCTTTACATTTGAAAAACTGGAACTGGGAACTGTTTTGTAACTTTTCTTGATTAATGAGTAAAACAGCTAATTGTATTCTCAAAATAATTTCCAATACATTTAATGTCAATCAGTGAATAGATTAATTGATCTATTAATTTAAAAGTTTATTGGCAAAGTCTATGAAACTCCAGTAATCACATGTTGTGTTTCTACAGAACCTTGTAATAATTTTCCATCTCCCGCTCATTCTGTTTCTCTCTGCTCTGCCTTCTAACATCTGCTCCCAGCCAGCCACCTGTCTGCTGTCAAATGCAATATTAATGTACGCCATACACTTGTTAATTATTTCCCCTCAATGTAGTCATGTCAAGCCGAATATGCATAACAGGATTGTAAAGAACCATTTTATTAGAGGTGATCACTCTCTTTCTCCCTCCTCTCTCTCTTTCTTTCTCTCACTGTGTCCAAATGCCGTTTCTCAGGTCTTTCACTCCACTGAAGTGGTATGGTGTATGTGTGTGTGTGTGAGTTCAGCGTGCCTTTATACACCAACTAGAGCTTGTTTCCCAGGAGACACACAACTGCGTGTGCTAGGAGGGTGGCAGAGGGATGGTCGAGGGGGCGGGTGGAGGGGATGGGGTGATGGAGGGGTGGCATGTCGAACCGGGGATGGAAAGGGGGACTGTCGAGGGGTGAAGTAATGAGAGGTGTTGTGGGAGGGGAGCTGCGGAGGGGGTGGCAGCAAAGCGAGGCGAGGCCAGGCGGGTGGCATGGCAGTGGGGCCTCCTTGTGTCCTGGTCCCCCTTGTCCCTCCTGGTCGCTTTTTGCGGACAGCATCTGCAGCCTGCTTTACATGCAAAACACACCCTGCAGAGAGGGCGTCTACACATGGGGCTAAGGGGGCCAGAAGAAAAGCATTCCTGAGGCTGTGCTGGGAGAAGAGGGAGGTGGGTCTCCTCAGCAGCCTCTCTCTACCAGTGTCTCTCCCAGATGAAGCCATGGGGGGATGCAGTAATGAGGGATGGGAGGATGAATTCATTGCAGATTATTTTGCTTTGCATCTGTCTCAAGCTCATTTCCATGCACAGCTAATGCCATTGTTTTATGTTTTCCTACATTAACACCACTATCTCCACCAAACTCCACACTGTTTTCCTATGTCATTATGTCTGTAAAGTTGGAACATGTGCAAAGAGTAGTGAGAGGTCTCTGTTTAGAATGTTTTTTTTTAAAAAAGGAAGAAGGGATGTAATGCTTCTCTCTAGGAATATGTCACATCTCACCCACACTTTTAGAAACTAAAACAGCAGCAATTCAAATATCAACTCACTCTCTGTCATGTTTCTCATGTTTTCCACCCCTGACCTCCCTTACCAGCTCTCCTTACTGGAGGGGAAAGTTGTCCTGGAAGTAGTCCGTTCATAGTTGTCCCCTGTGCTGGCAGTAGGGTGTCCCATTGTTAATAGAGGAAAAAACATTAATGGAGAACCGAGGCTTAATATTATAATAATGTATTTTATTCCATGGCTTTCTCTTTTTCCTTTTTCCTTCCATTATGCGTTTCTTAGGTCACCGCGCTGCCCCGAACAATGTATCCAACACTAACCAGATGTCACGGCATGTGAGTCATCTCATGCAGAGGACACTGTGTGCGTGTGTGTGTGTGTGTGTATTCAAGGGAATGCCACCTGCCAAGGAAAGCAGGCACATGCATACACTCAACGTCCACACACCTGATGTTTTCTGATAATATTTTGCCTATATACACCACTGTAACAACTCAGCATTTTCCTTTGCGCTGCTCACACAGAATGCCAGACTTTTGTCTTGTCTTTGTCTTTTCAGAGCATTAAAGAAAATACCACAGAGACAGTTAAAGGCTAATGTCTCACAGGCATTGTAGTCGGTGCTTTGACTGTCATTTTGTGCCTGCTTTCTCTGGAGTCAGTTTGAGGTCACCAAATGTCTTGGCTTTATATACTCTGCCAGCAACTGAGGAGAGGTATAATTGACTCATTGTAGGGATTTGGGATACTGGAGTGACATTTGGTGGTGTTTCATCTGACGCACGATAGGTTGTCTTTCTTTGTCGGCCCTGACGGGAAAATTAGAAGAAATGTTTAAATGTGGTTGTGGTGCCACTTGTCTTTGTCAGTCCATCTGTCTGCTGTGAGATGCCCTTTCATCTTAACTTCTTTTTGACAGACTCAATGCAGATGTCTTTATTAGTGTGCAACTTTAACATGTCCTGTAGTCATATAATGGTCTGATCTGTCATACTACTACAGGCTCAGCAGGAGAATTTAGTTCATCGAAATCGAATTTGGCATATTTTGGCTCTTTCCTCACATCCATCTTCCCTTGTGTCTATCCTTACATTCCCCCATATTTCGGCGCATTAATTCCCTAAAGTGATATGACTCGCAGGATAACTGGGGGCCTCACAGGCACAAAGTCACCATAATTGATCACATTAAAATTTTACACTATTTTGTCAGCTTTTTCCATTCCTTTCTGCCCAATTTCTCTACCTTCTCCCATCCTCTGTCAAGCAAGGCTCCTCTATCCTGGTCTTCCACTTTCAAACGACCCACTGCTTTCCTTTGACTGTCGGTGTTTGTCCTCTCTTTTCCCACAGAAGGAAGCTTCCTCTTTTTTTCTTCAATAACGCTGCAGAAGTGAATTGTGTAAGATTGCTCTCTTTGTGTAACTAGTGTGTGCAATAATAAACTAAGGAAATGAGTGCTATTGCCTCACTTAATGTTAACATTATACATACATCAGGAGGTAGATTGCTGCCGGCTCAGGTTTCAAAGTGCAGGCTGTCAGAAGCAGTAGTTTACCGGAGAGATGAATGAACTGTTTCCATGCCATTATGTCAATCAAACCATAGTTTGACCCCTGTCTAAATGAATACGTCTTTTCATCCACTGCAGTGGAATTTGTCTAAGCGATTTACCTCAGTGGATACATACAGAAACAGTCTGTAAATGGAACAGCAGGAATACACTGTAAGTCACTCAGCACTCACTAAGTAGCTGCAGCTCTGTCTCTCTTTTATGGCAGGAAAGGATCCTCAGGCCTACAATTCTGCATGTCCAACAGCAGCCCAAATTCCAAGAACGTTTTTCAGCATGATGACCAGATACCACTGTATACCAAACCTCTGACGCACATCATGAAGCCCCTCACAAAACCCCTTCTAAAGAAGAATTGCAGTGTTCAGTGTTGACATTTTTGTCCTGCACACACTGTGTGCTTAGAATATGATGTTCATCCACATTTGGTGTGAGTAAGTTCCCACGTCGAGTTGGATGTCCTTAAGAGGGAGTCTGCACCATGCTGTGACTCTCCAAAAAAGCAATTGCATTTTTAAGAATTCTACAGATGCAAAGGATGTGATTGGTGGAGCATTCTGATGGTGTGTCACAATGGGTGCAAGGCAAATGTTTTAAGCGCGGCACAATAACAACCAGTGTCAATGCAAAGACTCATTGAGATGAAAGATTAATTGCATGCTGGGCAATGCAAGTGATGGTAATATGCGATATTCGCATTTTCGTGCAATTTGAAAAACATTTCTTTGACTCTGTGTAATCCACATCATAGCCCTGATCGAAACCAAAACTCCATTCAGTAAACAATCATTTTAAAAGTTGTTTACTTGTTGTCTTGTGGACAGATCTAATAAAGCAAGACTTCAGACTTGTAACACATTGGCATGCTGTACTACTTATTTCTGCATATATTTTATCCATTTATTAAAATTAAATCACAGCTAAATCTGTTTTTTGGGGGGGCTCATATAGCTCCAGTAACATTGTACCAGCAGTCATCCAGATGCATTTCATCAAGCTTTGTGCACTTGTGTGCACCAAATATTATTAATCCAAACAAGACGCATTTGGTTTTCCAACTTATCTTGGACTTCCAACATACCATAAAGAAACAACAATGTGATCCTGTAGTCATTTTGTGTCTGGTGTGAACACACTATGAGATATTCAGGGCAACTGAAAAGACAACATACTTATTTACACACTTATGAAATCTTGAAAAAGACTCCAAAGACTTTTAATGCGCCGTGGTGATGTGTGCCTGATGCAGCCGCTTGCACATGGTACTGTACAGCCTCCAAGAAGCTGCTGAGAGACCTCAGCAGCACTAGTTGCTGCAGCTGTAGCTGTTGCCTTGACTGTCTGATTGAATAGCTGGCTGGCTGGTCCACTGCTGTGTTCTGGGCCAGAAGAGGAACTCCAGGAATCATCTTTTGTGTCCTCCTCCAGCACATACCTCACATGCTTGCACACTAGAAAGGAAAGCCCGCATTTACTAGTCTTAGCTGCTGAATCACCACCAGTTTATTTCTGTGCTTTCTTTGTTGGTTCTTTCTGTCTTTCACTTTTTCTCCTGTTTTCCTCTGTCTCACTCTCACTTAATTTTTCCTCTCTTGCAGTAGTAAAGAAGGCCTCTGTCATGCCCAATGCCAGATGTTTAAGTTACTCTGAAGGGAAGAGGCGAACCATTGTATAATTACAAACGTACACAATTAAGATCCGGTTTTAAGACTGGCTCTAATCTTAGTTGGATGCCTCTCTTGGCCGCCCAAAGATAGAGCTTCATGTTGTTGTGCAGAGTGAGTGCACGGTCGACTGTGTGGCGCCCTCAAACGGAAACTCCTGTAAAATAATCCAGTCTTCTCTTTAAAAGGGGATGTTTTACTTTGGTGTTTTGGAGCACTTCACAATCTATGAGGTCTCCAGTGCTCACACCCCCAACAGGAATGCTGTGTGTGTGTTGCTGTGGATGTATGTGAGCATGCACATATGTGTGCATATCTGCTTATATTTCTATTTATGTGTGTTTTTGTATGGACGTGTGCATCTTATATGTGTCAGAAAAAGCTCCAACTATTTCATATGTATCTCATTAATGCAGATGACAACACCCCCAAAGCATGGAAAATACAAACAGCAATAAAAAACAAGTAACAATACAATTACAGTGAGATTCTTGAATGGTGCCATATCTTAAATGAGCAACAGAACTCGTTCAAGGGACCCAACGTCATTTGGTTACATTTACTTTATGGTGGTTTACATTAAATGTTTGTTCTTTGAAAGTCGTATTTCCATCGCAGCTAGTAATTGTGGGTCTTCTATATCCGTGAGTGCAGATGTAGCTGCAGTCCCCTTTCCATTGCCTGCATTGTGCCTGTTCTCCGCAATATCTGAGCTGTCTTTTCCAGCATCATGTGTTGTGGCCCCCAACAAGCTTGCATGGACACCGTACAGTCATCTATGTTCCTTCTCTGGGTAATGGAGGCTCGCTGTGCTGCTGAATGAAGCTTTTATTTGAACTTGATACCTTCCTTGAACTCTGCTGAAACCTTATATGATATCCCTTTTCTTCTTTCTGTGTGCTAAGATTCAAAAACTCAGAGCTTTCTCCTGTTTACAGTTGTCAAAAATAGTTTGTCTCCTTTTATCCTCCTCCCTTTTAAGTCACACTTCTCTGACACCAAAGACGAGATGGAAGCCACAAGTGTTCTTTCCCTGTAATTTTCCATGTCTCCCTAAGCACAGAGCTTGAGCAGATGGAGATGCAGCTCTCTGTCCACATGCGTGCACGTGCATGGGATTCCGTTGCAAAATATATCCATTATATATATTATTGAATCCCTGCTTTGTACTCTTTTCCTCACTTTTACTTTTTGATGATGTACCCTGTATGTCACTGTGCAATGTTGCATCACAGCTCACTGCACTCTCAGAGCCTGAAATGAACTCCAACATCATCAGCCACACACTCCCCCCTCTGTCCCCACCCATCCCGTCCTCTGCAGCGTTGGTCAGGGGGACCTGCCGGGTGATCCTTGTGTCATCCCTCCTAAACTGCGAAGACAGAAACATTCCCTAACCCCTTTCAATCCAGCCTCCCTCCACACACACACACACACCACCCCCCAGCCAGACATCCCTGTCTTGTCCCAGCTAGCTAGCGGCTGCAAAGCGAGGGAACAGGAGGCCCCACCACTGGGCCAGCTGTTCCAGACCCACTCGCCGCCCTGGGCCCCACATTCCCTCATTCAAGGGAGCTTTGTAGTTCTGACATCTTGGAACAGTTGAGCAGCTCAGCTTCTAATGCTGCTGTAATGGTGAGCGAGAGAGAGAGAGGGAGGGAGGGGAGGAAAAAAAAAAGAATGAGACAGGCTTTATGTGTGCTTGCTTGTTACGCTCAATCTCTCCACTCCCCCCTCTATCCCTTCAGCCCCCTCATCTTGAATCCCTTTACTGTATTTTACCAGGCCCTGTTCTTGGTGTTTTGGTTACATTCCATGTAGACTCTAATACAGTGCACTTTACCATGGTCCTGTGTCTTAGCCAGATTACACTCGACTTAATTGCCGCATGATAGTCTTTAAAGGAATACTAAACCCTTAAAAATGGCTATTTGTATATCAGTTGCATACCGCGTGTTAAATGAAAGTTTTGTTTATCCAGTCGTATGCTCACTCCGTCTCAAACACATATTGGCGTTTTCGCCAATATCTTACTATTTTTGAGTCCGTGAGTACATGTCTGTCCTGAAAAGTAGTGTGTCTGCACAAGCCTGAAACGGGAATGGCAGAGGCGTTTTAAATAGTAAGAATACAGTACAATATACAATACTGTACAATAAAGTGTGGGAAGTCCGAGTGTACAACTGGCTAAATAAGACTTGGATTATTTTGAGTTGTGTGAGATGGTTGAATATGGTTTTGCAGGTTTTACTTCAGTCCATTGAGGATTTACAGCCATTTTCAGATTTCTCTTCGACAAAAAATTCATGTGAGAAAAACAATGTTTTACATTTACAAGTAATGTGTGAGTAATTGATATACAAATTAAGTATTCCTTTAATTTCCTTCCATCCTGTAGCCTATATCATCATATTCAATGTGTTGTATCTGTTAGCTGCAGTGTGTTTCTAACCCAGACAGTCTGAGCCACACTGTGGTGTACTGTGTTTGTACCAGGCACCTTCCGTATTTGTAGGAGTCAGCTAGACTCCTGGTTAGATCATACTTGACTACCCTGTGCTGTGTAGCTGCTGTCTTTGCCAGCAGTGCTGTCCTGACCATGTGCATTAGCTGTCTTGTGAACTGTGAGGCTATCAGCTGTTGGGACATTAGCAAGGATACACTGTACTGTACTGTACTATACTGTGCCACGGCTCCCTTCTGCCTTCTTCTCTGCCACTGTTCCACTCTCAATCTGGCAAGTCTAGCCAATTTCAACATGGAGAGATGCCTGTGGATTAAGCAGAAAGCAAGTTCACAGAAATCAGTTAGATATCTTATGAGTGGGGTAAATAGTGTAAAGTTTGTTTCATGTATAGGTGTGATGTGTTCATGTGATGAGAGGGTGTCTCTTAAGATAAATAAGCCTTAACTGCAACCTAAAGTCTGCTGCTGAGACATTCTCTCTCATTGTTTAAGCCTCAGGTTCAGCATAAAGTTCAGTATCATCACTGAGTGCCAATGCTTAAAAGCAGTTAAGAAAAATGTGCGTTCATCTTTGTTTAGTCAGACGGCGCCGTTGACCCACCGGTGGCGCGTCGCTGTTGTTCGCACTAAATGCTTTTTGTGTGTCCGTTGGGTATGCCTTTATTCCCAGAGCTATCTCTGTCACTACTTATAATATGGATGATTGGCATAGCTCCCATGGCGCTAAGTTTTAGCTCGCTGAACTCCAGGACTATTGCCAGCCTTGCACTTTACACAGCCTCATTTCTCCTCAATGACATACCATTCAGGAAAGGCCAGTTTTATGGAGTAATCAAGAGGGTTTATCTGAGGTTATGGAATTGTAGATCTCAAGACCAGACTAATTGCTCTCTCCACTCCCTTGTCACAGTGGAAGAGCTATTTGCTCAGGCCACTTATCCGCTGCAATCAGTTCAAGTCACTTTTGCTCCACACAAAACTTCATGGGAAACTCTGATCAGGTGCCAAGAGAGTTTTAAACATCCCACCTCAAAACAGTACAGTGTATGTGTGAACACATGGCCGTATTTGTGTATGTATGCATGAGTAAATGTGCTTTCCCGTGCTTGAAAATAATGGGGTTGCTCACAACTCAAAAAACTCTGTTTGCAACAAACAAACTGGGCTCACAGCTTGCCGGAACCCTCTGGTCAATGACATGCAGACCTTTAAATTCCTCCCAGTACAAGTCCCTCAATAGTCTCACTGATGGAGCTTTCCTACGCAGATAATGCCCATTTTTCTTCCCCATTCCACTGTCCTGCAGACGCATTACACACATACTATAACTCTGCTCTTGTTTGAATTTCATAAGCAGCAGAAAAAGAGTGTCTGTATATGAGAGAAATTGACGTATAAATAGAAAGAGTGAAAGATGTTTTGTTTTTTGTTGCAGTACCTACTGGTGACCTTAAGATGGAACTGCTGCATTCACTTTAATGCTTTCCTAGTAAGAGTGTTCACAGTGACAGTTAGGGATAAAAACCCTGTATCTGCATGGCTCAAAATAAATTACTCAATCGGAAGACCCCAAGGCTCAAAGTGTGATGTGGATGTGTAAGATCTAAAACATGTCATATAATGGCACCATCTGATTTGAAGTAGACAACAGTGACAGCACAGTTCCACCATGACATGCTCAGGGGCTTGGCGGAAATCACATGTGTACAACAGTCTTACAGTGACTGCTTTAAATAGAAAATGACTTCATTATGCTGTAAATTGTAATGCCTCATATCCCGAAATATTACAGGAACACATTTTATGTTGACAGAATTTACTTTGGCAGTATTTTTAGTCCTGAACCCGACGCCGACCTGGTACTATCTATAAGCCCAGGTCTCATGTTGACCCTGATCCACACAGTTAATATCTGTCAGGAAACATTATCAGGTTTGTAAAAGGGAATTTTGTACATAAAGTTAAGATTAGCCATAACGAGAAGTGTACTCAGGGTTGGGAGGGTGTAACGGAATACATGATTATGTTTTAAAAATACAAAACATGAGTAATTGCATTCTGTTACAATTAATATGTAAATTGTTGGTATTTTGATTACAGTTAGTGTTTTGTTTTGTTTTTAAATAAATGATTAAAAGGGATTAATTTATTAGGGGGTAATGCTTTTAATTCAGTTTGTCTCTTTCTTTGTCAGCAACATTGCAGAAAAAGTACCGGCCCTATTTTCATGTCACTTGGTGGAAGGGTGCAGCACGAGCCGAGGAAGATCCCTTTAAATTTTGGAGCAGATCTGAATCATGGAGCAGGCATGCTGATTATTTTTTGCTTTTGTTAAAATTGCGAGGTAGGGCACTCTAGTTTTTTGTTTTGTTTTATTCCTCTAAAATTCATATGGGCATGCATTTCCCAAAATCATTTTTTTTAATGTGCAATCATTTTGCATTTGTATCCAGTAATCTGTAGTAGAAAAAATTAAAAAGTAAGCCCCACCAACACTGCAGCTGTAGCTGTGAAAGAGTTCTCCAAAGCTTTAAAAAATAGCCCTCATGTTGTCATCAGGGTTGTGACACAAGACTTAAATTTCTTAAGTGTGGAGTTTGAAAGTTGTTGGCATTTAGGAAGCAGGGGACTCTACTGGCAGGTGCTATCCAGTTTCATTATGGGGACTATAGGATCACACTTTAGAGACCTTTACTGATTTGATTTTAACTTTTTTTTATTTTATGTCACCCCTCCAAGTTTTGAAGTGCATTAATTTATAACTGGAATAACCCTTTAATAACACATGAAAAGCAAGTGATTGTAACTTGAATATCTGCAGTGGACATGGTTACATGCACTTTATCAAACTTATGATGTATACATTTATATTGTACCCTGTGCTTCAAACAAGGTACAATGTATAAAAGTGAGTTTATTTCACATGATTGTGAATCATTAGCCAGGATAATAAATGCAGAGGACTCGAGCTTTAGTTATGGTGAAACAGTCAGCATCACTATCAGACCTTTAGTGCTTAAATGGATAAATATCATTAATGAAATATGATTCATTTCACCTTTCTGCTGTTCCTGTCACTGTCTTTACAGTTTGACTGAGTGGAGTAAAACTGGCAACCTATTAATGTTGTACCCACTTCTTTGAGGCCAATTATCCCCACACATTGCGGCAGGTGTAAAAGCACAAAGACTGAGCTCATAAACACTGGGACAATTTAACTGTCCAAACACAATTGATTTTCTCTTAATAATCACCATGATTAGCTGAAGCCAAACACAAAACATACATGTTAAATTCCACCATATGGTACATCAGCTCAACCACCTGTGCTGATTCTGAGTCATTTTTTGATTGCATTATCGCTGCTGGTGATTATAATGACACAAAGGAAGAACACAGCGTCGATTTATGCAGTGAATACAAAGCACTGAATGGAGCGTTTACATTTGGCATATGTATGTATAGAATTTCACAACAAAAGCTTTGTTTGAGCAGTTGGGAGTTGTGTTTGTGTTGGTGTGTTGGGGAAATTTAAGGTTTGTTTTCAGTCTCATATCAGAGTCATCACATATTAATTTTTTTATAGCAATAAAAGTTTTTTTGTAGACTAGACTAGACAGGCCTCATGTTTTCATAATTGTGTAACCTGATCTGTGGTCATGGATGGATCAGACTCCAGCTCTCAGAAGCTTTATGAATATGGAGCTTTGGAGGTTTTCAGGGGCTGGGTGTTTTCTTTTGAGCCCCACAGGTGTGCAACCATCTGGGGCCTAACCGTTGAACCAGTCTCCCTTGAAAGACGGTCTCAACTCTGCCAGCCAAACCATAAGCTCACTTTGATCCAGTCACACCTTGCCTGCACCACATCTTGACTATCCCAGTTCTCCTGCAGTATTAAGTAACTGAGCGTGTGTGTGTTTGACCTTCCCAACAAGTCGAAGGTTAAATGAGGATGAGTCACGTGTGAGTGTGTTAACATGTGCTTGACAGAACCATTTTATGTGTGGTTTTTATGTAACACCTAAATGTCCATGTTTACATGTTTGTTTGTACAGCTGTCAGAAGGCAGATGTGAGGGTAGTGAGTGTGGGTAGTTTCCCTGACTTTAACCACACATTTCACTAGAACACCACATGGTCAATTGCTAACTTCATTTAGTGTATTTTTTTTTAGGTCACAGTGCTATTTCCATTCAAACCTCAGTTGTGGCATTTATCAACACGACATTATCCTTAATTTGTCATTGATAGTGTAATGCTTTTCATGATTTATCTGCAGTGCAATGCCTGTGACGGGTTTCTAACCATAAGCATAGATGTAATGCCTTGCATTTGTACAGAATAATGACATATTTTACCAGTAATTCTCAACCTCATGGTTGTCACAGTACATTTATATAACGTAACAAAGCAACAAAGCAACCGTTGTCAAGCTACCACACAGCAGAATGGAAACGCAGTGACGCAGTCAAGACTGCATGCACGTCCTGTTCTTGGTATTCATTTTTTGGAGGATTTCTAGGAATGAGGTTTTTTTTTTTGTTTCCTGTTTAATCTTTTTTTTTTTTTGTATAGATAGACACAACTCATAACCATACATAACTGTCACTCCTGTTGTTATGCTGTCATCAGTTTAGGTTTGGACATGTTGAAGGTTGCTCGTTAAAATCATGATGCCCAACCTTCATTTGGTATCTGAGCTACAAGTCCAGTTAAGATAAATCCTCTCTTTACGTATTATAATGTACACTACAATGATCAATTAATGGTATTATATTTATTTTCAATAATATGCCAATTCTAAATGACTTTCACAAAAATAAATCCCAGTTAAAAACTAATTTGTAATCATAAACTGTTAAACTTTTGCCTTTGTGCAAACATGCCATTTTTTGCACGGGAGAGAGCGGAGCACAAAAAATTGTTTTTGATTATTGAGAAATAATACACACAGCATGTGTGTGTTTTGTGTCAATAGATTAAGAAAACTGACTCACCACTCTGCCTTTATGCATGAGAAACAGATTAATTAATTTTTCAAATTAACAGAATTTCCAAACCTGAAAAATCAGTGACTGTTACAAGGACTACTGAAATGGTTTTCTCTTGTATAAGGTCTGTACATTGTTAGGGTACAAACCTCTTTCTCATAACATTTCCATCTACAAAATCTTTCTTTGAATGAAATGTTGCCTTGAAGAGGGAGAGAAATTCACTTTTAATTTGGAGCCGCTAGTTGAAGACATCCTTTATGTCCTGCTGAGGAGTATTTTTTTATATTTTTCCGTGGATGCGTGGACACTTGGGCCCTTTCTTGAATAACCCTCCATGCAGCCCCAACCGACTGACTTTGCTGTTTCACATTTATCTGGATAAGGGGTTGAGAAAGAGACTTCTTCTGGTATTTTATTTCAACAGGTAATGCTACTATCCATGTTTTTAATAGCAGTGAACTGGAGGATTCAGGTTGAATAGTGGCCGACGGTTGATTGGGTATGATCATAACTACTGAAGCGAGGCCACAGGAAATGGATATTGATACAACTATTATCTTTCACATGTCCATGTATCAGACAGCCATGTATGATCTAATATGACATCTTAACTAGGTAAAACCTATCAAAATAAATGTAATCAAAAGAATCCTAAGAACCTAACTGTGATCATTATTGAAGGATACAGTCTGTTTGTATGGCACTGTTAGGTGAGGAGTCATGTTTCAGGCTGTTTGTATCGGGACCTGACATCCACCAAAACAGCTCAATACCAAACCACTGTGGGGGATTTGGACACATTAATGAGTCAGTTGTTTGTAAATGAAAATTATAATATCCAAATGTGCTCGCTCACTCTTGGCAGTTAGTCAGTGCCGGGAAGGCAATCTGTGAGATTATTTCATAAGAGGCTATTTCATTAGATAGATTGCTACATATCGAAAACACACTCTAAACTAGCTGAAGAGAGGAAATGATTTGGAAATAGCACATTCAAGTTTCCTGTTGGACACAAAATGTCGGATGTCACTTCACTGATGATGGGAAAATCTTTAGAGTACCAATTGTTGCTGACTAAACAAGAACAGAATTAGGGCAGTCCTCGACTGAGGAAATTCTTAGTCGAACACTCATACAGTTTTGTTGACGAATCAATTAATTTATTTAATCAAATAAAATGTATGAAAGTTTGTGTTTACCAGATGTGTGCTCATACATTTCTTGAAAATACATCATTCATTCGATTATGGACTTATGGACTAAAAGGGGAAAGCCTAAACAGAACCTAAAAATAATTAACTTATATGTGATATATAGTTGTTTGGAGTGAGACTGTTGTAAATGTTATGTATCTGCAGAGGTGGAAGAAGTATTCAGATCTTTTGCTAATGTTTTTGGACAAATACTGCATTGTAAAAATACACAGAAGTAAAAGTTCTCAATCATACTCTAGTCAAACTAAAGCTTAAAAAATATTCTTAATGAAGGAAAGACCGTGGATACTTAACATCGAATGATCAGAAACAAACTGGAGTGATTACACCCACATGCTTACAAATGAACCTCTTTTTTTGTCATCTAGCCTAGTGTGAAATTAGTGACAAATACCATACGCTATACTCTCACAATAACATGAATGAACGCAGTGGAGTGACTCTATTTAAATCAACTTTGCAACTTGTTTTTCATAAAACCATATAAATGAATTATTTCAGTAGTTGAGTTCATAATATAACACATTTGCTCTTCCAGTGTGAAATTTTATTTCTTTTGTTGGAAAAATTGCTAAACATGTTACAGATTTCCCTGGAAAAGTGCTCAGAATGCCGAACGGTCCGTTTTAGAATTACAATATTTTACTGAATTACTGAATTTGAATGATTAATTAAGTGTTTTCACTTTAATGTTGTAGCTTGTAAAGGTACTGGTTTTATTAATAATATAAATCTGCAAAGAAACTTTAGTTTTCAAAAAAAGTAAAATAATTGCCACAATAATGGCAGAGTAGAAGTTTAAAGTTCCATAAAATGGAAATACTCAAGTACAGGTACAACTACTCAGAATTGTACTTTAATGCTTCTATGTAAGTTTATTGAAATTGCTTTTCTGTGTTTGCACTCTTAAAAAATGCTAAACACTCACACCCACCAATCAACCTGGACAGAGACCACCTATTGTGTCTCCATTTCCACATGATTTGATTTCAGGACAGCATTCTTCCAAGAATGTGACTGAGAAATAAGACACCTTGACGAGCCATTGTGTGTGGCGTAATGGCGGCGAGCAGGAGGCCTCAGGTTGAGCTGGTGACTGAAGGTTTGAAGTGTGTAGACAGTAGGCCTGCTGGGATAAGCCACGGATTAGAGATGGAGAGAAGGGGCTTTTCTTCCTTTGACACCATCATTTTGACATTTGTAAAGGTGGACTTTGTAGTTTTAATCAAAAATAATAAAACTATTGCCAAATGGAGTCATCCATGATGGTATTTATGACTTGTTAAGAGTCTAAGGCTTGAGAAAATACTGTTGTGATGAGTTATGCAACCAAGCCAGGCAACTATCTACTCACAGTGAGCAAAGTTGCAACATTGCTGACTGAACCTTTAACTAGTTGGATGTTCAGTGAGTCTTGGAATGAGAACAGACACTGTGAGACTCCTTAATCCTGCCTTGTCAGTCAAGGGGCCTGACCATCATTAGCAGTATTTCACCCTCCGTTGCAAACAGAGCTCAGGGGCAAGTTGAAAAGACAAATGGCTCTAAAAGTCAAGAAATTATCTTGTCGTTTACAACAAAGCTAGCCTAGTTCTTCTAGTAACCCACATGCAAATCCATCAGACACTTAGTAGCTGCTGACAGGTCCAGTTTTACAGTTTAGGCGAGGCTGTAGTGAAGAACATTGGAAGCGACAGTTTCTTAATATGAATATCTGATGTATGAGTGGAGAGAGAGAGAGAGATGTGCTACATCAAATATTTGTTACTTTTGTTACCATAGTGATACTGGAGCGAGGTAGCGATGCATCATTATGGCCTACTTGTGTTTTTGGCAGTGCGGTTAATGACATAAGAGTGTCGCACTGGCTTGTGTGTAGCTGGCTGGAAGTGAAGCCTGAAAACATTTGTCACTTTGAAGCAAATATTACGACCATCCAAAGTTTTTAAATCATGAACATGCTACTGAACAAATTTAGCCCAGAAATTAAACACATGGCTTCACGTCTGATTTGCTTCCTTCTTCCCCTAAAATGTTTTTGGATTTAGTGAAAAGATGAATGGAATAAAATTGGTCCAAAGTGGTGTGTGGTCGTCCTGCGACAGTTGCCCTGTTACTTATGTATCAGCCTGCTGCTCTCGTGGAGGGGGCTGAGACAGGACGTGGGTCTTCAGAGATTTCCATCAGACGTCGACTCAGATTTTCGAGCCATCTGGCACGCCAAGGCTGTGGCTGTGCAGCTTTACCTTGTGGCTCTCTGTGCGCCGTGGCCGCCGACGTTTGACTTGTGCTTTCAAGGTCATGACCCTCGACTCATTTCCTTCCAGGCGGCCATTCTGACAGCAGGGTTAAGTTTATATGATACCCCTGGATAAGTGCTACTTGAAAGTGCCAAGTTTCTGGAATCAGCCCCCTTAGCTTTGATACTCTGGTTTCTGTTATGACCCCACTCCGTCCATATTGGCCCTCTGTCCATCTGGACAGGCCCCACACACACACATCCACACACATTATTAGGACCCAGCTTCCCACCCCAATAGGAAGTTTTGTAGTCCCAGATTGCATATTGTTTTCATCTAATTCTGCATATGGCTATAAGTAATCACTTTATAGACCAATGCACATTTTAGCCACTGCAGTTACATCCAGTTGTTACATTATAATATTCATTAAGCTAAGATGTAACTGTTTTAATTACTGACATAATCATGCTTTTAGAAACTATAATTAACTACATCCTTTAAGCATTTCCTCCAAAAGTATTCACCAACAGAACAAGTATAGTCCCTGATAAGTTTAGTAAGTCTATAATTACCATTCTCAAATATTTAGAGGGTTTTTGGTTCTGTGTGGCTGTTCACAAAGTAACTGTCCCCTGAGAGCTGCCCTGGAATTTGTTGAATCTTTGAACCCTGTGCACAGCCGGCTGGTTTCACAGGCCTGAGGAATCTTTCAGTGGCCCTTGGTGCCAGGAGGAGGGCATCAGGTGTCGGGCCAGAGCCTCGGTCCTGCCTGCTCTGGCTGCCCCGGGGTTTTCTAGGAATGAAAAAACCAGGGAGATTTTCCAAGCTTAGACTAACTAATTGGTATAAGAATGCAGAGAATGAAACGCAACACATGGAGATTTATATTCATATTAATTCAGATGTTGTATGTGAGTGTATTTGTCTATAGAGATATGTATATATGTTTTGGTGTCCATTTGCTGTAGTAGATATGTAGAGGAAGTTAGTTCGTTTCTCTCAGTGGTTTTCCCGAGTGTTGTTGTCCTTGGTACACTTGTCCCTCTGATATAAGTCAGCTGGTCTCCAGAAGTAAGAGGAGGACAAGGCCGACCACAGCGTCCCCCTCACAGTGCCTCCCATTCCCCGTGAAGGACAGCAGCACTGCTATGGAAGTAAAGTGACCACAAAACAGTTTGTAAGAGCAGAGTTATATTTGTGCATTAAGGAATTCTGAGTAACAGGTAATTTGAGCATACAAGAGGAATGGTGTGAGCCAGCAAAACAGCTTGTCGTGCTTAAAAGGATAAAGCTGCTCGCACTCAGTCCACTGATCGCAAACTCAAACTGAGGGCATCACCTGTTCTGTTTGACCTGGAAGTTAAGGGTCATACTGTTTGACCCTGTCTTATACTTTCAAAATAAAATCTTGGATTGTGTGTGTTTTTAACCAGCAGATAGAGACAAAGAGCAACATTTGCTGTCTGTATTATAAAAAATCAAAATGTGTTGACACTTCATGAATAGGATCATTTTGTTGACAAATAACTAATTTTGAGGGAGTAAATAGTAATCACCATAGTGTGATTTGTTTATTTTCTTATTTCTTCTATTTACTCTTTGGGGAGCAATATATTCAAAAGCTGACTTTTTCTGTGTGTGTCATTTTGAAAAAGAAATGATCGGATGTGGGCGTGTCCTGCAGCTTGCCATCTCAGATGCTCAGACGTGAAAATTGTTGGCATAGTCTGGTTTGCATGCTTAATTCTGATTCTGCTCCTATTTTTCTTATTTGTGCTTGCAAATGTTGATTTGCTGACTGAGTGGCTCTCAGAATTTGTTTTGTGCTCTCAGACCTGTTGTCATCAGACTCTGACTATTGAAGCTGGCTGAGATAGACCGGCTGTAGAACTTACTGACTGACAAGCAGCTCATCCAGCTGCAGAATCAGTGGGGCAGGTCTTTCTCACTAGCAGTCCTGTGGATGCAAAACCTGACAGCACACTGTTTGTTTTTATCTGTAGAATAAACACATTGACATGAGAAGTTCCTGTTTATTCATCTTCTACTATAGATGAAGACACATTCACCTTGCCAAAACCAAGACACACCTTGTTTTGTAAGAGTGCTCTCTTTTTTTTTATACTGTTCATTTGTCTTATGTGGTATCACGAGGGCAGGCAGCAACTAAAAATGGAAAAGCCCCATTTGGTTTTGATATGAGATAAATGCAAGATTTGGTTTTTGTGTTTGATCATGGTTTGGGCTGTGGCCTAGCGACAGTTTCTTAGAATTTTTCATTTACACAAGCTTAACCTCTCTTACCTCAGATGACTTATCTCAATACATCTTTACAGTGCATGGCAATGACACCCTTATCTTATTAATTAATTTCCAAAATAAAGACTTTTCGAGTCATTTGTTGTTCAATGCTGTTTCACTGAAGCTGTTTCTACTACAATAATCAGAACATATTTATGGATGAAGGTCTAATTGCATACAGGACATTTTTTAAAAGTGATAGAGTCTTTACCCATTCAAGTGCAGGTGATATAGAATAACAGTCAGTATAGTCAGCAATAAATTAATCATCTGTCATATGTGGAGTGTTGAAATGATACTATATTGTGCCTGAAGCTAAATATGGTATGAAAAAAGGCTGCAGCTATTACATGTAGCAAATTCAAGTATTTGGTATCTTTGGACGCATAACAAGTTGAATATCAAAGATATGCACACATGTGCAAAAATAATTTGGAAAACATTTCATAAACACAGTGTTTTAATTTCCCCCCCTTTAAAAAAAATCCTGACTTTGACATTGAATGCTTTCTCTTGTGATCTAAAATATTGTGACATATTGTGACAATAGTGTTTGGGACAGTAACTGTTAGATACTTGCCCAAAGTGTGTTCATAACAGATTTCAAGACTTAAGAACAAATTATTTGGCTCAAATGGGTTAAGGTTATGACTCACTGGTTAAAGTCAGTATGCATAATATGCTCTATAAATAAAATTAATCATGAGTGCTGGCTCTTTCCAGATATGTCTGCTCAATAAGCTCTGAATAAAGATCAAACTGCTGTAACAAGTTCTCTACAGTATTTACAGCTGTCCTTAAGTGGAGGGAAGCATTGCTGGGCCTTAATACGCACAGTCCGGCCCAAGCATGTACCTCACACCTTTGCCAGTTCACACGACTCGCTCATGGTGCAACTAAGATGAATCTCTAAAATGCAAAGACTTTTCTCCAATGGTGTATCCCTTATTGATGCTGTGGAAGTTGCTGATGATCTGTGTTTGATGTGTTAGCAATGCCAGTAGCTGCTAATAGTCGGCCTCTTCTCCCTCATGTTTTGATGGAACCATGTGCAACCTCCCAGCTATTTTCTGTTGGGCTTTAGCGCAGGGATGATATTCATGAATGGGCTTGAGTGTGAGAGACTTGCTGCGGGGTTACAGGGAGTGGTAGTCACCTTAAGCACAGTGTCATGACTCAGGAATGCTATCGATGATAGCTATTTTTACATGATAGCCTGGAGGCTGAGGAGGTGGAGCGGGACCATTGGGTGGGCACATGGTTTTACCTGTTCTAACTCAACATCTGTAATGGGGATGGATGGTGTTCAAACATGAACATGAGGATTATAATTATATTAAGGATATGGCTGTTGGCCAAGCGTTTGTAAGGGTGTTAACCTATTTCTTCAACGTTTGATCTTCAAGTTCCATGGAAGCTTTTGTGTCAACATCACCACATTATTTGTACCTTACATCACTATCCATTAGATACAGCAGGTTATGGTTTGAATAGTTTATTAAGTGCTATTGATATCAAATTGTCCTGATGGGAATTGAAGTTGAGAGAAGGACAACAGAGGTTGCAGGCATCACCCTGGAACACAGGCTTTGAATGTCAAGCCTGTCTGACTTGGTCAGAAGTTCAGCCATTCCGCATTCTTGACTAAAGGATAAAGCAGCCCTAATCCCCTTTACCAGGTAGCTAGAGTTGGCAGTGGAGCCAGGAATTCCTGCGGCATACCGATTTGGGGAAGTTGCTAGGGTTTGGATGGACAATTTGAACAACAAAAGAGTACTCTCATTCAAAGAAAAATAGGGTTTAAGTTCTGTGAGAAAGTCCTGCCACCACAGAGATAGGTACCATGTGGAATGTGACGTATTTAGAGTGCCTTTGAGTCAGAAGCATTGGTCACTATTAAAAAAGTGGGCTGGGTAATTTAGGGCATCCAGAAGTGGGATGGAGAGCTAGGAAAAAGAGCTGGAGGGAGAGTAAAAAGACAGAAACAAAGAGAGGGGAGGTGTTAATGTAAGGTAGGGATGTCTGTTGTTGATCTCATGACAGACAGGCCATAGTGCGAACGTCCAGCCAGGGCAGACTATAGTAACAGCAGGCTCTACAGCAGCTTACCTGGCCATCAAACTGAGCAAATGACCTGCCAGCCTTCCCTCCTATAGTCCGATGTCAGGGATCAGGATCAGCCCAACAAGAGTGACTTCAGAGACACAGAAGGCAGCGTCTCGCTCCTTTATCTGCCTCCATAATGCTGCCAAAGACTCAGGCCTCCACAGAGGTGGAGCAGCATTACTGACCTGTCCTGCTGCTCCTCTCAGACCCAGTGGATTAGCTGTGAAAAGGCCCCTAGAGAAAAACTGTGGATGAAATACACTGGCCTGTCTTTGTCCCGTCTGTCTGCTGGGCTGGGGAGCACTGACTTTAGCCCTCTGTCAACTAGGCCCGGTGAAACCCCTCAACAAAAGCCATTCATCTGTTGTACTGTACATGCCAAATGGCTGGCATTCCTCTTCACGAGTTGTTTTGTAAGCCGCATCTGTCTGTCTGTCTACGCAATTACAAGTCTGTTAAGAGAAGAATGGTTTCTGTGCAGCTGGGGTTTTCTGCGTTTGCCGAGTAGATCTGATTAACCTTCTGTCTGCTCATTACTGACCATTGGCCAGACATGTTTTTTTGTAAATCAGCCATTGAGACACAAGATTAGGTTTTTGGTTTTACAAGAGCTGTACTATGTAAGGTCACAAACTGTGTGTAAGGTTCTTTGTCAGGCTCCTCTAATTGTAATTATTTGTATCCGCTATTGCATTAGACTTCTCACATTATATTTGAATGGCTTTATTACCCAATTTATGCATGATTATATTGTCATTTTCCATTAGCAGACTCAATTGTATCTTGGGAATTTTTAGCTTTTTAAATCAAATCATAACTTCTATTATTTATAATGATAATAATATCATAAATTCTATTTTTCTGTGATTATTGAACACATCTTGGTCTACTGCAGTATCAGCTCCAAATGCATCTTCAACAAGTTCTTAAGTAGTTTTAATTCCCTTGAACAGAAAGAATGTAAAGAATTTGTCACAGCACAGATCAGTCACATGTGCCTTTCAGGCTTTTCAAACATGTACCAGTCTGAGAAGCAAACACAGATCATTTTTCAGCTCGAAAATCCTTGTGATAGGAATTGTTTGCTGAAGTAGTTTAATTAATTTGTTGCGTTTTTCTGTAGTTGATTGTGGACTGAGCACTGGCAATCAGTTCAGTACGCTTATCTGTTTACTGCCCCCATGATAGTTGGAGTTTCTTCTATGTAAAAAATCCTGTTAACAGCCAATATGCAATGCAGTAGACATTTTGCCAAACCTTATATGGGAGATGACAGCTGTACCGTGAATTTTGACAGTGACCTGTTCTCCAATTTGCTCTCTATTCATTGACATTGGATATGACATTTATAAGTCAGTTTATAGGGACAGTTCACATATCTTGACCTTTTAACTCAAGATAATCTACAGATCTTGCTGTGAATAGTTCATGGATGAACTTTTTTCATCAATCACTAGAAAATTAGCTGGGATTTGGTTTTAACTGGTTCTGATTAATAACCGGTTCCTAATTGTATATGAAACAAGGACTTTTTCAATGAGCAAGGTTCTGGCATACCTCATCTATATCTACATCCCTGTTTAGAATTGTGCAAACAGTTGCATTGCGTTTGCCAGATGTTGAACAGGAAAATGTTGGGCCGAGATTCACAAAAGACACTTTTTTTTATTATGTAAAATGTATGCTTAGCTGTTCAGGTATAACTTTACAGGTGAAATTCAAAGGTAAATATTATTCTAACTTTCAGGTTCATACGCGTATTTTGTCTGTGTTTCAGGGTCTTCCAAATGTGTGCTTTCAGTGTTTCTGCACCATCACTGCAGCAAGGGAATGACTGTAATGGCACTGTAGCAGCACTTTACACCTATATATACACCCACTGGCCACTTTACAATGTACACCTGTTCAACTGCTGGCACATACATCCTTATGGCATCACCAACTGTAATTGTGTGTGTGTATATCACTGCCTGTACAGTTGTATGCATTTGCATACACTTATTTTGGCACATCCTTAGCCCCGGACCTGTCACTACCACAGAAACAGGCCTTCTTCTGTGCGAAGGTCAGGAAGAACTGACAGTCTAGACTGATACCACAAGAGCCTACAATTTGGCGTGGTGTCATTTCAGATGTGCCCTGTCACTTTCACACTGTCACACCAGCTGTGTCACTGTATGTGTGTGTGTTCCTATGCGTGTCACGTGTCGCCCAGTCCCACACGGAGCGCTCCGTTCCCACACGGTTAAAGAAAACGCTGCCCAGAGGTCGGTTGCCCATTCCCAACCAGCTCACCGTTTCAGCGGCTGGAAATCCCCCTGTGCACAAAGAGGCCAGATATGATACCACAGCACTGCAGGCGAGGGAGGGAGCTAGGGACAGTATTGATACGGCAAGCACTTTTGTCTGGGAAAATCCTTAAGGGAATGCAACCAATTGTTGTTAATTGTATGGGGCCGCATTCTATCCCAAGTGCTGCTGGTATGTGTTACTTGTTTTGAATTGGAGAGACAAGTATACTTACTGATGATCAGCTCTTCTCTTCCCTTCTTGTGTCTCATTTTGTGGATTGCGCCCTTTTTTCCCAGTTGGGGTTGTATCAATCTTCTGCAGCTCACATGCAACAACGTCACATGTTGTTTGCTGCTTTATTGTGCACATTCACACACAGCTCATTTTAATTTTACCTGCAGGCTCTGATGCATTCACACACCTTAATGTGCAATATATTGATACTTTAGAATATTCCCCTTGGTCTTGTCCCTCGCAGTAGCTGTCCAAGAAGTGGACAGTTTTTCCCACACTGATAATATATGAGACATCTATGTATTGATAGTTATGTGATGTAAAAGAAAGACAAATGTTTTTGAAGTCATTGTAGCTTGAGTGAAATATATTTCCCACACTAAACTAAAGAGGTGGCGGCAGGATGAGGTGGGGGTATTTGCCGATGAGAGGACGCGTGCTGTTCGGTCCTGGTGGTCCTCCAGGGAGAGACAAGGTGCATTCCCAGTTAGTCACTGCAGTGGGGAATAGAAAGACAGAAAGAAACCAGAGAGGCAGAGTCCAGAGAGTGATCCACCATGCAGCCACAGAGACGATGTGTTCCCCTGGGCAGCATAATACAGCTCTCAGTAGGACGACGTGGTTTGAATGCACTTCAGAAGGAAAGGGGGAGAGATGTACAGCCCCATATGCATCTACTCACCACATCATATTTCCACAGCCATGAATGAGGCCCTCACACAGACAGCCCCCACTGCTGTCAGACAGTCCCAGCCAAAACCTTTCACAACATGTCTTCTACACAATGCAGGGAAAAGTCTTTCTTGGGTTTGCACCGAGCAGAACCCTTAGGGAGGACAGGGTCTGTCTTCAGGCTGCAAGAGCATAGAGAGCTTCAGACAGAGCTGTAGAGAAAGAGAGATGGGCTGCTTTTCTCAGAAATCTGGAGAGCAGTGTCATATTACCCTCAGTCCTTCATGTGGTCTCAAGCTCTTTTTATACCATGTTTGCAAAATTGTCTACTGCGAAACTGGTTTTACTTTTGTTTTTCCTGACTTTGTTTTGACGAACATTCAAAAGCTTTTGTAGGTCTGACAGTGATGGAGATTGGAGCTCTCATTAAATCAGTCGTGTTTAACTGGAACGATTGGTAACGATTACAGCTGAATTATGTGAGCATGACAGCTATCATACGGGCTTAACAAAATAAAGCAGTAATAGTGTAACGCTGTGAACAGGACGCCAAATAGGCCAGCTACCAGATGAAATGTGCCCCATTTCTGTGATTGCAATTAAGTCGATGGCCGAAAGCCAAAGAACATGAATGAGCACAAAACACTGTTTCTCCAGACGATAACATGCCCAGACGTTGGTAATTGTTTAGGCCCGACCTGTTTTATTTGCTTTCTGTTTCTTCATTACAAATGAAAACAATGTGAAAGATTAGAAACTTGATAAAGTACAATGTTTTGTTGTACTCATGATCATATTTTCATACCATTTGAACTGCTTTGAAATAAGTATTTTCCATGAAAACTTCTCCTGTGTCCACTTCTGGTTGTTGGCTATATTCAACCACAGAATGAACAATGAACACAAAAGAAATGTCTCCAAATTATAGTGTAAAGTGTCCCTGTTTTGGTTTTTAGTCAGTAAACAAAAGTCATGTAAATGAAGCACCAATAGCTTATGCTGCTGACATTATTTTGAGATTTCCCCATATTGGGTAATAACACATCAGTCTGAAATGACTTTCTTTTTTCACCCACCACTAATCAGATATTCAGAGTATAATGCAAATGTTTGTCAAGTTGTGCATGTTGATGACTCTTGCAGTACTTCCTTTTACTTTGTTTACCCTCCCAAGGCCAAAACTTTAGGGGAATTTTCTGTCTCTAAGCCTATTTAAAGCTATCATTTGTGTTTTCTGTGGGCAGCGCAGCCTGTTTTTGACAGCATGTGTGTCCATTGTTGTTGCTGCGACGTGTAGTGCTGTTGTCTGTGGTCTAATTTGGTCAGAGTCGACTAATCTCAAAAGGCTTGCATGCCAGCTGTGGGAGTTTGCAGAAGTCCATCACTGTGATGTGTTGCATGTGCTTTTTAACCAGCTGTCAGCTAAAGAGGATACCCGGCCAACACGTGACCCGCCTTCCACGATGAAACAAACTTTAGTGCTAAGTGGTTGTTCAGGGGTTAATAAAATACTTAAAGATCGATGTTGAAGCCTCAATGTATTATTTAATCAACATCATAAAATCATTTAAAATAATTATAGTGATAGTAATTTTATTAGCATTTTATCATATTTTGATTCCAAGACTTCTTTAAAAATCTCTGAATCTATAGGCTACACCAGCTTACTTCCCACCACTAGCAGACTACAACAGCTGAAGCAACTCGAATTAAGTCAGCACAAACCCCAGTGCCGGGGGTCTGATCCCGGACTGCCCTGACTCCCCACCGGATCAGCAAACTTTATATTCTTTGTGTAAACAGGTCAGATCCAGCACTGCTGCTGGCCAGCAGCTCTCTGTGACCCCCTAAATTACAAAATCATCAGGTTTTTGTCATGCTCCGACATGGGTGGTGATGGCCATAAGGACTGAAGACTCCCCCTTCAAAAAATCCCATGTAACATCTGACTATGTCTGTAAAAGAATGTCGTTCCATCTAGGGAAGATAAATAACAACAGCTGCTTTTCCTCATATTTAATCATAAATCTGCCATAATCTCTTTTTCCAGGGAGTCTCATTGACGACATTAAAGCTTTACACAGAGTAATAACTCTCTGTGCTTATTTTTGTGTATAATGTATAGGGCAGTGGTTTTCAAAGGCACACCAAAGTGCAAGCCAAAATCTCAAGGCACACCTGTATTCATATCTGTGCAAAATAGCCTCCATAAGTGTTATCACTCTTATCATTCTGAATGTTTATTTTCTTTCTTTTGATGAGTCCACTTGAATAAATGGAGTTGCCAGCCAGTGGGGAAAAGTAGCTGACTAGGGGGTCCGGGTGGCATGCACACCCTGGACTTTCACCCAACAGATCGGGCTTCGTGTGCCGTGTGAAAACAAACATGAACATCATGGTTTAAACATCGCTGAACTTTACATAACTTTGTCACCTCCAGTTGTCACGTCGACCTCATAATCACTTCACTTCCAGCCTTTATGTACATTCATTTACTGTTTAAAAGCCCTTAGCATTCCAACGGCCTGTAAGTAATCTGTTGGTACCAGGCATGCCAGGTTACACATCTTCACACCCTACGCCGCTCTGGTTGGTTGTTGATCTATCCAATTGAGCAAAGAGGCATTTTTTTTCCTGGTTCGGTTGAAACACGCCCCATAATCACAGCCGAATCAGAATCGTGAGTTTGACGTTGTCAGGCTATAGTTCAGTGGTTTTGTAGCCTAAATTCAATTAAACTGCAGCCTTTTTTTTAACCGCAAACCGTACCTGTATGTATTTATGTATTATCATTTTTTTATTTTTTTATTATTATTATTTTTAGAATGCTCTGCGAACCACGACATGGATTGTTTTGACCAAAGGCTCAAGAGTCATTATGGGTTGTTTCAGCAAGTGCACAGGCTCTGCATACAAGACAGGTGCTTTAACCAGCTAATCCACAGCACGTCCATCTAACTCTTTTTGTGCCTAAAGCTAATCAACCTGCAACTGCTTGACAACATTAACCACGTGTTTAAAATAGCAACTATTACGTTTATGTATGAGGACATGATGAGTCATACTGCATTAATCGTGTATGATTGTCACCTGGACTTGTCTCACTGCACACCTTTTTGGAACCATTGGTATAGGGATAGTAGTGCACTTTCACAGCAATAGCAACTTGCATTAATATGATCATTAATTGAAT
The DNA here is from genome assembly GCA_903364295.1 of Serranus cabrilla. Lineage (NCBI taxonomy): Eukaryota > Metazoa > Chordata > Actinopteri > Perciformes > Serranidae > Serranus > Serranus cabrilla. The sequence continues at coordinate 121,905 of CAFUXE010000896.1, read as the reverse complement.
AATTGCATTGAACACAGGAAATAAGCAGCACACCCATACAGTCTGTATTGTCACTTAGGCCTATAGATCCAATCGTGAACTAGATCGTAATATAGTTGAATGCACAGATGTGTATTGTGTAGAATGAAAATGAATCTTAATCTATAGTTTATGTTACATTTGAAAGTGAGATTTTGAAACAACTTTGCATTTAACATCTATATAGTTTATTTTAGTCACTGAGTCATGTGTGTATTTTTAGACCATTAGGCCATCTGATCCAAATATCCCTGTGTTGGAACAATGAGCAGTTCCCCTTAATTCAACATATTTCATTGTTGATGCAAGACGTGAATTCACCTGTGATTAAACCTTGAAATGCCGGCTGGTAGTGTCAGTATCTTATACTAGACAACATCCTCTTGTCTTCCCCCTGCTTGTTCACGCTGTCTCTTCATTGCAATGTGCTATATCTGTGTTTTAGTCCTTCCTTGGTCCTGAGCGTCCCCATCTCCACAGCTGTACTGAGCCTTTCTCCTCGTCTCTCCCACATCTGGAGTTGTTGGCCTAACTGGACCTTGTCTCCCAATTGCCCCCCGCTCCCGTCGCCATTTGGACTTAGCAATCCACTGGAATCCCCTTTTGATAAGGGGCAAAAAATATTGCAAGGCCAGGACACAGACAGGAAGCCCAGCTAAACCAAGGTACTATTTTGGTTGAACAGTCCCATTGTCCGTAGACTGGGGACGGCTGACTGCCTGGGGGAGAGGGTGGAGGGTGACAGAGAGGGGAGGGATGATGTACTGTGTGGACATCGCACTGCTACGCACGCTCCTGCTCTCTATCCTCCCTCCACCAGCTCTGATCAGTCAGAGGGTCCTCTGTCCCCCTTTTCAGTGTTGAACTCATGGCAGTCACACTCTGAAACATGTGCAAAGGAAGGGGCAGGGGGGGCTCTGTTATGTAACAGTGCCTTCCCTAACAGGAGCTCCACTCTCTTAAAGATGTAGTGTGGCAGAGGTGCAACTGAATTTGGACATCAAAAGGCTATTAAAAGAGACAAGGAAGAGATGATGTCAGACTTTAGTCCCAAGCTTTTTTTGCTGTAGTGGACAATCCCTTTTGTTGTTTGGCTGTGATCATGCCACGTGCTAACAATAACTGCTTTTAGGAAAGGGTGGGATGACACGATGGGAGAAAGGGAATGTCGGCCTTGGACTTTTTATAAATCGAGATGTAAATATGGAAAGATTTATGTGGAAAGAGAAGAGCCTGCTTGGAAAGAAAGCGCTCGGAAAATTATGTGTTGTCATATCTTAACAGGCTTGTAGCGCGTTGTAGAGTCCCATCTACCCCTAAACTGTAAACAGACTTTTAATATTTGCAGTGATAAGTTTCAAAGTAGTTTTCTGTTTCATCTTTTGAAAGTTTATACAGAAATTTCCCAGGCAGACTCTATGAGTGTGTGAACTCAGTAACACCACAAGGCCACACAAAGACACTCACCGCGCACACACAAACACACACACAAACACTAAAAATGGGAGGGGATTCAATGTATGTTACGGGAAACGTGTTCTTGTTTTAGTTTTACTGGTACGCAAGGTCTCATGGCTGCATCCTCCCAACTGTCAGAGGCCCTTTGCTCCTTTAGGTCTCAATCCCTCAGAGACTGCGAGAGGCATCAGCTCAGACAGGCGTTAATGTAAAGCATCCAAATACCCCAACTACAGGGGTTCAAGTCCTGATCTTCCCCTGCTGTCTGCTCATCCTATCATCAATCCTGAAGTAGAACACGCTGCCCAGTCATCCTAACAGGAACGTGTTAGATTACCTTTTTTCTCACCATATTTCCTGGCAGTATTTACTTATCTCAGATGTTTGCAAATTGCTGCAACATTTAGACATTAAACGCTTGGTAATCAGGACTAAAACAACACGGCAACCAGCATAAGCTTCTCCGCGTCCGCTCAGAAGGCTGCACAAACAAACAAAATGAAGGTCGTAGTAAATGCTCTGGGCTAGAAGTACGTCATGTGTGGGCCACCGCGTTGAGGAGCAGTAAGGGTTGCACACACACACACACACACACACACATTGGCATACGCATGCAGATGTGGATACGCGCATTGTACCTAGAAACAGCATATGTGTGTTCTCGTGCACACACTCCTCTAACACTTGCCCTCTCAGACTTCAGGGGCCTCCTCACAGCCTACATGCACACCCACGCGTTCCTGTTGCTGCACTCGTCTTACTGACTGCTCTGGCTGAGCCACTGAGCCAGCTGGTGATAACAACACTTCCTCCTCGCTCCCCTCTTGCGCTTAGCTGTTGTGCTCTTACCATCTGCGGCAACTGGCTGGGGCTGAAGCGTCATGTTACCCACACAACTGGAGACCCAAAGATCCTGTGGACACACGAGCACAGCCAAGATTTTGAGGACACACACACACACATTTCACGGCAGTTACAATTGTGACGGCCATGAGATGTGGCGGTGAAGAGAGCAGGGAGCAGTCCAGGCTATTTAGTGTGCATTTGGACATAGGCAGACAAGGTGGGAACAAACGGCAGAATATTCCTGGAGGGAAAAACACAGAAAGACATGTAACATTTAAAAACAAACACTGAGAGTGTTTTATAGATGGGAATCAGCCAGCAGGAGTTCAGAGAGAGGGGAGAGGAATAATTGCAGTCATTTTCAGTTTTTATAACACTATATAAGACAATAAATTCAAAGGGAGAGCACGGTCAAACCAGTATTTATAGCAGAGAGATTTTGCATCATAATCAGTTAATATCAGTGCAGCTGCTATGATCAGATGAAGGTGAGGTGAAGTACATGTGTGTCGCTTTTGCATAGAGTTCCACTTTAGTGAACGTTAACATGCAAATTTTCACCGTTGACCAACTACAAATCATCTTGACATTGGTGACTTTTGAGGGAGTAGAGACCAAAATGGAGGAAGTTAGCATACTAGCTGTTACAACATCCAGCTTTATCCAACCTTCCTCTGCCATGTGAGCAACACCAATAAGCATTTCCTCTTTGCATCCATTTTTGCACTACAAACTAAGTCATAACCAATGGAAGTCACCAGAAAAACTGCAAATACTCATCACACATCAGCTTCTTGCACCACCAATGACTTTCACTGCACCATTTCTTTGTGGCACTAGGCTTCATCTTCCACAACGCACGGACATAGCACCCATGTTCCTCACCCATGGACATCTCTGGACTTGTACCAGTCACGCACACATGGTTCTACTCTGTTGGTCTGCATTGGTCTGGTGTCCCACACAGGCACATTTCCTGATCCACACTCCTCACTTCATTCCTGTTGGTGGTGGTAATGCACCATGACGGTGTCTGTTATACGCCATATTTATTAAGAATAAGCAAAGAAAGTGTATTAGTTTAAAGACAACTTATATTAAAGGGTAACAGTGGATCACCTATCAAAACAAGCATTATCTTCTTCTTCCTCTTTGCAAACCTGCTGGAGGTGCATATGCCACCAACTAGATTGGAGCGTGGGTCAACAGGAGTCACGTATTTAGGGCTGACGGTCTGCCCAGACCTTCACAGACAAGGCAGTATTTGCGTCATGTGGACCAATGTGAACCCTTGCAGACACACTGATGTGGAAAGCCTGCTTTATGTGTCAGCGTGCAAATGGAAAGTAAACTGCACTAATATGTTTTGAAGCTGTGTGAGGCTGCACTCGGGCATAGTGTAGTTTGGTCAGCATGCTCAAAAAGAATGCATGCTAATGACGAGCAAGTATTTTCACCTTGTTCATCATTCAACATTTGCAATGTAGCAAGAAAGTACAACTGAAGCTGATGGGAATGCTATTAGTTTTGCATGTGGTAATAAAGAATATTGGACAAATTTAAAATGTAACCTGATGAAATTTAAACACTGTTCTAACCTCGTGTTGGTGCTAGAGGAAAGGTCACTGCATTTTTTGGGACAAGTCTGGGAACCATGGATGACCATTAATGTCTGTACTAAATGGGACAGCAATCCATCCAATAGGACCACAGGGGCAGACAGATGGACAGACCAACATTGCTAGCCTTAGAGTCATGACGCTAACATGGCTAAATATTTTTACTGCTGCTCAGACATGAAAGTGCTTATTTTGAGGCTTCAAACATGGCTATGGGTGGCCTTTACTAGAATAGTATGATTCTGCGATCAACTGTTAATGAAAATGATGTCCTGGTAAGCCACAGATGGTGGTGAGGAGGCAGCAGAGGAGACAGGGAGCGTAGGAGGAGAGTGGGAAGAGAGGAAAGCGGGGCCGCTCTGCTGAGAGGGAGGGCAAGAGTGGCATGTGGCTGGATGGTATCCTTGGGAAAGTTTGCAGCTCACTCTCCCACTCTCTGGATCTTAGCTGGGGACAAATACCACATGGAGCTGAGAGGAAGCCCGCTGGAGTGTGCAGGGCCACGAGCACACAGGAATGTTTCACTTCAAATGGAAAATGTTCACAGCTGTTAGTTAGGCTATCTCTCTCACTCTATTTCTCCATCTCTATCTATCCATCTCTCTCCCTCTCACTGTGTCAGAAGCTTGCTGCTATGTTTAGCTCCACTCCTCGTGTGCTTGTGATAACCAGTATTTTTAGTTCTGCTGTGGGTCAATTTTCCTTCCTTTCTGAATTTTGACTTTAATATGTATACAATTTACTCACATAATCGGTTCGACGACATGGGAGTTCTAAGAGATTTTTATTGTCTTATCCTGGAACTCAGGCTTCTTTAAACATATTAGTTATCTTGTCATGTGGTTACCCAGCAGCAAAAGGGCTGCAGTCCATTTTGTGCCCAAACACATAGTTAAAAAAACCCACACACTTGACAATGTGTGGCATCAAAATACCGGAAGCCCTTGCCTGACCCACAAACAAAAATGACAACAACAACAACAACACAGGGTTGCCGTCCCCACATCAAGCTGTCTGGAGTCTGATGGATCTGGTTTGGCAACACATGATCTGCACAGTTTTAGGACTGCGTTGGTTGCAAATGAGCCCAGGCTCAATAGTTCCGCTGGTTGGTGGTTCTGCCTGCCTGCCACACACATACTACCATGCAAACTGTTTGTGTGCATTTATCTCCATCACAACTATATTTTCTCACAGAAAACTCATCCGATCCAACAAGTGCATAGATTAATTCTGATTGAATATGAGATCCAGTGTTATTGCTGTGCATGTTTATTCACCACAAACAGCCATTGGACCAACATAATTGACAAAGCTGTGTGTTTGCTCTAGATCTCTTTATGTTCATAACCTGGAATTATACAAGCCAGGTTTTCTCACACATTGAATACATTTCAGCATGAACAATTGTATCTTCTTCTTCCATTAAGACATTTCACAAGGCGTCCGTTAACTTCACAGTTGCAGAATTTCTAAAACATGTTTCCTATTTAGTAAAAAAAAAAAAGACTATGTGTGTGTTTGTATATTTATTACACCCTCTGTGTTTATTTTCTATTTTTATTCTGTTGTTTTGTGGACATTTCTGTGAGTCACAGCACGCAGCAATGGGGAACTTTTTCCAAAACAAAGTGAATCTGGGGTTTGCTTTCACTTTCATTGAGCTGGGGAGGAGGGGCCAAGTTTAAATGTTTTCAAATGATAAGTAAAACTTCCTGCATAGCACGTCTTTATTTGATGTGACTGTAGTGTGTGCATTGGGCTAATATACAGTAGGACACAGGAAGAGGCAATGATTGGATACTTTGGTTTTCCTTTTATTTGTACATTTTTAAAGGAAAAGAAAATAGTCTGGGAGTTCCACGGATCAATGAGCAAAGTTGGCTGCTTCAGATTTCAAAAGATGTGCTGGATCTTTGCATCAGCCGCAGTAACAGAATTGTGAATGGCCATGCATGTACAGTACCAGTCAAAAGTTTGGACACACCTGAAGATTGATATTGGATAATATAGATTAGAGATATAGATTAATTAATGAAGACATCAACATTATGAAAGAACACATATTGAATTATACAGTAAAAAATGTTAAGTTAAGTTAAGTAAAACTAACCAGATTATGTTTTGGTGACATCTTGTCATGAGTTCATTTGTGGAATTTCTTGTCTTCTAAATTTGTGTGAGGCCATCAAAGCAAAAGATGACTAGTTTGAACAATCTAAAATCTAAAATATATTCTGATTAGTTTACTACTTTTTTGTTTACTAAATAAGTATGTATGTGTTCATCATAGATTTGATGTCTCTAATATTAATCTGCAAGTTAGAGAATATAGGTGTGTTCCAATTTTTGACTGGTGCTGATGGTGCAAGAATCCTGCTCATCATTTCTTGAGACATGTTTCTTCTATTTTCTCCATACCAGTTTATGATTTAACGGTGACGGTTAAAATACTGTGGGAAACTATGTTTGGGGCATCGTGATTGACATATCAAACACAGCACCACCCCTAAATCCAACCTTAAATGTGTTGAATAGAATTCACACAGGAAGAATTTGTTGCAGTATTGGTTCACTTGTACAGGTAATAAACTTGTACCTCAGTGTGTGGTGTGGAGATGCTTTCATAGTAATGGTCAAGCCATCAGGTTGTCATCAGCTCATTATTTTTATTTGTTTATATTCAGCACACATCTGCAGTTTATAATGCATGTGTTTGGTTTCTTAATAATAATGTAGATCGTGTACCTTATGTGCATATGAGAATGCAACCTCCCATGCAATCGACCCCCCAACGCCTACCTACACACTCACTGTCTACGTGCACACACACACACACACATAGTATATATAGAGTGTATATATACAACACCACCCACCAAACCACCCACAAACTTACCCAGAGGCTTAAACCAGGGTTTTCTTTTTTCTTCTAAAACCACTTCCCTGCCTTTCGCTTGCTCCTGGTGACGACACGCTCTTGGAATTTACTCCTTGTGCTGTTGGTGCTCTCAGAGAGGGAGAGACTGACTGTGTTGTTCAGATCTCCCTGTGCTCTGCAGCCACTAACCAGGACCATTTGGTGTCTCCTTTCTTCAAACTCTTTTCTTTACCCCTCCTGTTCCCCATTTTGCACTTATTCTCAGTTTTTTTTTTTTCATATGCTCTGAACATGCATCTGCATTTGCATTTCTTGGTTTCTGTGGACGCTGTGCATGACAACTCTGTGATACTGCTGATTGTGTGTGTGTGTGTCCAGCGGATGTGAGTGAGAGAGACATAGGGGGCATGCTGCAGGGTCCTCTGGAGGCCTGTGAAGGGACGGCTTCCCCCTCCTCCCTAAACCCTGGCTGGCTCTAGATTGATGGGGGAGGTGTTGCCTCTGCTCACTCATCCATCACATACTTTATTTGGGTTTTAGAGGAAAGGAAAAAGGAAAAAAGACAGAATAAAGGAAAAAAGACTTCCAAAAATATCAGAGGTGGGGGTGTGGAGGGTTGAGGAGTTGAGTAAGGGGTGGCCCCTTGTCCTGCGTAGCTCTGCTCTCCTGCCCCCCTCTATTTAAGCAGATGCTGGAAAAGAAGTCTTACCCTTGTGACCCCCTGCCATTCTCCAGTCCCAGCACTGATAACAAAAGACAGATAAAGCCAAATGGGGGGCAGATTTAGTGAAGATTAGAGGGCAGGTTTGTGATTTCCACTGAGGGTTTTGTCATGTGTGAGTGTGCATGCACATGTTTATATGCTCCTGGTAAATGTGCGGTGCCAAAGCAGATTGTGGGATAGAATGATCCGTAAGTGGTTGGTGGTCTTTGTCTACCATCCAGGCTGGGCAGGGTTTAGTGTGTGACAGGACACTGAGAGCAGATGAGTTTGCAAGTTGACGGAAGAAACCAAGCTGGCAGTGCCAGCCTTCAACTCGTCCCACGGGATGATGAGATTTATGTAGCAACCAGCGGTATAAACTCAGATCAGACTGCCTCTTATTTACTTAAATAACTCAAATAATCCAGGATTCCTACATGTGCAGGGGCTGGCAGCCTTTACAATCAGAACAGCCAATTCTGATTCCTCTAGAGTTGCAAAACATATTAGAGCCTTATAATGAAGATAGCACCGCCTGTTAATTCTAAGTTATCCTATCAACATTACTAATAGGTCTAAATGAGCTTTCATTATTGTTTTTGACAGAAGAAAGACCAAATTGCAATTGAGAGGCAGGACACTAAAGAAAAGTTGCAGGAAATTTGGCATCCAAACCCAAGCCAGGAAAAGTCTAGCCACCATTATTGCAGTTTAGCAGAAATTTAGAGGATAAGGCACCAAACAACAGTCAGACGTGGACTGTGACATTTTAGTTGATTAAAATGTTAAAAGTTATATAAGCTAGCTAAACAATTTCAAAATCACTTAAGGCCTACAGCTTAATAAATCTGAATTTAAATGTTGAAGAATAACCGTTATTTTTTCCAAAACCACAGGGAGCCACTTGAGAGGACCTTGAGAGCAACATGTGGCTCCAGGACCATGGGTCACCTACCCCTGTTTTATATCATTGATTTCCCCTAGGTTTGTGGAAGACTTAAATGCACCTATTGTAAGGGGGACTGGAGAAAATTCTGTGGTATTCAAATGAAAAATAAATGCAATTGCACGTTACAGCTACAGCCATTAGATCTGGGGAAAGTCATTTGGTTAGTTTTGATGCTCCTCCTGATTGACTTCACATTGGGTGCTGCACCTAAGCCTTATAATGGTCGAGAAAGTCCTGTTAATGATAGATAAAATCATCACTGTCCTGATCAAAGACTCCGAAACACTGGCCTGTCTGTGTACAACAGAGGCTAAAAGGTTGGTCTTGTTGACATGATGCCTGTGGGGAGTTTTGCATCCTAAATTGTAAGCACATTATCAAGATGTAGAAATGGTTTCCATTTAGACCTGGACATCTGCAGCAGCACACAGTACAGTGCAAACTTATACAAGCAAACAGTCGGTAGAGCTGCGCTCTGGCCTTTGTATGAAGTGCCTATAGGAAAGTTGGACTCCTCCAAAGGGACTATCAAATAAAGAAATCACTGTTTCCTATTATTGCTGCTGTCAAGCTTGGAGGTGGCTTGTGTAGCTCATGCCAAACTAATATGAGCAGAAATATAAATAAATAAACAAAGACAGGGAAATGATTACCTTCTGAAATGACACATGGTCTTTATAGTTGTAGAGAAAGTAATGAATTTCCCTTTCAAACAAGCAGTGTTGCTGTTTGTGAGTCCAAACAAAGACTTTTTCATATTATTGATTTCATTCATTTGCAGGAAAGATACCAAATCATGTTACTGTGCTTTATTTTCCCACCATGATTATCCGTTCTGCCATATGGCCAAATGAATAAAATCATTCATTTTTCCAAATGAAAGCTGCTTTGTCCTAAAGTTGAAGTAAAACAAGCTAAATCCCAGAGTTTTGTGATGTAAAAATATGAAAATGTAGAAAAAAAAGGGGGACCAGTTTGGCTTATCCTTGCGGGTATGGGAGAGTGTTTGTTTCCTCTGAGAAGCTTTTCCAACTGCAGACCTCATGGTAGAGCCCCCAGAGGCCCTATTTGAATCACAAATGTCTTTCGTTTCTCAATCGTTCACAGGTTTTGGTCAGTTGAGGAATTTTGGGACCCATTAAAGCCTAGTGACAATGACTTTCACCCCCGGGGCCACCACAGGGGTCCGCCCCCTTACTGACCTCTCCATTGCTGTCCAGTCATAGCGCAAACAGTCTTGCTCCCAGGTTCTGATTGGTTCAACAAAGCACCCAAAAACCGCTCCGGGGTCAATGTCTCTTTTCTCTCAGTCGCTCTTTTCCTCCTTGCTGCCTTGTTCTGGTTCAAGCCGGGGCTTATCAAAGACAATCCAGTTCTGTCATGTGGCCAAATCATCTTGACACCCATTTAGCATGCTCATCAGAGGACAGTTATGAATATTCAAGATGGTGCCAGGGGCCAGTGAGAGGCAGAGTTGAAGAGATGAGAGTGACAGATAATGGAGTTGGGGGGTGTCCAAGACAGGGGAGAAAGAGAGACAAAGAGGATGATTAAATGTGTACATGTGAGTGACTGTGCAGGAGGAAGTAGAAAATAACATGATAACCCCAAATAAATACAAGCAATATCAATTTAAGAGCAAAATACAGTAATAATCAGTGGTAAAATGAGGATTTTGAAGCATGCATGTTAAAGACTGTATAATGAACTGAAGTGAATACTGACTTGGCTGATGTGGTCCAATCAGAGTCGTACTGTGCATTCAGAGCTTCTGGTGGAGTGGCAATGATGTAAATCAGTGCAAGTGACTCTGATTCTCAATTCAAAGCCACTAGTTTGTGACTTCCTTTCCATCTGCCAGTCTTGACAAGTGCACTGTGCAAACTGACAAAACCCTGTACCTCCGTTCTCCATATGCCTGCTCACCAAAGCTTTGCTCTGTGCACCGATGTCACCAGCATCCATCTGCGTTACATTCGAGCTCCACAATGGCTGCCAGAAGCCCCTATCACATGGCTGGTTTAAGGAGGGAAAATTGCGCCTAACCCTTTCCACTTTGCCAGTCTGTGTAAAAGATACAAATCATGGAATTGGTGGGCGAATTAACATCTTTGTGCAAGGAACAGTCGGTAAAACAGTTTTCTTGTTACAGGTCACTCGTGTTTTGCTCCCAGAATGCCGGCCCAGTATTTAAAATCACACATTGGGGCGGCATTATAGCACAGTTGTTCAGTGAAAACAAGTTAAGCTGGCATAATGGCAGATCTTCTTTGCGGCAGTATCGCTGAGTTTCTGTGTGAACATAAAAATGTTCTCTGCCAGTCTTTCAGCTCTGTTCCTTCTCCGCAATCTTTACATGCTGGGTATATTTTTGACAGGCTGATTTGCGTCTCTGAAGCTTGAAATTTTCTTGTGAATATGTATACATGCCTGTAATTATTGCCTGTAAATTACATTTCTTGTTGACTTTTGTCTTAGCTAGATTTTGGTGTTGATAATTAGAGAGAGGGGGAGGCTGAGAGGGACACATACGCACATTTTGACATTTAAAATGACACAGAAAAAAGTTATGGAAAAGCCTTTGGCACTGCTTATGAATCGCAAGCTTTTAAGTCCATGCTGTTGACCACTGTTTGGTTATGAATGTATTGGATCTTGTGAGAACAAGAGAGCCGAGCCAGGAAGGAGTGAGTTTGTCTGAATGAGCCTGCCTGTCTCATTGACATCGATGTCAAAAACTTCTAGGATCACGTCCAAGCTGAGACAAGTGATCATTTGGACTTTGAGAACGCAGCGCTGTTCCAAGCTTTGATGCTTCAGCTCTTAAAGATTGTAGATGTAGACAGGAAGGGTTATCAAGGGTGTTGCATCTTTGTGAATTGTTGACATTTGTGGACCCGGATGATGTTTGCGTAGTCGTATGTTCAGCATATTTTCTGGTTGACATAGTGCGGTTACAGTTGAATGAATTTGTCTCTTGTTCAGTCATTAATTTTCACATTTTGTTCTTGCATTTCCCCATGACCAGGGTTTTCCTGCCCGCAAGCTTAACTACTGAACAGACACAAGGAGCTTCAGTGTGATCAGGGAGGGTAATATGGTGTGAGAGGGAGAAGCAGACAGGTGTACATAGGAAGGTCTAACTAAAACAACATTTTTGCACAGCTGGTTTCAACTATCGAGGAATTATGGGCACAAATTGAGGGTCCTTTACAGTTCCGGTAAACACATTTCTTCATCTCTTCGTCTGTCTGCTTTCCATCTGTTTCCCCAACAAGAATTCTATTTCATGGTGGATGTATGCACAGATGGGGTGTTTTTCGATAAGTGGTCAACAAACCAGTTGTGCTACTGTGGTTAGCCTGTTTCTTGACCTCCGTATGTGTATGTACGTGTGTGCTGTGTGTTTCAAGCTTGTGGGAAGCCTTTGAACGTCCCTTCACCACTTAGCCTACTGTATCTCACTGAGATGAATGGGGGTCAGGGCTGGGCCACCCACTCCTCACCACACTTCCAAACCTCTAAAAAGACTATTTATAACACGCCTAGAAACAAACAGTTGGATTCATTTAGATGTTTATGTGCAGCCAATTAGCTTATTTTTAACGTAGAAATGATTGTTCCCAGTTCAGGAGTCAAGAGTGTTGGTCAGTTATTAATAGTTTGGGCCACAGCACCAGTAGGAACTAACAGCAGGTCATGCAAAGTTACATGACAAACAACAGCTTTTAACAAATCATTTCCAATTATGACTAAGAGTATGAATTATTGTACACAGTCGTCTGCATCACCACACCAAAACACCAGTTTGCACCATCTGTAGGCTATAATGTAAGTCCATAAGTCTTCTCTCTTTGATCCGTCACTTACAGTCATGTTTCCTTCAATAGAGCGCTCTGCAACTCTGCAATTTCAGACTGGTGAGGAGGGTGTCTATCTAAAACAGTCCTGGCCCATCTGTGTCACAGGCCATATCTGTCATTATCTGCATTTTATTGTTCTTTCTATAGTGTTGCCTACCGCCCGCTCCTGCCCGATCTTCAGCACCGCGTTCCCTCTAATGAGTCACAAAGGTCTTGAAAAAGCTTCCGGCGAGTCTTTGGTGACAGTGGTAGAGATGAGCACTCTTTTATAAAGTCAGAGTTGAGTCATTTTAAAGGAAGGACCTCTGGCCCTGACTGAACCAGATGGGTTTGTCACTTGTGGTTGAGTCATAAAGGTATACAATAATGTTGCCAGAGCTTGTGGGAATGAAAAAGGCTGTAGTTAATTTCAGAAATCCCTGCAGGTTCCTCAGCAGGAACGGGTGAGTCTCTCAGACTTGCTGCAAGGGATGATGAGCATGATGGTGGTGACTGTGAGGGATTGTGATGCATGAACAGCAGTCTGTAATGAGAGGAGAGGTGGAGGATTTGGAGGATACCACATTAGCAGAAAATCCCAGGATGACTCACACCACAGCCCTTGTCAGTTAGACTGGGGTTTCCTGCAAACACTCTGTCTGCCACATTATGTTGTTCTCAGTCTCTGTGAAGATAAGAGCACTCTTTATTGACAGTTTTTCCTCTTTTTATGATTTCCACAAAAAAAGTTTACTGCAAGTAGTCCAACCATGTTTCCAATACAATTGTGATGTTGTCTGAAACACAACTAAAACACAATGTGATAATATGGTCATTCTTTTCAATATACTTTATGTTCAAACTTCTGAACTTGTATTTCTGTAAATATACCCTCTGAATTTTTACACATTATCCCAACTTTTTGGAATCAGGGTTGTACTTAAACTAGACTTGTGTCACTCCTGACTTATTATAGATGATTTTGTCATATTGGGAAGGGGGGGATCAAGATGCACTCAATGACCCTACACAGAGAGACAGATACTGTATACTCCAGCCAGATAAATGCTGCCCATCCCGTCAGCTTGCTAGCAAGGGCAGTGAGGTAGATAATAATTGTCAGCTTGGCTGTGTCAGTGCCAATGGCAGGGTGGGCAAGGCCTGGTGGGTCTGGCTAAGAGGGACTAGATCACTGTGGGCATCAGGAGTCCACAGAGCTGAAGGGAAGAGCAGGATGTACTGTACACCATCCCAAAAACCCACACACATTAACCTCTTAAAACCCACCTGCCTGCTGGCAGTTTGGGGTCGGGGTAAGGTTCAGGCTGGGCCAACATAACTTATTTAAGGCAAAGCTGATAACAGAAGCCTGAAATGCATGTATGAGGTTTCATTTGAAAGGTAAAATCTTCCAGTGTCTGAAAATGTGCTTTAGTAAAAAAACACAAACAAAAACACAACCTAAACTACATCCGTTCAAACAAACAACAATTTTAATGGATTAAAAAAAATACACAGTGTGCATACAATCAACTGCAGTAATTCTTTCTTTTATTCCCCCCATGAAAATCTGTATTCTAAATGTACTTTCTTTTATCACAGACCACCATCCAGATGTTGAAATCAGAAAGTATTCATGAAGACGAGAGGAATGATACAAGGAAGGACAAAAAGCAGCACCAGACAGCCTGTTGTGGCCCAACATGAGACCTCAGGCTTTGGTCGGGCTCTTTCTGGGCACACCTGAGTAACGTCATAAACATGACTGAAGATCATGGCTGAAGATCTGAGCCCACCTGCTACCATCACAAGCTTTTAATGTAAGTCATGTCTTTATCTTTTCTTTTATCAACTGTACTTAAAGAGAGGTAAACAGGCCACCTTGTCCTGCCACTGAGCAGGTCCTCCTGTGGTAGTTAAATGTGAAGTCCCTGTCAGTGGTACCTCCAGTGGATCGTCTGTATTTATGCACATGTGTGCATTAAAAAGTTGAAAGAGTTGTGTACCTGCTCTGGGTTCGTCTCTGGGGTTCAGCTTGTGCGATATGAGATTTTTCCGTCGGTCTGTTCTTAAGTACATTTATCACTCAGATCACTCAGAGTTGTGGAGAAGAGGAAAAGTGGTCTGGCATGAGATCTGTCACTAAGTCCTCCACATTTATGTCGCCAAACTATTTGGTGGCCACTGAAATTGGGACCTCCTGTTTGACTGTGGGAACTGTTGGCAGTTGGTGTAAAATCAACCAAAGTTTCAGCTCCTCATTGTGAAATAAACAACTTCAGTGATGCTTTGTTAACATCTGAACT
>CAFUXE010000896.1:96082-106408 GCA_903364295.1 Serranus cabrilla | reverse complement strand
GTTGGAGGTAATGCTGTAAACGTGTGGGGCAGGAAACTAGAGGTATTAAGAGAATTCCAGAAGCCTGAATATACTGCGTATCTATTTCTTTCTCTTGTTCTTCTAAATGGACATCTAATTTTAGGCTGTTAAATCAGAGGAACTAAAATGATGCCGCACATTTCTGAACTTTCAGCACCTCAGTGTTATCATAATAATATCACCCTTATATAGTGCTGGTGAGTTAACTGCCTAAATGGGTCTCTCCCTTGTCATAGTGGAGCTCACTTCCTGTCACTGACCCCAGGGTGGGAGCGCACAATGACGAACACCACCCACATTTGCTCCCTCGCAGGCAGCCAGGCTGACAGGCAGGGTGACACAGGGGTTATTTGTTTCTGTCAAAAGCACAGAAATAGTCTCCGGACTCCTCCTGGAGTGGACAAAGCAGGCATGCGTTCATTGGCGTGCTACCGGGGCGGGATGTGCTCTTGTTGTGATTACCTGCCTCTGTAGAGGAAGGGCTTTCTCTCAGGACCTATGGAAAAATGCCGCTGTCTGCCAAGTGCCATGATTAGCGCTGCGGCCTGTTCCTGGGTCAGCTCAGGGGGCAAAAGTGTCTAGACCAGCCGGGGGTTTTCCGCAGGCTCTTGCCTGAGCTGTAATTATTACTGCTTACAGTAGAGCCCCAACTCTCAGGGCCCACATTCCACTTTAGACGACTGTACGGTGTTACTCCCCTCAGTGTGTGGTGGGAGTCGGTTCAGACATCGGCTTTACATATGGTTTGAATATTGTATAGTTAATGGCCTCAATTTTTCATTGAGTCATGTCATTTGATGTAAGCGGATCGAGAGATAGGAGGGTGGGAACTGCTGTGGTGATAAGTATCTCATGTTGAATTAAAGTACTAGTACAGTTGAAAGTCCAACACTTTTATTTGACGACTTCATCAATGGATGGATTGATTGATGAACTGGCATTGTGCCCCTCATGTCAGGATCTTCTCGCTTGCTGCCAGGGCTCTTGCAGTGCATTCAGCATTACAAACTCAGTGTATGCCAGAAAAAGCACAACCAGTTAATGGTTCGGAACTCTGGCTTATCTTGGCCATCGACGCAACAAAAGCTATAATTATCTGCAAAATAAACTCACTTCCTTGATTGTTAGACAAATAATGCATTAAACAGTTCCAGATAAACGTTGTTTTCCACTGTGTTGCCTGCCCCTGTGGAGAAGGAGAGGCATTCAGGCCACCAATACTGGAAGACCATTTCACTGTGCTGCTCAGGAAGTTGAGTGCTTCATAAAATATGAACACTTTATATAACAGATTATAATTTGAAAACTCTGTTTTGTTCTCTATGAAAGAAGTGAAAAACTGGCCCTGATCTTTCCCACCTGCCAACAGATTTTCTTGTGTATATCAGCATTGTGCGTCTCCCAAGGCCTTCTTTATATAGGCCCAGACATTATTTTTGGCATTTTCTTTCTGACGTGTACCTCCCACTCCTCCCACTGTCTCTGGCCCACCTCCATGAGGGCCGAGGAAGCCTGGCAGTCGCCTGAAGCTCTCAGCCAGTCCTGGGCAGCTGGGATCTGGGGGAGCTCCCTGCAGTTCTGCAGTGTGCTGGCAGCCCCCTTTCTCTTGCCCCCGCCACTCTTAATTCTGCCTTTTTACTTCCAGCCAGCTTCAGAATACAATACAGAGGAGCCCTGTGCTGTGCTGTGAACACAGACACACACCCGTGGGCGTACACACACATCCACACTTTTATAAGCCATTGAAAGAGACAAGACCAAAGGCGGAAAGAGGAGCAGACGCCTCTCAGATGCTGGGCTTGGCTTCATGTGCCTCTTGACACAGACGGCCGCACACAAGATAACTGTTGTTTATTGTTTATGGAAGGACCCTCTGCCACACTCCACGCTCTCTTCATCTGGAGACTCCTAAAGGGCCACAGCCAAGAGCCACAGGGGAAAAGAAAAATGGAACTCACTGTATCTACTGTATGTGTGAAAGTGTGAGTGTGTGTGTCAAAGAGAAAGTGCGTATGATTTTGTGTTTGCATGTGCAGGGGGAATGTACACCTAATGTACAGTCTCGGGCACTATTATTCTTCTTTAGCTTCCGCATTGAGTGTGTGTTGTTTGCTCAGCTGGAGTTGGTTCAGTGTGGAGGGGACAAGGAAGCCATCTTGTTCCACTGGGGCCTTGGTCACAATAAAGTCATTACAGGTTATGTATACTTCCACTCAGATTTGGCAGATGATGCATTAATATATTATGTTATGTAGTACATTTTGCAGATTTTAAGATACACTGAAGTGTAAGTGTAAGATTAAGAGGGGAAATTCAGAAACCAGCTAACTTGGATTTATGCCAGTCTATTACCCTCTGACTCACTGGATCTGTTCAGTGTAATTATAATCTCTTCCTTAACCATGACATATCTAAAAACACAAAACAGGTAAAGTGGATATCTTGTGAACGTTCATTATGTCTACTGATACTAGTAGTCTGGGTTCGTTTATAAGACAATGAGAGGTTTTGTTACCTTTCAGTTTCGGCGCAAAGCTTCCACCAAAACTGTCAGTAAGAAAGGTAACAAAACTAACCTCTCATTGTCTTATAAACGAACCCAGACTACTAGGTAAAGTGGATATTTAACTGTGCAGGTAAGGTGCAAGCATGAGCCACTAAAAGTTAATGAACTGGAAAAAGTCAAGAAGATTTTTTTTCTGTAGCACAAATCACAACAGAAGTTATCTCATTAGACTTTTTGTGGGTCAAGACCATAGTCTTTCATTTACGGTGACCCAACATTCCCCCTTGACCAAGCATTTGGGAATCTGTGGCAAGGAAAAACTCCCCTTATACTTCATTTCATCATCAGAATGAGTTCGTCAGTTAAAATCCACACACCAGCCTAGAGCTCAAAAGGATACCTGTGTATTTCAAGTTACTATATTTCATTTTAAATTCCCCAAATGATTGGTAGGCAGAGTAAGTGTAAGCAGACTGTTGAAATGAAACAAAGTTTAAAGAAAGACATATCTTAGCCCACAACATTCATGAATCTAACTGCCTGTTCCTTTCTATATTTGGTTAATCATCTCTATATCATGTGCTTCCTCATTCTCAAAGATACATTCAAAACCAAAGTCATGTTGAATACACACATATACAGCACAAAGTCTTGGATGATTTATAATTCAAAGTGGACAGTACAAGAAATGGCATTTCTCCAACATGATTTTATTATGAATATAATTACATAGGTTTAACAAGACTGTTGTTTAAGGATTTTAATGATATAAGAGCAGTGAAGACAGTGTCATAAGCCAGGAGTAGAAAGTATTTGTAATGATGGAATATTTAGGAGGCAGCAGGATGTCTCTGTAAGCTGATTTAAAGAAAAACTGTGGGAGTCTGTAGATGTTGGGAAACATACAGTTGAACATGCAGCAGCAGCCTCTGACTGGAAAATGTAGTGCTGGGTTTAACCTTTGCTGGGTGTTAATAGTCAAAGAAAGAAAATCTGTGTTTTCTGTTAGCAAATGAATCTCAATCAATGACACCACTCATTGGTTGCACTGTGTTAAAAATATATCCTATTAAAATGCATTACACAAAATTTTATTTTATGATTCCATTTTATGAGGCTATATATGTAATATTTGTACTTAGGCAGACTTTTGTGCCCACTCAGGTCTCCGCTCCTCCCAGCCACTCGCAGCCATGTGCTGACAGAAACTTGTTGGTCTGTACCAGGTTCTCAGCAGTTAAACCAGTAGAAAGAGAAATTCCTTCCTAATGGTGCATGAAAGTAATGATTCACCACTGTATTATTGTTTGAACCCTTGGCAGATCTTTTCCACATTACCTCAACACTGTACCTAAAGAAAACCATATTCATTTTCACATTTCTTCTCTTGCGCTGCTCAAGTTTGATGTGTATCCCTTTGACCTCTCATCAAAATGTGCAGTTGGTAGGAAAGGGGCTGCAGCTGGACCCTGATCAGGCCTGATGGTGATAGAGCATGAATAGCAGGGTAGCCCTGGGCACTATGAAAAAGTCCTGCTGACGACTGTACCGACAGGGTCACAGCCCCTCCATGCTGCCCCGCAAAAGGAGAGTGGGAGTAAACAGGCGTAATAGGGGGAGACTAAAAGAGACTTGGACTGTGTTCTTGTAAATAATTGCATTCATTGTTCTCTGCCACTGTTGGTTATGGTCACAAGCTGTTTGGTAGGCCCCTGTCTGTCTGGTGCTCCCCATGAGCCCAGTGTCAGCCCCTACGCCCCCGAGGGGAGCAAGTTGTGCCAGGGGTGAGGATGCCAGCTCCCTGACCCGGTGGCCCCGCGTCTGACATGCCCACGCCAGGACCAAACGGTCCCTGGGCCAGCTCGGAGACTCAGGGCGTGCTGTGCGCATGCTGCTCTGCTGTTAAATAAAGCTGGTTCAAAGAGCACATTCCTGCCCCCAGCCCAGCAGCAAAATAGCGAGCTCTCTTGCTTGTAGTGTCAAAGCACCAGATTGTTTCATTTTATTGCTTTGCCTTTATCTCGACTGACTCTGGTACAATCTGATTGGATGCAGCATGTTATTAGCCTCTGTTGTTGGCTGTGGGAACAGCAGATGGCCTATTTGGGCCAGATTACCTGTACTCCTTATCTTAAGTGAAGAATTCATTCCAAGTGCTCAGATGTTGCAGGAAAGCTGCTTGTTCATAATGAATGCGGTGCAGTACAGTTGAGCTTATCTGGAAGTTAACACCCACTTATACTGTAAACCTGTAACAGCCAGCTGAAAAAGATATTGCTGGGTTCGCTGTGCATATTTACCTCCGCCAAAGAGGACATGTTTTCTGTTGGGTTCATCTGTGCGTCTGTCAGCAGGATTACAGAAAAACTTCTGGTCCATTTTTTGTGAAATTTGGTGGAAGGCTACAGCATGGGCCAAGGAACGTAGATTATTTTCATGTCTAGTAACAATGCAAAATAGAGCATTTATGGTACATTTCAGTGGTGACAAAATAATTGCTAAAAGTACTTCACACTGGAAAAATTAATGCTACCTTATATTGGAACAACAACTCAGAGAGTCTGCAAAAATTTTGTCACCTGATATATGTTTCTTTTGCACTTCTTTGTTGTTCTTTCTTTCTTTCTTAATCATATGTTTAAATTAGCAATAGAATACAGCACAACATCTTCATGGCATCGATATCTTTCCATGTCCTAACTTAAGGCTCCTGGCAGAGTGATTTCCCAACTGTAAGGAGCTTGTGAATGAACCATTGGCCTTGGTCAGCACTCTCCAAGTGCCATTCTACTTTATGTATTGTGCTCATAATAATAGCTCTTTAGGATTGGTCATTTAGGTCAGAAAGTACAAGAGACTTGATGAGCGTCAATACAATTACAGCAGCAGCATTTTTAAGTGAAAGGAAATGTGAGCTGTCATCAAAGATTTCACTTGTCCAGCATAAACTAGCTCAATGCTTTGCCTCTGAAACTCCTCAGAGGACTGACCAGACTCTCAGACAGATGCTGCGAAATGAATTGTAACATGAGAGGAATAAAAAAAGAAACCAGGAACTTGAGGTTCAGTTTTTCTTCTCTGAATATCCCCCTCTGGATTTCTCTTTTCTCCTTTCTTACGCAACTTAAGTGTCAGCCGGAAGCCCCTGTGCGTTATTTTGTCCAAAGTAAAGTTTGCAAAAAAAACAAGCGTGGGAACTAACTCGGCCCGACACAGCATCATCTGCAGCCTGTAATGATAGAACCTCAATGACATCATGGGTGTTTGAGTGTGGGGCTCTGGTAATGGTGCCGTGCATCTCCTCAAAATACCAGTGGCTAAGTGGAACACACAAGCGGAGCTCGGCAATGGAAGTCAGATGCTCTCAGGCCCTTTCTTGCCGGCTAAAGTCGCCCCTTTCTTTTCTTTGTCCGCTGATAGGTTTAGGAGACTCCGATTGAGGGGCCCTCCTCCACAAGAGCTGCGTCTGACTTTACTGTATGGTAAATGTCAGGAAATAAGTGCAGGCCTCTGTAACAAAGTGGAATTGGATCTAAGCTGCCCCAGGCCAGAAGTTGGTGTTTGATCTACACCAACTTCTGTAAAGCTACCCACGTCTTGACTAAGGAAAAAAGTGCACAGCCCATTCAGGATGTTATGGTATTCTGTTGTATAATAATCTGACGTCACAGTGGAGGAAAACTATTTTCATATGTTGCCTGACATTATGAAAACCTTAGGTCATGTATTCATACATTTATTCACATCTTATCTTTGTTACCGCTTGTAGGTTTTTCTTTTTTTTTATTAATGAACTTCCCGTAAAACCGGTAACCAGGTTCATATAATAAGTTTGTTTCTTTTGGTTTCATATTGTATACATTATCCTGCTGAGTACTTGCATCTGTGTTGCATTCCTGCAGTGCAAAGAGAATTGCAATTCTCGAACCCAGCAGCCGAAATCTGATACAATGCCTGGATTTAATGGAGCCTTTATATGACTCTTGAGATCATCCTGTTGTGAATAACTTGTTCTTCATGTGAATCGCTACAATAATTGTAGGTGGGGAATGTTTTATCAGGTCTGACTGAGGTCAATCACTCTGCCACAATGGAGCAGAGATCAAAGACAGGAGAGAATAAAAAACTCCTGAGCCTACAGGTAGCATAGCAGTTAAACTGGAAGTATGAAACGCACCCACCCACGCACATTCAGTTTCCCAGCCAGTGTGGGATGATCCCTAAAGATGTGAAACTCAAACCATGTTGTGTGTTGGTTTTGATCATGTGTTTGACATCAGATAATGGATAAGTGGTGAGTGCTGGGGAAAAATAGCTTTATTGTGTCATTACAATTGCACTAAATCTGGTAACATTATAAAGCAACATGCTAATACTGCTGTCAGTGAACTAATTGTTTGAAAATGTGTCTTGTTACACCAAAAAAGAAATTTTTCAAATATGTCAACAACTGATAAATGTTTAAGACATATTTTCATTGTTGCACGCTATTAATTTTGTGCTTACATCAGACATTCCACAAAGTCACTGGAGTTTGAATGTGTGCTGTTAAGTGCTTCACTTCCTGTAAAAAGCCAACATTGCTCTGCTGTGGTGATGGCATCAGAAAAAACAAAGCAAAACAAAAACAGATGCAACTAGAAATGACTGCGAGAGAGAGCGTGCATACTGTAATTTCACAGAGCAATCTCCTAAATTTATTAGAATAATAGATAGTTTTAATGGGTTCATATCTGCATATGTGTATACTGGTGTTTCATCCAAGTAGAGTAGTTCATGAGAAAAAATCAAAAATGTCATGCAACTCTAAGAAATTCTTGAGTCCAAATACTGATCCAAGACCAGTAACAAATCATGATGTTTCTTACTGTATTTCATTCAAATCTGTTCATGTTTCTATGTACAATTTGCCAAAAAGAACAATGTCAGTTTCTTTGTATGATTTATCAAAGAGACCACTAACACTAGCTAGATCCTTTCCTTTTTATGGTATGGGACGAGTGTGTGACAAGGAGGTGGTGATAGAGATGTTAATGGTAAATGCAGCCAAACCTCCACTCAAATGTTTTAACCAAGCAAAGAAAAGTTTCAGTCTCCACTGATTTCACGGCTCACATTCAGGTTTGATTACAAGTCCCTGTCCTCTAATTGTGGCACCTTAATTTGGAATTGTGTTCATATATTAGCCTAAATGCTATTGCACAGCTCACAGGTCTGAGAATCAGTAATCTTTTATGAACAGATTATAGCTTTAGCTGATGCACCACACTTTTTGAGTAACAGGCATCATTGTCCTTGGGCTAAATGTTTGATCTGACTCTGATTTTTAATAGAGGGCAATACATACAGTACATACAGGAAGTGCCTTTAAAATGAATAATCAATTTAAATCACAGTCTCCGTTTGTGAAACAAACATTTCTGACCTATCCTTTAGAGTTTTACCTATTGTATTCCCCAATGGTATTGCTTGGTGTAAACATGGATAATCTCGGAATATCCTGTGAACAATTTGCAACCGTATTAGAAGTACCTTCTCTCAGCAATCAGTGCTGATAATGACAGTGTCCATAGCTATATCCCATATCCCAGGACAGTGTCCTGTGAAACTCAGCCAAAAAAACCCGAACTAAACTAGAATGGTCTTTGTTTTTTTTAAGTAATGCCAGAAAGACAAAGATTGTCATTTCGCAAGTGCCCCACAGGAAACCAAACGCACGTCAAGACGGAGCGAGACAAAGAAACTTAACGGCTGTTTCAGATTAACACTAAACAATCATAAAAAAGTTATAAGTTATTAGCGGTTTCACTATGCCAAGTATGATTAGTTGTTTCTTTTCTATAGGAGATGAAGGCAGCAGGCTGCAGCCACAGTTTTACCAGACCACCATTGATTACTCTCTCTCTCTCTACCTCACTCACACACCTCCGAGCTCTCTCTATCCACCCACTGCATCATGGGAGTATAAAGACCCCAGCATCAGTTTTACTAGTGTGGTTTCCTTACCAATTTCTTTAGTTTTTATGTGCTCATTGTACAGTCTGGCAATTTATTTGCTCTCTGGCTTTTACAATTTTACAGATTTGGAGTTAAGCAGTTCAATCATTCAATTAATTTCACATCCAAGTCTCTTTCTGTCTAAATGTTAAAGTTTGTGAATGGCGGTCTTGTTACTAAAAATGTGAACCAAGTCATACGTTCAGTATATTCTAGGCTTTGTCAAATATGTCATCTTAAAAGGAGGAGAAAAATCTCAGTGCAGCGTGCAGCACATGGTCCAAATGCTACGCTTTTCTCTACTTCCTTCCTCATGATGCATAATTTTGTACCTTCCTTTCACATCCGTTTGCCCCCTTCCACTGCAACCAGAAAATCAATCTGCAGCATACACGTTGTCAAACAATGATGTAGACCCCGATCTACCCCATCCATGGGGCCAGACGTGATTGAGTCAAGATCTGGTCTGGGCTGTTTGAAATACGGTCTCAATTACTGAGTGCAAGGCTCCCACAAACCCCCAGCTTTATACACACACACGAGCACACATGCATACACTCACATCCCCATTTTACCCGTTAAATTAAAGTCAGATTACTATCAGTGCATCCCAAATGTGCTTTTCAGTAAATACAGCTCTGTTTCCTCAACCAGTCTGTTCACATCCCCCACTGGGAGGCCCCCTTCAGAAGCTGGCTCTGTGTCTCCACGCTACGTACTAATTGACCGAGCCCGTTTGGAGGTGAGGTGAGGTGGATGGAGGTGGAGATGGCGACGCATGGCAGTCATATGTGACTGAGGCCGCTGAGAGAGTCTGATGTGGGAACCATTAGCACACAGTGTCGGTAGAAGCATGGAGGCACACGCGGGGTGTGCAGCTTGAACAAATAAGGCCCTCTGTGTTTTGGAGTGAATACCCCTGCTGCCTTATTACCAGTTTGAAGTGTGGTTTGCTGGCGATGACATCAATGACAAACAGAGCGCTCTGGTTTCCTCTTCAGGGATGGAAACTGCTGCTTTGAACTTCAACAACTTCTCCATTCATTCCTTATGGATGTAGACACTAGCAACTAAGTCCTGCATAACATTTATGACAACTAAAAGGCTGGCAGTACAGCATTACTTTTAAAATAATCAAAATAAGACAATTAAAAAATGGTGGGTGTTGTGCAGGTTGCGTTGTGAAAGCAATCAAATTTGGAAATATCTTTTCAATCAAACCACAATGAATTTACATGATTTTGCTCAACCACATGATGTTTTTTGCAGCTAGTTTGTTCCAATTTTGCTGAAATGTTCAAAAGAAATATTTTGCCACTTTGAGGGGGTATTCAGGGAATTTAGTATTGCACATCCATGAAGTTATGGTAATCACAAGAAAGTAAGAATGGTCAAAATGCAAGCGGAGTTGTTTTTTTCAAACGTTGGGTAGAACATGATTAAACAACTGTTTTTACTGGCTGAGTAGTCAGTGTTTGGAGGGTATTCCACTGCAGATTACTGAGTGCATGCCCTAAAATGTAATTTGCAATGTATTCCATTAGATTACCTCATGCAAGTTACATATTCTAAATAATTTGGATTATTTTTGAAATAAGTATCATCTTGCTGAGCTCATATGTCTGGGTCTTAATTGTCCACACTAAATACGCATTCCTTACCATGTGCTTGCTGTGCATCTACTTTGACATTTTTGTGTGACAAGTGCAATGCGAGCACACTAATTAATGCACTTAGTAAATCTGTGGAAATATGGGAAATATGTGCCTCATATTAATATTAGAGCAAATAAAACAAACACA
>CAFUXE010000896.1:67046-78344 GCA_903364295.1 Serranus cabrilla | reverse complement strand
AAAAAACATGGCGGTTTCAGTTGAGGCTGCAGAAGGTGAGACTAGTAACCAAATCTGTAAAAAGGATTTGCAAGTGTAAGATAAGTGGGAGACAAATGGAAAAATGTTGTCAGTTGGGGTGCAACAGTGCAGGACAGGCCTGACAGTGTGGAGTGCAGTCTTGGCTCCTTCTGGTTACCCCCATCTTGGGTGTCTCCCCCACCTCAGGGAGAGACTGAACCATAGAAACACATTTGTTGAACTTGGTGAAAAAAACCTATTTGGAATTCTTTGACTAGTAAAAACATGCTGCTTCCGCTGCAGCCACCGCCATCCATCTTGTTCCCTCGCATTTGAAATGCATCGTCTGAGTCGACCTTTCACCTCGGCGGCCGTGTCACTTCCTCTCTCCAGTGGTGTCCCACTGCAGGAGGAGGGGGGAGACGGGTCACAAAGGTTAGCAGGTTGAGCTGTCAGCACAGGTTTCACGTCTTAAGCAGGACATGTGAGGGATCGGGGTGGGACGCAGAGGCTGCAGAGCGCTGTGTGGGGTCACAGCAGATCTGATGTATTACTATTATCACTGTGAACTCCATGTTCTTTTACTCCATCACTTTTTCACCTTTCTCCCTGTCTGTCTTCATGTGAGAGTAGTTGCTCTCCGCACCATCAGGTCTCTTACAGCTGTTGTCATGTTGGTATGCAGTGATCTTCAGTACACCTATTCATCATAGTTCCTTGTCAGCCATTATCAGTATAATGTGTATAATGTTGGCCCGTTTTCAGCTGGAGTTGTCTTTTTGTGACTGTGCCGAGTGAAGTTTCACCAAAAGACTAACAATCTGTCCCCATAAACATTAAACATGTTTTTATTAAATAGCAAGTTGAGCTGAAGCAACGTCTTTCTTACATGACCAGCATCAATTCTGACTTGTTTAGTAATGTGGTTAAGGTATAATATGTAACATTTCCACATTTAATTATCCAAAAATGACTCGACCATACATGTTGTTGAGTAATGTACTTACATTATCTCAAATGTTTTTTCAAACACTGAGAAATCTGTCATTTTAATCTAGGTTACAGTCCGTTTCATTTGGTCGCCTTTCAATGGCATCATATCCCCTTTGCGCATGCATCAGCCGTTTGGTTATCTGCCAGAATCTGATATGAACATGAATTTTAACAATACACCTTTTAGATCTTGGCCAATTTTAACTATATGGGGTTTCGGGGGAAGGATTTAGTCATCAGATGTCTTAAGTTATCTTAAATTATCAGAGAAAAAGCTGAGCAGACGTCAGTAGCAGCTTGGCTCCAGCCCGTCTTCGGCAAGCCAAACAGCATTGGAGAAACACAGATTTTTATGTGAAACTGCTTTATTCTGTGACTTACCCGTTTGAATCTTAAAGATGATCTGTATTGGAGAGAAACTCTTTTTAACTGAGAGAACCTTAGTGGTAGAAAATTACATATTGTATGTTTAATGTATTTTAGCCTTATTTTCTATCCCTATTCCATAGTGGTGGTAGTGCCCCCCATTCAAACACACAAAACCCTCACATGTACATCACATTGTCATGTTTTGTAGTATCCATATCTGTTAAATCACCTGTTCTTGTCAGGCATAACCAAAAGAAATCATTCATTTGTTTGTAAGTAAAAAAGCATGCAGAACTTACATGTTCTCATTTTCTGCAGGGTTCACTGGTTTTGGGTGGGGACATGTCAAAAGATGGGTTTTATCAGCTCCACACACACAAATTCATTCTTTATCAGAGCAGAACAAAAAAAAATACATTGTCTCTTTTGTCTCTCAGAACAAATGATACTAACCTGCTAAAACAGGACAGGAACCCATTGCTTTGTCCCATTAAGTGCCTGCAGCTCTTCCCTCCATATTCTTTCTCTCCCTTCTCTTTCCTCTCTTTTCTTCTTACTTATCTATTCTTTTTCTTTATCTTGCCTCTATCTTTGAGGATCTGAAACATCTCTGTCAGCATTGTGTTATTGTGTGTTTTTTTCGTACGTTAGTGTCAGTGTGTGTGCTGACCTCTATGAAGGAACATCTGCCTGGTCATGCTAGCGAGGGACAAACACAGTGGGTGAATTCTTAACAGTCCTCAAATAAACCACTTCACAAAGAGGAGTGGGGAGGACACTGGAGTCTGCCAATCAACTGATTTTTTCAGGTAACCCGGGGTAGAAAACCTCCTTGAACAAACGCAGAGGAGACCAAAGAGTTGACTGAAAGTTACACGCAGTCTTTACTTGGGTGGCGACGAGAAGGGCTGTTTACTCAGGCTTTGGACTGACTCACAAATCAAAGTGTGTGTCAGAATGGAGAGATTAGGGAGCCAGAATAGGTCTGGGATTCTACCTGCACCCTTGTCTCTTTGTTGTCCCCCACCTGGATGAACTGTTAACATCGCGTAACGCATGCGCACACAACAGAGAAACTTTCTAACACCCTGATCAAATGCAGCTGTTAATCTTGTGCTTCAGAAGTGAGGATGGCCAGAAAGACCGTTTGAAGCACTAATGAGTCTAGCATTGTTCCTAGTGGTAGATTCCCCGTCCACTGAACCATTGTGCTGCTCTCAGTGTGGCCGGGCCCAGCAGCTGCTGTCATCTCAGGACATGATACAGGCCTTAACCCTCTACTGCACACAATTTTATACCATTATTGGACAAATGTTACACTGTTTATCACTTCAAATGAACTTAAATTACCTTAACTTTAGCAATTCATTTTGTCCAGGGGAACATTGCCTTATTACACTGTGCAACAATACATCTGAATATTTAAATGTCACACCAGCTTCTTCTAACTATGAATCTATACATCCCTCAAACTATCTATCCACCCATCCCTTTCTCATCCGTCTCATCCTTCCATCTATTCATCATCTGTCATCCGTCCATCCATCAGTTCATCCATCCATTATCTATAATCCATCATTTATCCATCATCCATACATCGATAGTCCATCTATCAATCCATGTATTAATTTTTCTATCATCCATCCATCCATCTAACAAGATGCAGGACATTACCAGATATTCCAGATATTCTCTCACTGTTTTAAATGCTGAAGATGATAAAAAAAAAAATGGAAGAAATCTTTGCAGATTGAGGAGTTCTCCTTTAGTTGGCTCAAGGTCATTGATAATGTTGGCTAGACTGCAGACTTTGGGGAACTGATTGTCATGTGACCTCAACCAAGTACATAACTGGTTACAATAATGTCCAACCCTCTATGGAAAGACCATCAGTGCTTAAGTTTATTTTTCAGTATCAGCCATTTGCAGAGAGTGTATGTTGCTTCCTGAGAGTTAAAGCTGTTTAGCGATCCAGAAAGAAAGAGAGCAAAGATCGTTTCAAAGAGAAAGGAGAAGTTGCAGGTCTTCTGTCATAGCTGTGAGATTTGCCATTTATTAACTGTAATAAATATTATCAGACTGGTTTGGATAGAATTACAGTACAAACAGTCACAGTTACACTGTTACATTTTCTGCTGTGGTTGTCTTACATTTGTTTATCAGGAAGTGGGTAACTGATGTGTTCTGCCAGGAGCTCAGGTTTCAAAGACGAGGCTGGATAATGGAAGACGTTTAAAAAACCATCTCAGACAATGCAGGATCTTAAGTCCTGGATGTCTTGCTCATTATTCATCTGATCCCATTTCCTGACTTCTGAAGATTGAGGGATATAATTGAAACCTCGCTGCTTTTCAGCTGCTTTGTATTCTCACTGTATTCACTGTTTGAAAAAAGGAAATATGTGTTTTGACAACTTCACATTTCAGTGGCTTTCATGCTGCAGCTTCCCCGCCTCCCGTGCTCCGCCACTGCTTCACTCCTCTCCCCACTCCTTGTGTTCCCTGTCGGTGAATTGAACCTTGTCTTACAGTTAAATGAAGCTCCGCAGGAACTCTGGAGAGAGGGGTGAGGCTTTACCTTTTCGGAAGTGAAGCTAGCTCTCTGACCCGCCGTGGTGAAAGGCCCTTAGGCTTGGCTGCATCACTCTTATAAGATGATCTCTATGGGGAAAGCAGGAGATTACACCTGGTAGGAAAGAGACTTAGCATTAAGTCAATTGGCCCCTTTGTGGAATAATCCGCTCTTCTCATCCAAGTCATTGTGATGAGTGATAAGGCCTCAAGTGCGCATGAGAGGCAAAAAAATAATGTCTTCTGTTCTCATGTTACATGAAACCAATATTATGAGATTTAGTTCCATGTGATGAGGAAGACTTTTGCAGTAATGTGATTTCATTCAGGAATTTTAAACACAAGTTTTTAGTGCAGCCCAGTGCTGGAAATGTCACATCCATTTAAACTGCAAAGAAACAGTATTTGACAGGACACTGAAAAGTATGACACATCAAAGATTTGTTTTCACAATAATCACAATGTGTCAGAGCTTATGTAATCTGACTGTTAAGAAACAGGAATTTCCAATTTGTTATCTATGTATCAAAACTTACTGTCACTGTTACCAGCAAAACTTCACTGTGTGATCTTTAAAATGCCATGATCTGAAATCGTGTGTCCTCATCTCTCTGCCTGTCTTCATCCTTGGCTTCACATTGTGTTTTCTAGGAATGGGATCTATCAGCGGGATGCACTGAGGACCAGCCTCATAAGCTGATCTCAGGTAAGATGAGTTTCTTCTTTTTTCTTTTTCACTGAGCTAACATGAGCTGCTGATTCATGTGAGCAACTATTTATCTGTGTGCTATATTTCTGTGTTTGAACTTGCTGGATCTCAAGCCAAACTAGCCTCAGTGATCATATTCTGAATGACTCACAAGCTACGTATGAACAGACACAATATATGTCAACTGGCACTGGGCTTTGTGTAAAGAAAGTGTATGTTGCATGTCCAGAAACATTACACAGTTCTGTAACAGAGATACATTGCAGAGGAAAGAATCAATTAGATGCTTTGGAAATGCCTCTAGAAGACAGTATAGATTGTGTTAGTGCGTGCTGCTGTCCCCAGATGCCATCTCTGTTAACAATAGATCACAGCACTGCTGGGCTTGTAGTTATGTTTTGATTGAAACCAGTCTCGCTGGCTTGTCTGTCTCGCGCAGGAGTCTGAAAAGCTTTCTTCTGCCTGCTTATAGTCTTCTTCTGTCATGGTTGTTTCTGAAAAGAAAAAAGAAACGTTAAGAGGGAGTAGTGGAAATTTTTGCTCATTACACTCTAACTGATCTTACTTTAGAAATGAAACTTAATGTAGCTGGGATTAGCCTGCCTACAGTTGTGCTGATGTTGACTTATGTTTCACAATCACATGTTTGAGTAGTTACTTGTCATATTGGTCTGGTTTGCCCAGTTCATGGCTGGTGCTGTGCTCCATTGTGTATTCTCAGGCTTGCTGCAGGTGTATAAATCCCTGACAATGAGAATTAAGGTAAAGGTCAGCAGAGAGTCTATTATTGACCTTGTTACTGTCATTTTCAGTATCACAATGATATGATACCACGACTGTGTGTTTCTCTGCCATCGAAACCTCACAAGCATGGATTCCTGTAAATGTTAGCTTTAGGTGGTTTCTCTGCTTCGATCATTTTGCACACAATGACTGAATTGCTTTTTAAATTGCTAATTGAATTTTCTATTGCTGTGAGAAGCTACAATAGTGTTTCCATATGGTGTCAAACACATGTTTATCAGACGTGAAGTTCATGTGAATGTATTTGGTTTTGACTTTCTGAGGAAAAGAAGCGCTCAGAGTAAAACCAAGTGTACAGATGTACCACAGTACAGGCCCGGTCATCCTTTTAAATGTATTATCACATTTAAAGGGGCCATATTACGCTCACTTTCTGGGGCATACTTGTATTTGAGATTTCTGCCTTTGTCTGTTTGTTTTTTTTTTTTTTTAATATGCATGTATTGACCAGCCATCATCTGTCTGAAGCTGTCTGAACTCTGATTGGTTTCTGGGTCTTCCGCATTTCTGCAGCCCTGGAATGACTGTAACGCCACTGTATCCGCACTTGCTACCTATATATAGTATACTTATACTTATGACATCACATCCTTACAGAAGTCCTGGCGGCTCGTTTAAAGGCAGTTTCTGAATAAGGGCTGTGTGCATTTCTCCGTGGATTGAGCTGTCCTACTCACAATGATACTCAAATAGCAACAACTTTAAGTCCATAGCACAACAACGTCACTGCGCTACTGTGGTGTGTGAGGAAGAGAAAGCTCAACAGTAACAAAGCAAAAAAGGACAATTAGAGAGTTAGAAAAGAGAGACTGCTGTATGTGTAACAATGTTACAATTTCTGCTCTTCAAACATACCAATAGATTCATATGTACATTTAATTTAGTGTTATTAGAGGTATCATTTCAAAAATGACATATTCTACATTATATATATATATATATATATATATATATACATATTGTAATTTGTTGATTTTGTACATTATCTTAAATATTTAAAAATTTTAAAACTTGGAAAAATCTGAAAGTTTATGGTAACGGGGCCTTTCATTTGGTCTCTTGTCAATGGCATCATATCACCTTTACACTCTCAAGTGTGAAGGAAACAGTAACAGTAATACAGCCTTTCTGCCACACAGCATTTTGATTTGATTTGATTTATTTAATTGCATACTATTGTGCAACACAGTAATCCAGACATGTATTGATATGTTATTTCAATATCCAAACCAGTTACCAGTTTATGGTGGTTATGTCCAGAAGTCATGTTTTGCCAGTCTCACCCTGTATTTTTTTCCAAACCTTTGCATCGTCTTTCTGCTGCCTATTTGGTACATTATGAATGTCCATGAACATTGTATCTGTCTTATTATTATTTCTGTCACATCTGACAATGGTTGTTGTTCAACAAATAATGCTATGCTACTTCATCAAAGTCTGCTTTTTATTATGGTTTTGAAAAATCAGAAATTACATCCTGTATGTTTAAATACCTTGATGACACTAAAGTGAAATCGTTCACAAACACCTTGGATTGGTTGGTCTGACTCCCTGTGTAAATGCATTAGCATTTATCTACAGATGTTGGCACATGCAGGGTTGGTTGCATTTCATGAGACATTTGGGTTGATTATTAAAAGACCAGCTCACATTTCATAAAGTTGCACATTATTTGTAAAAGATTTGGTTATCATCACTCCTGTCACACTACCTCACCGTATGCTTTCTCAACGCTAACTGGCCACAGTCTCAGGGAAAAAAATGCATACAGTGTAGTCCAGTGTGATAGAGCATTCCTGGGTCAAGTGGCTGCTCTCAGGGTGACTCGACACTTTTGACATGTGGTTGGCTGTTCAGCAGCAGCAGAACACTTGTGTTCACAACGTTTGCCTGTTAGGATTAGCGCTGTGCAGCTGCTCTGCTCCTCACAGCTTACCAAAACCAGAACTATTAGGACAGAGGTGAAGCTCGCTGGATCTCTTTGCACCAGCTTCCAGTCATTCGCTGGCAGTAATAGTGGCACTTACACGTTTATTTCTGTCCCCCAAGGTGCAATGTCTATACTAATGAACCCGATTTAGGGCTAATTGTTGGACCTCATGTTTGACCTCAATTGTATGAACGTTTATGAGAAAATGACCCTACTTCTCAATTGACCTCAGTAAAAAAAATTTAAATGGATTCATAGTTATGTTGAAATGAACTAATAATAGCTGTAAACTTAGTGCCAAAATGCCAAATATGAGGCTTTTTCATGTGTCCACAAACTAATGTGTGACATCACCGTGGCTACATCCACTTCTTTTATACAGTCTGTGGCATAACCTGGTTTATACACTAAACCACTTTCACCATTTCAATTCGCATTTCTTTTTGGCGACATTTCAAAAGTTCGCTTTAGATTTGTTTGACAGTTGCATGCAAACACAACCTATGGGTTACATTTTTGGGGCCATAAAGGCACATATATACATGTACCCAAGCAGTAAAAGTTACATGAAGGTACAGGTTAATCTCTCTCACACACATATTCATTCAACTTATTGTCGTTGGTAGACATAACACTGATGTACAATACTGATAGAAAATCGCATCACTTTGGACGTTTATTTAAACTCAGATGACTGTTTACATATGTAATATCTATCTGAATGGAATTAAACATTGTGGAGACTTCTGTCTTCTTTATGTATTGGCAGTTTTGACTCAGTTGCTGAAGGTATGATCAATGAGACCCTGTCTTCTGTTAGGCCCTTGTTTTTCTTCATGTTCATGTTCTAGAGCCAAACAGAGGAAACATCTGCTTTACTGCTGTTCTAACTGCTCCAGATCTACACACACACACACAAACAATCACACAAGCAGGCCTAGTGGTTGGGTCTGCCAGAGGAAGAGTGTTACTACACAAAGCACACATGCATTGATACGTATGCATACACACACACACACACACACACACACACACACACACACACACACACAGATGCTGCCTGTCTTCCTCTCATCCTCATCCTGTCACAACCACTGTGCAGTTTGTCCTCCACCGTCTCTGCCATCAGGACGTGCTCTGACAGCTGCTCTGGCATCCAAATCTATCAGTCCCATTTTCTGTCTGTCCTTATATTGGTCTGTCTGTTCTCTGTCTGTTTCTCTGACTCCCCCTCTGTCCTGACAAGCAAACGTTTCACAGACTGACTTGACATTTGCAGAATCAAGTGAAAAATGCATCATATATGACATTTTGGTGTAGTACAACTGAATTAACAGGCAAAATTGGAAATTGTCTTTGTTATCTACCATATTTAAATCCTTACAGATGTTGTGGATAAGATGTGTGTGAATATTTCACTATCACATGTTTTCATCAAACGTTTTAGCACCCTTTCCTCATGGCATTCATCATTTTCAGATATCCCAAATACTTATATATATATGATAATCGTTAATAATTTTTTTAGACTTTTGTCTTAAACCCACAATAACCTTGCAAGGGGATATATTGAGTTACACAAACAACAGAATAGAAAGAAAGAACTGTTAAAGGCTGTTTATATGTCGTTTAAACATACTTCCAAACAAAGATCCCTTTAAATCATTACTTCACTGTTTGGATGTCAGTTACTCACCCGGTGATACCTTAAACTCTTGAAAAAAAAACTTTTTCACAAGAGGATTTTTGTGATTTGGTCAGGTTTCAGCACATAAACTACTGGGTTAATGGCATGGAATAGCTGTGGTTTGCATTAAAAAAAGAACTGGCTTGTTAAGGTTAGGGAAAGAAAACAATGCGTGTGTTAATAGCAAAGGATATGCAAACAGTGGTGTCCTGCGGTTTTACAGTGTTTTAACAACACCATGTTACTTCCACCTTTGCTTCTGAGAGACAACTTTCATAACCCACACGACCCCTTCTGATCCTTGCCAGATAATTGTAGGTTGTCAGCATTTGGAGAAATGGCCGCTGCTGTTTTTCTTCTCGCGAGGACAGCATCAACAATTTGAGAGATTGAAATGACCCCCAGATCAGGAAACAGTCCTGGGAAGGGGAGGCCGCAACAACGACTGTTTGTTGGTGCTACAGAAGATCAGACTCTGACCCTCAAATGTCTCGCCATCACTGGGACACAGAAATAGCTCTTGTGTGGGCCCTTTCAAAATTCTAGAATAATAACCCTCGTCACCGAAAAGGGAAAAGGCAAGGTCTGTCCTTCCCAGAGATTATGGTGGGAAGAATCGATGACTTCCTCCATCTTTCTCCCTCAGGGGACAGGGGGACAACGTCTCACTGGTATTAATAGTAGTCCTCTGATAAGCCGGCCAGTAAGCTGTCTTGTGGTGTCACAGCCTTTCGTCTTGTTGTGAGAACCTCTTGTTATAGTATCAAAGAGCTCTTATAGAATATACATTCCCTTGCCTTCCTGTTTTTGTTCAGCTCCCTTTGCTTCACTGTACATCACAACCTTTTACAGTACAATGGGGGACACTGGAGTGTCCCATCAGTAGACACTTGACACTGGGTCTTTGACAGTTTTTCCTTCGGCTCTCTGTTGGGTCTGTGGTGCTGCCCGCTGCCCTAGGGCTGTGTGACTATTGGAGCCTTGTGTCGTAAAATACTGGGAGCAAAGGTGATATGCCTCCCTCATTGAAGCGGCCGTTATCCTGAATGGCAGGTTGTAGGTTTGCCTCAGGGCCAGACGAGCCATTCACCCCGACACATCGGCCACAAAAGGAGCTGTAAATACAACCACTCAGCCTTTTGATTAGCTCATTGTTTCTGAAAGCACAGGAAACATCATGTAACACTTCAGTATATAGTTCCAAAAAAAAGAGCTGTGCTGGGAGAAAGTTGTTTAAAAAAAAAACTGAGTTTTTTAAAGACTGACAGAAAGACACAAGTGTGATTAGAAACAATGGTGTGGTTATACTGAGAAGTGATACCCATTGAATTGATTTTTTTCCCTTGACTTCTCAAAGAGTTATTTTTTTCCTTCTCAGCTGGTTTGATAGCCTCTATGCCCCAAATAGGTTCTCTGAAAGGAGAGCATGGGAAAAATAGCTGTCGTTGTGGAAAGTGCTGGGAAAAGGCTGAGTTCTCATTGGTAGCAGTGCAGGGCATTGTGGGATGTGAGTGAGCTGAGAAAAACTGTTCTGCTCCCTCTGAGAAGGAGGAAACATGGAAACATGGACACAAAAAGCACAGAGATTAGACCAGACCGAGCAGAGCTGACTGACTGACTGCAGTTAATGCTCCGCTGGCTTCACTTCAGATGAGAAGATGAGAGGTGGATGCTCTCTGATAGTGGCGGTGAGGTGGGCAGGGTGGGCCACTCTTGTTTCACAGTCGTCTGCTCCAGCCGATTTAAAATCCCCTGACGTCGGCGTGAGCAGTGGCGGCCCGCATACCGACATACCAGGCTGATGGTTGCCGGCCCATTAGCGAGGCCCTAGTGGTGGAGCCCACCCAGGGGCTGCAGACCCTCTCCTGCCCACCTTCTGCCTTCCTGCCCAGCCCTGGCTCTGGATCACAGGCAGGCCGCACGTCGGGGGACAGGCCTAATGATGGCCCAGGCCATGCCATCCCTTTCATGCCACAACCCAAGAGTACAATTTTGGCTAATGCTATTTCCTGCAGATAAGATGCGAACAAGCTCCTTTTACTTCTTCTTCCTCATCAGAGGTTTGGGAGGTGAGGGGAGGGTGAGCGGTGGCAAAATATGTGCGTTGTTTCATCATCAGTTTTAGCCACCATGCCCACTGTCACATTTAATTTATTCAAAACATCACAGAAGTCATTATTAAGGTGGAATCAGTGGGCTGAAATAAAGATTGGCCACTTTATGTGCACAGAACCAG
>CAFUXE010000896.1:50633-67023 GCA_903364295.1 Serranus cabrilla | reverse complement strand
AAAAAAAAAAAAAAAAAAAAAACGGAGCTAAAATAACTAAAGAAATCACATTTTTGACTGTTTTTTTTGTTTTGTTTTTTTACTGTAAAACACCTTTGATTGATTTCCAGTTAGGACTGCCAAAGTTATTGTAATAATGATGTGTGAACACTTATGATTTTGACCATCAGTGACAAATAGTAGGTACTGAACGTTACTCCAGTTCGATGAATATATGAGGCACTTTAACTACTGTATTGTTAATTGATTTCCAATAGTAAATCTGCAGACATCTGCCTAAAGTAAGCATATTTGTCCACTTGGTAAGAGTATTAAATGCTTGAAAAATCCTCCTTTAAGGTACATTTTGAAAAGACAAAGACATGATCACGTGATTATTTTTATGATACATGCGCAATTAACTAAGATTAATTATTTGAATGGATTGACAGCCTTTGTCCTTATGCATCTAAAACTCTGACTTATTTAGAAGTACTTTGATGCGGCACCATCCATACACTGCATGTATCTGTTGCATTTTGTTCATTTTACATCACAGAAGTTACAGCTGTCATTATGACCTCAGCACAAACAAAAACATCTTAACCACAAACCTCCTACGTTGTTTTTTTTCTGTACTGCTATCGGTCATGCTGTGTACTTGTGATGTCATTAAATGCAAAAGCAGACTCTGTATCTACCAGAAATGCGCTTCCTCCTTCAAGAATCTACGTCATAAAGGCAGCTCAGCACAGTGAGGGTGATTGTCAATCCTCTTGGCATTTGGTATCATCCCTCTGCACGTCTCCGTCTCCCTCTCTCTGTTTGAGGACAGCGGTGTCGTCAGAGGGGTGTGCGTGATGGCAGTCAGGGTCTGAGCGCAGCCAACACATCCGTCCACGTGCCCCTCTGATCCCAATCATTCATAAATTCAGCCAGAGAGATTTGTATCCGCCATCCGCCCTGCAGTGTCTGTTGTTTCTGTCCCCCAGCTCCCTTTGGCTATTAGGCAGGAATGAGATGTCAGTACATACGCACACAAACACACTCACATGTCTGATGGTGATGACAGCCGCCTGTCTCCTCGACTCATCTTGCTCTGGCATCTCCCTTTTCTTTTTCTTTTTTTGTTAACCTTTTAATGTTTATCATTTGTTAACTTTCTGCTTGCCTGATTACATCTTTTTGACATGAGATATTCTCTCAACACTTCAGTCACTAGCTTCAGTTATTCTTCTTCACTTCTCCCTTTTTCTCTGTGTCTCCACTTTCTCACTGTTTCTCCCTGTCCCTCAGCCAGAAAAAAAGCAGTGAAATTTCCCCTCAGTCATTTAGCCCAGATTCAACACTGCAGGCAAGCAGGCGGGCAGCGTCGGGGCTGTAACTTACCAGAATGTAAATAGAGCAGTGTTTTTCACATTACTTCACCGCTTATTTTTAGTAGCTGAACAAGAGCAGGCAAGGGTGTGCCTTTTCAAGCCCCGACTGTAAGTCTTATCAGCTGAATACACAGGAAAAAAAGGAGAGAAATTATAAATCAAACAAAACAGCAATGACACAATGCAGGAAGTGATGTGTTGATTTATGGTTTAACTTTTAACTGTAACTGGCAGACAATACTGGGGCAGCTTTTTTAAACAGGGAAAGAATGTTGCCTTGCTGTCTGTTTTTCTCTTTCTCTCTATTGCACTGCAATCGAACTCAAGGTCAAATATTTCTTTGTGTTAGCTTTTTAAGTTCAGCGTATTGTATCACTTGGTGCAGTTTTAAGCCATTTAAGTGATCAGATATCAGGCTTTTATAACTTGGATATTAACTCGCAGCTGTATGATTTTGCACACAAACGTATGATGTCCAATAAAATAGCAGTTGCTGTTTTGAAAACATCACAGATGCTGCATTACACACGTGCCGAACGCTGTTTTAAACACAATGGTAAGCCACTTAAGGTTAGTCACAAAGTTGGGCAATATGAACGTATATATCGGGCAGCAGTATACATTTTTCCACCCATAGAGATTTGGCAATGCCGTTTCCATGGCGGTATCTACTGTTGTGTAATGTCATCATTTCTACATGGTCTTGTGAGTTCTTGTGAATCCTTGTGATCTTGCAAATCCAGTTGCCTCGTTTTGGCAGATATGTAGGAGAAGAGTTGAGTTGTAAATCCAAAACAGGAGTCCTGTCACGCTTAAAACCTGTAACACTTGAAATTATTCTTCTCAGGAACTTCAATGAAATCGCCCTGGGCTTGTGTTATCCTCCCATCCTACCTTCCTGCCCTTAACGCGTCAATATGAATGCTACATGACTTTGTCGAGCGGTCGCCCACTGATCTGAAGGTCGGTGGTTCAATCCCTGACCATGGTAGCCTACATATCATAGTATCCTTGGGCAACATACTGAACCCCAGAGTGCTCCCAATGCTGCGTTCATCTGTGTGTCAATGAATTCCTGGTGGTGGCACAGTTTAGGGTAGCCTTGGCCACGGGTATGAATGTGTGTGTGAACGGTTGACAGATTGTCGTTTGTAGTGTGAAACGCTTTGAGTGGTCGAAAAGACTAGAAAAGGGCACCATAAGTGCAGTCCATTAACTATTTACATATAATGGCGCAATCTTGCAGATTATCTGTGAATTACAGTCAGTTACTCCTAATAGGAACTATGAACCGTTCCTAAGAAAAGCCTGCCCTGTGACACCTTTAAAAGGAGGATTATAGGTTCATATCATGGAGTCAGTCCAGCAGAAGCACTTCCCCAGCAGAGCCACGGGACAGTTAGGTAGTTTGTCCAAAGGCCCTTCAGCCGCGTAGCTCCCAGCCATTCCTCCATCACTGGTCCAGCTCATACCTTCTCTTCACCTCCAGGTATCAAACCAGTAACACCAGTCTGTTCCAGCAGACACAGCGCCTGCAGTAGTAATGGACAGTGTCTGTGTCTCGCTGCCTCTGTGCCTGTCAGTCTTCCTCCCAGCCGGCCCTCGGCTCACACCAGGAAATGTCTTTTTCCAATTCATTCTCCAATGCACTTAATTCCACCCTGTGCTCCAGATACAAGGCCAAAAGCACTTGCAGCTCGCTCTCCTTTAGCATTCACCGTCTTCCTCTGAACCGCATTCACATGTCGACTTTCCCTCTGCACAAGCGACGATGTATTGCAAAGACGACATCAACACTTCGAATGCGTCATTGAAAACGAGACTATTAAACGAAATCTGCAAAGTGATGCTCTTCACACTGCATGTATGGGTTTCTCAACTGATCATGGGTCACGCACGTTTTCTCACATAAAAATGTATGAATGCAGGGCTGAAGTGTTTGTGTGTCTGGCGGTGTGGGTGTGTGTGTGCGTGCGTGCGCTTCTATGTGTCTGTTGTGAGGAAAGAGGTGCTAAACCCTCCATGTTCAGCGCAGTCACTGAACATGATGACTCAGTTGAATTTCCACTGAGGTAAGCTGTCACTGTCTGATGAACAGTGAACTCACAGAAGCACTGAGTCACACATACACACACACACACGTACACACACCATCTAATGTCCCCAACTTGCTTGCAGGCCAGCTCAGATTAAATGCTGAATATTTTCAATGAAGCCATCAATAAATACAACAGAACACAACTCTCTCTCTCTGTGATGATCTTGGTGCGCAGCCATAGATGCACACACACACACACAGGCACACACACTTGTGCTTGGCCTTGTCCCTGTCCAAACAGCCCTTCTATAGTGAGAGGCTCCAATGGAGTGGATCAGCTCCAGCTAAGACACCCTTTCACACTTCCTCCCTCCCTTTCTCCAAACCCTCCCTCCTGTGTGACCGCAGGGCCTTCCTTCCTTCCTTCCTTCCTCCTGACACAGAGGCCTGGGGGAGTCATGGGGGAGTCAGGATGGCCGGAT
The DNA here is from genome assembly GCA_903364295.1 of Serranus cabrilla. Taxonomy (NCBI): domain Eukaryota; kingdom Metazoa; phylum Chordata; class Actinopteri; order Perciformes; family Serranidae; genus Serranus; species Serranus cabrilla. The sequence continues at coordinate 63,145 of CAFUXE010000896.1, read as the reverse complement.
GTGCCCCGATCAGGCGCACGGACAGACGGACTGACAAGGAACAGACATGCAGACAGGAGGATGCTGCCGCTACTGTGGACTTTGGCTTTGGTTTTCTTCCCATCCGGAGGTACAAGGAGAATGACATCATTCCTGTTTTGATAGGACAACAGGAAGGTGGAGGGAGACAGAGAGCGGCGGGTTTGTGGGTGAAAGCATGAAGGAGTATAAGGAATCAACTGTAAGTGTTAATCAGAGACGTAGCAGAGCTGTGATCATGCTGCTGGAGGTGTATTTCACTTGAGGTCTGCCACATTTGAACTCGTCACACCTCTAATACTGATGCACAAGGCACACTTTGCATCTATTTTGGACATTTCAGTGATGGTGTCCACAAGTTACATGTGTAATGACATTTCAAAATAAATTTCAATGTCCACAGGTTAAGTTTAGGGTAAAAAGACACTTAATTAAAGTTAAATTAAAGAAGAAATTAAAGAAAGAACACTGACACTTGGTCTCTGGTCTCATGGGTTAAAGTCTGGGGTTTAATTCATCCCCCCACCTCTTGTCTCACCAACCTGAAACAGACTGTCACGCTGTTTGTACCATGTCTGTAACTATAGGCTGCTTAAATTGCTGTGGATGAATCTACATTGGAACTAATGGAAAGCCTGGTGCATCTCACACAGACACTAAAGGGTGCCTTGTGCGTCGGTATCAGACACCAAGGACCTATCTGACTAGTTGGGATTCAGAGTGAGTTGAGAGTGACGGCTGGCTCTGCAGGAGGGTTCAGTGTGCCCAATGGACATTTGTATTTACAGAAACTTGCGTGATTTTTTTCCTCCTGAGTCCAATAAAGAAATAAAATCAATAAAGTGAATTAAGACTAGAGCCAGACCTGCGTCACTAGAAATCATTCATACATCAGTCTCAAAGCGGAGAGTTTGCAGGCACAGGGCCAGCAGCTCACACAGGAAGAGCCTCGGCTATAGAAAGCAACCTCACGTCTAAGTGTACAGCTCTGTACCTGCACGCTATCTGTACAGCGAGACTCATATGGAGCTTTCAGAGAACATCTCAATGCAGTTTATCTCCTCTGCAAGACAACCATTTCCTCTGTCATTCTCGGGGGGGAAGGGGAGAAGAGAAATGATAGTAAGTGGCAGGACGAGCAGAAGAAAGAGAGGAAAGAAGGGCAGAATGAAAGAAAGGAGAGAGGATCACAATAATAGCAATCTCTCTTCTCTCCCCTCCTCTGTTTTTTTTTTCTCAGAAGAGGATACAGTGAGTGCCAGCTGTGCTCTGCTGCTGCTGTACAGTGCACACTACTTCAGAGAAGTCAACCTCACTGCACTCCATCCACCCCATTGAACTGCCAGCTCTGGCAATCAATTCTGAGCCTTGTGCTGTCACTGCTGGCCTCTGGACACAGCAGCTGGCTGCAGGAAGACAAGCGCTCTTCCACAGAGTCTGTGCACCGATCAGCTGCACCCAGCTGTCTAGCAGCAGCCCCGCTATTCAGAGCACTGCTGCTGCCGCTGGTGAGGGAGGCCTCTTTCCCTGCTGTCACCGACGCTGCTGAGTCCCCTTCACCATACTTTCTTTTTCACTTCTTCCTTCCTAAATTTTCAACCGTACAGACACATCCGCCCTTGAGCTGCGCAGCAGGCCTCATATGTCTGTCTGGGCTGGCTTTCTGTCTTTCTTTCTCTTTCTTCCCCAAGTCAAATTGTCCATCTGTCTCTGCCTTTACCAACTTTTACCCCACTATTTCCATCTTGCTTTCTCTCTTCCAGCCATTCTCCCCCTGTCCTCCATGCTGGGTCTTAAGATGAACTTTCCTCCTTTTTTTTTGCTGTTGTAGCCTTTCTTTCTATTGCCTCAAACCATGTCCCTTCTGTCTCTCTGTTTTGTGGTACCCATTCCTCTTTTCCTTCTTTGTTGGTTGCCATGTCTCAGTTTCTCCGCTCCTTTCTCTGCAGTCCTGTCCCCTTTTTTTTAGCCACTCGCTCTTATTTCCGCACAATTTCCATCTCATTCTTTGCCGCCCTGCCGCAATCTAAACTATGCCCCCTTTTTCCCAAATGTCACAATACTGTATCTTTTCTTCCCCTTTTTCTTTAGAGTAACTTCTTTTTCTGTCCCCCTTTCTGCTGTATTTTTTTTACAGGTGTCTGTAAGGCGGGGATTTACATTTTCTCAGGACAGGCAGCCCGTGGAGAGAGGCCTGCTGGCAGATCAAAGGCTCCGGCTGTAAAACGATCTGAAAGAGTCCGGCATTAGCATCCATCAGGGTACCTTGAAAGCTCCCTGGTCAGCCGAGAGGGAAGCTGAGGGCCCCCCAAAGTGAAAGCCCAGTCTGGAGAGGGGTGATGGAGGGGCGGAGGGAGGGTAGAATGGGGGTGGAGAGAGAAAGAGAGAGGTGGAGGGATGAATAACAGGCTCTCCGGCTAAAGACATGAAGGAAATATTTCCACGAGAGAGGAAAATTCCCATAACAAGCTGCAAATGTTTTTATTTCTCTTTTGGATTCAGCCCTTTAGCTCTTCCTCTCTCTTTCTTCCGCTATCTTTCTAATTTCTTTTTACAGTGTTGAGGCTGTAATGGGAGAACATCTCCATCTGTGCACCATCTCCATTTAGCTCAGCAAACCCAGACTTTTACTACTCCACCCTGCAGTCAACACATAGGGTCATGTCTGGCCGGGGATGGGAAGCAGAATAAAGGAGGGAGGGATGGAGTGTGGGAAGAGGAGAAGCTGGATTGGCTTCACATATTGTATCTCTTTACATCAGAATTAAAAAGTGGGAGAGAAGCTGGGATGGCAGGAGTGTGGGGGCTGTGTATGTGTGTGTTCTTCTTCTATGCAATAAGCATGATTCACAGGCTTGAAATGGATAGGTACCTAACATGTGTGATAGGGATTAAGATTAGACCTGCATTCCTGGTGTGTTCCGGCGCCTGTAGATTTGTTTCTTTTTCAATAACAAAAGTAAGGCCGCATAAATCTACAAAAAATCAGCATCCTTCAGACTGATGGTGTGATAGAATTCCCTTAAGAAACAGGATTTATAGACACAGAGACCGTGGACGCTGAGCTCCTTCTTTCCTGGAAAGACTTTCAGCTCTGTAATGTAGTGATATTTTCAAATGTCTGCAGTTTTCAAATTCCCAAATCTCCAGTAGACTCAGAACCACAGCTGACTACGGACATTTTAGCGCTGACTTCCTGACAGCACCCAAATCTACTGTTGCACAAAGTCAGGTTGGAAATGATTGAGCTATGAACAAGTCCAAATTTTAGGGTGGTCCGTGTTTCCCACAGGTCTGCAGACTGTGGACATAACTCATGGGTCATTGTGACTTATGGCTGAACAGGTCTCCTGGTGGGCAGTTTGAGAGGATTTTGCATGAGGGGTTTCTTTAGTTACAGTGAAAAAAAATGTGTTGCAGGTATAGTATAAGTGCTAATAACACACACTGAAAGTACTCCACTACAAATTCAAACCGTACTTAGATAAAGGTATATGATTTTCAACTGTGCCTGAGTCATTGTTATTTGTGATGTTTTTGTAGACGGCCATCTAAAATAGGCGACCAATGGCAGACTCAGCCAGCAGTCTACATCCGATGAGTCAGACTAGTTTAATTTAAGAATTAGGAGAAGGAACACTTCCTCCTTCAGTTCATCACAAACATTAAAAATCAAGAAAACGATGTGCTGCTTGATTCTGACTGGCCGGGGAGGGGATGAAAAAGTCCAATCTAAAAAAAGTTGCGACACATCTGTCGCAGTGCAGTAAAAAAAAGAAAAAGAAGAGAAGCATAAAGTTGCATAAAACGGGAATATTCAAGTATAAATACCCTTACATTTAGAACATAACTGGACATCCTGGACTGGGAAGGATCCAACTAATACTTGCATAATGCTGCATGAGTAGTTTAAAGAATGTAATGTCTTATCCCTAGAAAGTTCTCCCATGTTGGCTGATTCTGCACCCCATAATTTATGTCCACATCTTTTTGCAATCCAGTGGTTGCCATAACAAGACATAATAAAACATTGTCATTGAACATAATCCAGAGTTTGGTCTGTTATGAGGTTAAACATTTTAAGACAACATATATAGTTAATAATTAGTGTTAATAGGTTTTAGGTGAAACTTTCCTTTCAGCCAGTTACAAGGAATCATTCAGTCTTTAAGATGACTGTGCTAATTGGCTGTTGTGCGCTACAGGTGTGCTGGAGAGTTTCATTGTTTCCTTCTTGTTACCTACTGCGTTATTGGATTCGTTTGTCGATCCAGTGCAAATCTTAAAGTGTCATCCGTATTATTACTTGATAAATAACCACTGTGTAAAATGAAACAGAATTTGTAATCCAAAATCTCTCTTGTAAGTTTAAATACCGATTCCAAGATGTGATGTCATGATATAATTGTAATGTGATACTGTGATATGTAAATGATTTGCACAGCTCACAGGATCCTACAGGAGTATTGTTCTGAAGATGAGGTAATTTAATGAAGAAGTAAGGACAGAGGTCCACACAGCCCTCATGCAACATGTGAGTTTATATGTCCACATGCTTAACTTATTCTTCCAGTGTAATACATGCTACACATATGCTAAAGCGTACAGGCAAACGGCCACACACACACAAAGACGCAAAGTATTTCCGACATGGATCACCTAAACACACACATTCTGGTTTTGTGTCCCTGAATGTGCAGCTTGCTGACATGTGTGGAGACTGTCTCAGCTCGGTAATGGATGTCCCGTTTGTTGCAGACACACAGACAGAGAAACACAGACACACAGACAGACAGACAGACAGTGGCGGGACTCAGCTCAGCCGTCCTGTCCACCCGAGGATGAGTTCCTCCTCTGTTTAGGGAAGAGGATGTGATCTCACTCGTTAAAAATCCAACCTATGTCGCTTGCCACTCATGACTTAATCCAGGCTTCTCCTTTGTGCAGAGCTCCCTCCCCTTCCCCTCTTCTCCTCTTACTTTCTCTTGCTTTCTCTGTTGCTTCCTATCTCCTCATATCTATGAATCTGTGTTTGTCGTCTATCTCTCTGAAAATCTATAGAGGGCAGAGCATGTCATTTATGGTGGTCATTGTGGGTTTTTATGGTATTATTTGCTGTTTAAAAGTCATGTTTTAGGGAACATATTCATGTAGATGGTAAATGTATTGCTTGGTTTCACCTTTATTACAAACTACATGTGTATTCTTGCCCTGCATTATGTGTGAGTATAGCAAATTAGACCTATATTTACATTAATACATGCAGGAGTGCAATCAAAGTAAAGTCATTCCAGACAAACAAAACTCAAATTGAGTATTGAAAACAAAAAATGACACATTTCTAACCTTAAAAAATTATTTTAAATTCAACCTTGCGATGACTGAATCATCCACAGAAAGAAATGTTTCAGAGATGGAGCCATTTAAAGCCAGGGTTTTTGGCTTTTACTCGGCATGAATTTGATCAGTTCTTCTCGAAGGCACAATTTGTCACTTTCCAGCACCATGGGGTCTGTCAATCAAAGCAATAAGAAAAGATGCAGTTTGTTGAAGGCGTGAAGTGATCGTGGAAGTTGTTGCCTTCACCCCCATTGCAATCACTGCATTCGCTTTCACTTTTACGCTGCAGCTAATGTTTGCTCAGCTTATTTCTCTGAATATTCAAGATCCTGATGTCTGATGAGTAAAATTTGAACTAAATTTTGCAAAGGTGATATGACAGATGACCAAATAAAACATAGCTATGATTAAAGTAAGATTTCTCTGGGTTTGATGATTGTTGGAAACATTTGTGAACATAAATATAAAACAAAGGTCAAGTCATTTTAATGCAGAAAAGTGACATATTATACCTTTAAGCCCTCTGTTTGGTTCTTTTGTTGCTTGAGCGAGTAGCCTTTGCAATTCTGTAACAAAAGACGTAACGTGCATCTCAGAATTAAAAACAATCGTAGTCTGCACACACCTCCCTGTTAATTGTTGTCTTGTTGGTCTGTGGTAACCTGAGCTGATCACTTCCTCTTCTTCCACATTCACAAAAGTACCAACAGCTAAATAACTGTGGTATTTAAAGACAAGAACAAACAAAAAAAGCAAGTAAAAACACATGTACTGGACAATGGCTACATCCAGCCACTACAAAAGAAACATGTTGTTCTGTTTTTATCAACTTCCAGACTGGCCCTCATTGTGTATTCGCTTGCTGGGTTTTCACTTTGTCCATCTCGCCCACTACAGTGTCAGAGAGCAACAGGAACATGCTCAGCCCTTCAGTCTGTGGACATGTTTCTGCGTGTGTCTGACAGTTGACACATGTAACTATATGCTCATATATATTGAAAAACAACAACTATAATCTCCCACTAACTTCCCAGCTTGTGCATCTGTTATTGTTTTTAAGCCACTTCATGTGGGGCTGTTGTTTCCAGCCAAACACACACTTTATAGTCCACATACGCACATGCAGTGAAACCCTTCTCTGTATTGTCATGATGCTTCTCATTAGGCTGTGTTATATATGGGTCTATCAGAATGACAGTGGTAACCAGAACTGAGCATATGGGCTCTTTCTGAAAACCAAACACAATGGGCTGTTGACAGGCACAGTCATACAGTGGCCTCTAATCTGTGTTTTTCATGGTCAAACTGTGCACAAGTAGAGAACCGGCTAACAGCTTGTTGAGGTTTCTCTTTCTTTTTTTATTGTGTGTCATGACCAGCTGTTTCAGTGCATTTTCCCGCTGTACATGCACATGTACAGTATGTGCGTGTTTTTTCATACTGCCCAGTCTTTGTTTAATATATATGTGCATTATTGGTGCTGAGCCCATGTTGCCACCCTAGGCAATGATCCCCATCTCCTTCTAGCAGGTCCCTCAGTCCACACTCCATACTCTGTCTTCCTTGCCATAGTTTGCCAGGGCAGCTGTCTGCGTGCAGCAAGTGACTGTGGCACCTCATAACTCAAGCTACAGGGAGAGAATGAGACAGAGGAACTTGATATACTTCATGCCAACAAAGCCTGAATTGGCTGAGAGAGAACTCCTTGTTTAAGCTTTCTTTTTTTATTATTCTTTTCAAACAGCTTCCTTATTTGTGGTTTGTTTTTCTTTGATTGTATCCACCTGCTTAATAATTATTGCAGTTGAAGCAGGTGAGTCCTATCCAAGCATGCATTGGGCCGAAGGCAATAGGACTGTTTGGGATTAAAAGTGACTCACCTGGACGAGAGCAGGAAGCAGCAGCTGCATATCAGCTTGCTGCTGTATATAAATCAGCTTTAAAACTACATAAATACATTGAACATCAGATGTTGTTTTAGAAGAAAGAAAAAGTACATACAGTAAAAAAGTTAACAAATAAACATATAACTACTCAAATTAAACAGGCAGGCAAGAATATAATCAATCCAAGTGTGTGTGCAAAGGTGAGGAGAAAAAGACTATTAGATGTATAATTTGAGCAGTTAATTTGTACAGGTATGCACATAGAATCTATGTACGTGTGTGTTTATGATGAACACGGCGTTGAGCATGGTCAGCCTGGGATTTATCCACCTCTTCCACTCCCCATTAACTTGGTCAGGATGGCACTTAATGTTGCAGACCCTCCACGCAAACATATCGAGAGGAAGTGGGGTGGGAGACAGTATGGTGTCAGTTAAGGCTGTCACTTCTTATTTTTTCAATATTAATTAGTATAAGTATAGCAAAGGTATTGATACTTTTAATTGCAGTAGAAAGAGAGGTGCAGATCCACTAGAGGCTGTAGAGAGTCATGGAAGTCTGCAGGATGAAAGACAGACTCCAGCAGCAAGATGAGATGTGAGATAAGATGGATCCCAGACAGGTGTCACGAGGGGACAGTAAGAAATATGGAAATAATCTCACTCTTCTCACAAGGGGCTGCCGTAACATGTAATACTTTTATCACTCTCTGCATTTGCATAACCTGAGGATATACTGGCATTTCTAACCTGCATGCAAAAAGCCCAGGGGAACAAACTGTCAGGAAGTTCCCTGAGAGCCGAGTGTTGCTAAGGAGGTTTCAACCATGCCAAAATGACCCGAGAAACTGGACCAACCAGATGTCTGCTGGTGGAAACTGGAGGAGCATGAGGATTTTGTGGAATCGTCTTCCTGGTTCCAACACCCCTCTGGGAGATCATATATTTTAACATTGGCAGCATCTTTTTTATTAGACTCACTTTACAGTTAAAGCACTGTTCTGACAGGATATATTTCAAACAAGTAGGTCAAGTCATTGGAAAGACTAACTGTTGAAAAGTAATTTTAATCCCGTCAACATTTGCCATGATGGAAATAAAATACAATAATCGATTAATTAACAACTGTAGTTCAGGATGGTCATAATTATATTTGATAAGTTTCTATCATATTATAACCTCTCTTACCATTTTTAGTAGCAAATAAACTCAAAAAATGTAAGAAAAAATAAAAAAAATTCTTATACCAGAAAAATCCAACAATACACCTAAAAGAATAGCTGAATTGCATTGTTATTAACTCAGTTTCTCAGGCGATCCTCATTGACACATAACTGATAACCCTGTACTTTTTTCGAACACTAACAAAGTAGTTGCATGCCCCTAACAAAATAGTTCTGTTTCACAACATAAGCATCATTTGAAACAACAGCTGGTCATCATTCTATCTATGAATATATAAATCTTATGAATTCCCATGAGAAATCATACGTTTTCATTCATGAGAATGTGGTGCTTTACCAATGCCCTAACCATTGGCCAACTAGCTAGCTAACTTAGAAATCAAATGATAGCTTTACTCTCTGTTGTAATCATACAAGGAGGTTAGGAAGTCTCTGTATTGATGATCAGCTTCGTTATCACCTACCTGTGTGACATTTGGCTGACAACTCCCTGGGGACTTGAATTTTTGGTATCAGTTGTGTGAGCCTTGTTGACCACACAACGTGCCCTCATCGGCAGACATCCATTCAGCTGAGGAATGTCTCTCACAATCCACCTTATCAGGTGTTTTGTCTGTTTTGTCTGAGGGGCATCCGAAGAGGGCTTGGCGTTACGACTGATAGGCTTTTTGGAATACACACCTCTTTACACATCCCCCTCTTATCCTTCCCCCCAGCGCTCTCTCTTCCTTTTTCCCATAACCCTCTATTTCTTCACATTTTTCATAACTTCAACCGTTGTTGAACCAACTTATTTCCCCTCTCTTAGGGTTAATTGGAGGAGTAATCCTCCTCAGTCTTTTTATGCATTGCCTTTCAATGGTTCAGGTATAGCATTAAAACATGTTGATGGCACTTTGATTGGAACAAGGCCTTTTTTCCTTCAAAAACACCCCATAGTCGAGCCCTCCTCCTGGCAGGAAGAACGTTGTTACCTTGTTCCCAGGCCTACCTCCTGCAGCACCCACACCCCTGACCCGTAACATCCAACTGATTTATCCCTGATTGTTAGGCGGCCTCTGGAGCTGCGTCTCGATTGGCTCCATATGAGAACAGTGCAGAGAGGTCATCTATAACAATCATTTTCAGTGGCTCATTATTCTAAGGCCAAACAACCCAAAGACCCAATTTCCTACCGCACTGTTCATAAAAGTGACAGATGGCCAAAACCTGGAAAAGCTTTCCTATAATCGTTAGTCCACTGAAGTGCTACATACAATGCTCTTTAGTATAGAGGAGGTTGGACTCTGCTCCCTCTCTCTCTCACCCACTCCTTCCACCTTCTCTATCCTGTTCATTTTTTCCAAGGTGAAGAATGTGAAGGAGGAGAACGCAGTGTGTTTAATAGCTTTAGGCCATATTCCACCCAGTTCAGCTTTCCTCCTCTTCATATGGCCCACAATGCCGATCCAGCACACAAATATTTGCCAGGTAGTTTGTCTCTCTCAAAAGGCTCACTCTACCTTTACCTCTGCCTCTACGTGGGACGGCACTTAAAGTCACATGGACAGACAGAGGCCAAGACAAGTTCTCCTTTCATCCCACAGACCTGCCACTCTCTGGTATTCAGGGTCATCTAGTCACTTGAGCAAGTCTGCACCCCTCCGTGGCTGCCTGTGAGGGTCTTTTCTTGCTCGGGAAGTGCCTGTGTGATAAATGTGTGGCTTGGAACAACAGCTGAGACTAAGACTTGGCTCAGCCTTCCCACTGCCTGTTGCAGACACAAGTGTGGTTTCCTCATATCTTGGCTCTTTGTCATGAATGACCTCTTTCATTTTTCCCCACCTCCAATAATAACCAAAGTCCTCTACTCAGCATTTAAGAAAAAAAATCCTTCCATTTTTCTCTGAGGACTTTTTTTTCTCATATTTGTTTCCACTCCTGTCTTCTTGGCAGAGTGAAATGCTAGGTCATTGCAGTAACTGTATCCACTGTGTGGTGGCCTGCAGGACTGTGTGGGGTGGTGGGTGGGCAAATGGGTGGTTTTAAAGATGTTCAAAACATATACGCTCTAGCCAAGGAGGTTTTTCATTCACCAAAAAAACTATTTCTTACTCCCACTTTCTTTTTTTTGGATTGTGAATGTGGGTTTCCTCTCTTGTCTTTTTTGCCTGCAGAGACAGATGGCCCAGTGAACTCAAAAATATCACAAAATACATGATATGATATATGTCGTAAAACTGTCACGTCCTAAATAAGTTCTGCCAGTGCAATTTCCAAATCTTTTATGTTCAATAAATCATCCTCACAAGTCCAGTCTGCTCACTTGAGCCACTTCCACATTTTACCTTCAGTCAGTTCAAGCCTCATGGTGTCACTTCAACCACAGATTCATCTTATAAAAATAGGGGGCCTAACCCCCATCTCCCTCAACCATCTTTCATCCTGGTTTTGTGGCCCTCCCATATGCGCCTCTAATCTCTCCCTTGTGTCTCTGAAATGTCAGTGCGGAGGAGCGAGCATGTACTTGCTCGCTATGGATTTCCCATGGAATGCGCCATTTTCGGTTTACCCTGTTGCCTGTTTTGATAGGCAGTGATTATGGAGTATTTATTTTCCTACTGGGTGTGGGAACCCAACCTGTTGGTACACTACCATTGTGTGGCGGGTTTGCTGTTTTCTTCTGAAGCTGTGACTCACACATTTTGACGCACAAAAACGCACTCTGTCAGTTAGATTAGATAAGATTAGATCAGATCTGTAATTAACATTCAGGCACATTAAGGTGTTTTGTTGACAATGGAAGGATAAAAACTGAAGTAGACCATCAGAAAATAGAAAAGCTGCCCCTATCGTTGGGAGGGAGGAGTCTAAAATAGAACACAATACTTACAAACAAAGAAATCAAATGGAATTTGGGTTTCGGTCATGTTCAGTTTTGTTTTCTTACAGTTTATCTTGAGTTTCAGGATGCCAACATGCCTGATTTTTGCATGCGGGATCTAATAACATGCACGACATGCACACATGCATGGGTGTACGTGAGGGAGTCGGGGTGTGCATGCCTTTTCCTGTTTGTTTGTGTTTGAGAGAAGAGAGCCCAGCAAGTCACAGAGGTTAAGCCCCAACTATCTGACTCGCTGGTGAATGGTGGAGGTCTGGGATCGGGGCTTAGTGGAGGAGGGGTCAAAGAGACGGAGAGAGTGAATGATGGAGGGAGGGAGAGAGGGAGGCCCATGCAAGACAATTCCCCTGACGTTGGGTCATTCACAGACACAGGAAATGCTTGACCTCACACCCTGAGAAATGTCCACAGCGGCCCACTTGTGTTAAAGGTGTAATTGAGCATAATTAGGAGCTGGCAGAGAGAGAAATGTAGACAGACTTGCGTGCCCCACATGCCTTCCTTCCCCATGCCTGCCTCCGTCTGGCAGCCTGCGACACACCGGAGCCAAGCTCTCACTGCACAGATTTACAGCAAATACCATCTCTAAACAAGCAAGGGAAACTTCACAACAACAAGGATCCTTTCAGCTTAGCTGCTTATTTTCAGGCTATAGCGGGAAAGGTCTCACTTTCTCAAATCTTTGCGTTGGGTAATTGAGAGGGTCAACTGCACGCGTCTTAATTCGTTCGCCACGCTCTAAACAAGGAATGAATTTGTCCACGAGAAGGCTTTAACACAGACACATATTAGCTCTGCGTTCTGACCCTTCACCTTCACATCAGCTTCAATTCCTCCTTTGTCCCGGCTTACAGTTCACAGGAGGAGCCTCAGGTGGTGTGGATGCATTTCCACAGCGATTCTCTGCACATCATCCTCCTGGGCCCCATTTCTTGTCGTTGATGTTTTTCTTGTTTCGTGTTTTTTTTCTTCTTTTCTTCCTTCTCTTCTCTTTACTCTATGCTTAAACTTATTCTCCTGTGTGGATGTAAAACACCGACGTCTGACATGAACTCACCAAACAGCCAGCTGCTTCCTCTCAGAGCTGAGACAGGAATGCACTTTCGTTTGGGCCCTTCATTCATAAGAAATAAACCATCGACCCGCATGCAGGGGTTTTAGTGAGAGTAAGGGCTGTGAGCCATTGATGTGATGGGGGGGG
>CAFUXE010000896.1:22929-36534 GCA_903364295.1 Serranus cabrilla | reverse complement strand
ATCCTTTAAGAACTGAGACTGATAGATGACCACATCAGTGGAAGGAGAAAGAGAGAGACAGACCGAGAGAGAAAGAGAGAGAGGGAGAGAGAGAGAGAAAGAGAGAGAGAGAGGGAGGGAGGTATAGAAGAAGTCTGCCCAGTAACAATCGCACAGCCTCGGTGGAGCACTGAGGAACTATTGGCTGTGCAAATAGACACACGGGTAGGAGGAAACAACTTAGACTGGAAAAAAAACTTTAAAGAGACATTTCCCCCACTTTTCTCACAAGCATTGCTATATAGCCAACAAGCTTCGGATGGAAATTAACAGCTCTAAAGCTGTGAGGACTTTACAGTCCCTAGTCCTGCCCTGATGCACTCAAGTCTCGTTTCATTCAGGGCTCAGGCTTTGAAGTTGACTAAGAATAGGACGGGGATTAACATATTTACCCATGCAGATTCTCTTTGTGACTGTATGTGAGGCTAAATCATTTGGCAGTCATTTTTTAATTATCTGCTCAATGACTTACACTCTCAGCTTCGTTTCCACCTGCTTGTTTGTCCATGTAAATAATGACAGAAGTCTGAGTTTAAAAAATAAATCAATAAAAAGTTATTTAAAGCAGAAATTGTAAAGTTGCTTGGGAATATTTGGGCTGAGCAGACCCCATGACTGTCATCTTTGTGTTATCTTTAACAGAAGATCATGCAGAGAGAAAAAAAACTCAACGCTGCTTCACATTTCCTAGAAAGCTATCTCATAACCACAAGCAGTTTGTAGCTGCAATGAATTAAATAGTTCGTAGACCATGTGTGTCCCTGCGTGTGTGTGTGTGTGCGTGCGTTTCAGAGTGGGTGGGAGGGTGGGTCTGTCCTGTGCGCGTGCCCGTGCGCGCGTCCCTGTAAGTTAACATGCAGTGTTTATGGCCACATGCATACAGTATCTACATGCGTCATGCTCTGCGCTCAGGTTCACTGAGTCCGTTTGAGAAAGCTGGCTGACATGTTCGAAAGACAGTTAGCTGCAGTTTTTCTTTTTAATCCAAATTAATATTAAAAAGCTTCACGGAGAGTCACTTTGCTGCAGTTTATCAAGTATAACAAGCTTTTTGAAAGCATTTTGATGCTGAAAATGTGCGTTAAATAACGCAAAAATGACTAAAACATGAATCAATTTATTTATATCATGTTAATTGGCACTGCCATTATATCCTCCACTCTTTAATAAACATCACAAGCAACAACAAGAACAAAGAAATACATCTAATAAGACACTTTTTTTCTGAGAGCACCATGTTCTAATAAAACAGCCATAAGCCACATACTTTATTATATCCAAATAATTTAAAGGAATGTTTTATTGTTGCGTTAAACAGTCGGTAAATGTGAATAAACCTTGTTTAAGTCCAGTTAAGAGGGATTTATTCTGCATTTCTGTTGTCGTGCATGCTCTGTGGGGAGAAAGTTTAAGCCTTATGAATGTTTACATGAAACAAGTTCGAAAGTTGTGTCTGTAGAAGAAAGAGGGACAGCAGTGTTGCATGTTGCTGCTGCTCTATACAGAGGTAATGAAGTGAATTGCGTCAGTGGCGCATGCATGGGGCAGGCTTGAAATGCGCCTGATCTGGCCAGGCGGATGAAAGTAGAGGCGCACTGTGGGGAGAGAGGAAAAAGTTCTCAACAAGGAGAGGCAGGACTACTCTTACGGAGCCCCTGCAGTCTCACTCTTTATGCCTCTAAAAACACTTTCCCTGCCATCCTTTTTGCAGTTTTTTTGCTCTGCATCACCGCTTTTTACGTTACCGAGAGAGAAATACTACTTTTTTTTCTTGAAGTGAAAGCACCAGCACCATGGAGCTGCTCTGCCTCGAAATGGACACCATCATACGAGCTCGTCCCGATCCGAACCTCCTGTGCGATGACAGAGTCCTGCAGAGCTTGTTGACCATAGAAGAGAGATTTCTACCGCAATATTCCTATTTCAAAGGCGTCCAGAAAGACATCCAGCCGTTTATGAGGAGGATGGTCGCGACTTGGATGTTGGAGGTATATACCGAAACACCGAGTGCTGACAAGCCTTTATTATTTCCGTGCTCGACTTTAAAGCGTCTTCATGTGTTTCATTATGCTTTGCTGAGCGCTCTTTGCAATATTTTGGACAGTAGATCACACTTGTAGCTCTCATTTCCGACTGCTTATGATCCAAATGTCGCTTTCTGTCATTTTCTCACCATTTTCTATGTCGCGTGTTGTGTTTATGAAACTTGTGATAACGTGACACCGGAGAATTCCCCTGCCATGCCTCACATGTAGTGTGCACGAGCTGCCCGTTCATTCTTTAATGTTATTATTTTAGATAGCCTGAATATTTCCATGCACACGTATGCACTCCCCAATGCAATGCTGCCCTGCGCTCCTCTATCGCCATGTTGGTTTTTTACAGGAGCGCTTGTGCTTTTAAGAGGACTTTACAGTGTCATAAAGGCAATAACAGCCGTTATAACCCATCGGCAATGACAGAAGAGGCTCTGTTGTGTCCTGTGAATATAACAATGAGCTGAAAAAGCGTTGCAAACATTTTAGGTATCTATTTTAAATGTCGGAAGGGGCGAGGGCCTTATCTGTCCTTTCTGTCTTCCCCCCGTCGCACAGCCTCTCTCTGGAATTATGTTCCATTTATGCCACTTTATCAAATATTTCTGCTCAACATGCACATGTAAACAATCCTGAGCCCTTTAGCTTTATTTTCATGTAAATATTATAAAGATCCGACTTACTGGAGATTTTTAATTAATTTTTGAAATGAATATATCGGCTCGCCGGTGACGCACATCAGAGCAACTTCTCGCTACTCCGCTTTTATTTTGACGTTTTATTGCCATTAACTGCGCGTGCATTTGGATACGAATTGTCGGATCTGATAAAGAAGACCCCAATGAACATTATGGTGCGAAGAAAATCGCCCCAGACAATTTATTTATATTTTTAATTATTTTATGAAAATATGACGAATGAAAAAAAAAAGTGTGTTTCCGTGTGCTCGCGCTGTCGGGGTGTTTTTTGGCTCGGCTGATTGTGACTTGAATTCATTTCTTAGTGAATGAACTGCAGGAATGCGACTCTATTGACAGTATGTGTCCGAGACTTATTTCATTCTTTGCAAAATATTCTATTTTGAATTAATTTCTGATGTCGCAACCGATTAGGGCTGGGCGCAGATTCTTGGCCGGGCCCCAACTATGTGTGTCATTGAATTTATATGTGCTCTTTATGTGATTAAACTTTTGTTTCGTTTGCTCATAAAAGTTTTCTATACATTACAAGTGTTGGAAAATAAGTCAGGTCTCTGCAGGGTGGATTCCAAACGCTCAACATTGCTGCATTGTGCTGTGTCTTTCTTTCTTCAGGTTTGTGAGGAGCAGAAGTGCGAGGAAGAAGTTTTTCCTTTGGCCATGAACTACTTAGACAGATTTTTAGCCGTGGTACCCACCAAAAAGTGTAACCTGCAGCTGCTGGGAGCAGTGTGCATGTTTCTTGCATCCAAATTGAAAGAGACTCGTCCATTAACCGCAGAGAAGCTTTGCATCTACACAGATAACTCCATCAGACCACAGGAGCTGCTGGTAAGCAACAGTTGGTTTAACACATTTCACAAAATTCACAGTGAATCCTCTGATGATTCATGCTGGCATCCTCACACACATATCTGCATTATATATGGTTTGTCATCATCATGTTTATTCATGAAACACATGTTTATTTCAGGCATTAATTCACTTAAAATTGCTCTTTTTAATCATTCAGCTCAAAATATCACATATTCAAATCCAGGGTTGTTTTCTTTTCACTCATTCTGCTGTCCGACTGCGCCGTCATCAAAAGGTGCATGAAAAGCAAAAAAGCCTCACAGTGAATTGTTCCACAATGCTTCTCTTTACTGTACAAGACCCTCTGGACTTTACAGTATCCATGCAGCCTGTGCAATGGTCTCCATCGCCATCTAGTGGCAGATATTTGCACAGAGCAACGAGGTCAGCTTGAACTCCAGCCAGAGTTCTGACTCTGTTCCTGTCAGCGAGAGAGGGAGAGACACAGAGAAATTCAAGTTTGCCTTTTACAGTTCAGCTCGCATCCAAAAATAACCATGGATGCACACATTTCTGATATTATGTCATGCTGCACTATTTTTGATCCTCGCACATTTTTCAATGCTGGAATGTAGCTCACGGTCACAACGATGCATGTCACTGCTGAGGATGCAGGGATTGTGTGTCATAAAAAAAAAGTCACTCCTCTGTGTGTTGTATTTGATAAGGCCTCTTTGGCCTGAACTGCCTTCACCAGCACAAACCAATTAATTAACTTAGTTTCCCATCAGATAAGTGTTTCCCCACTGCTCTGTGGTGCTACATAAACATTCCTCAGTAAACAACAGCCAATCCCACCCATGTTGTGAAAGAGGCCACATATTATGATTCAGACGTGGCTGATGGTTGTAGGCCTGACTGGCGGCTCCGCTCGTCGAGCTGATTGCTGCAGTTTATTCATGTCAAGCTGCTGTTTAGTTGGTTTCTGATCATGTCTGGAATGTATTTTTTGCTTGAAAATCTTGTGTCAGATTTAATTTCCCCTGTCTGCAGTGAAGGGTGCAATGGTCAGCGTAATATAGTTGTGGCTTTGACAAGTAGGTGCATTAAAATAAAAAAAAGTGCTGCACCATTGGCCGAGGCGCACTCATGTAAAACATGTTGCGCTTTACAAGAAAGTGTCCTACCTTTAGCTGGGGCCTCTTCTCACTGTTTCTGTATAAGGCAGTATTTTGGCTGACATGCAGATACAGGAAACAGAGATCAGCTGCTTAGGGCATGTGATCGTTTTTTTTTTTTTCGTCTTTGGTAACAATTTCTTGTAAAGAGAACCGCAATGTTACAAAGAAGGTGTGACCAGAGGAAGGCAGTAGCAGAAGGAAGTGGGTGCCTGCCTGCCTGCCTGCCACTCTGTCAGCATAGAGGCTGTGTTGCAAGGTTTGTCATAGCCTTCGCTGTAGTCCTCAATCTTGCTCGCTGGCACTGATGGAAATGGCTTTTGAGAGCAGGAGGCGGCCATGTTGCAAATATTAACAGACGCAGTCAACTGAACAATGCTGGGCCTTTTGATTCGACCAAATAGTTGGGATAGTGGTTTTACATCTCCAAGCTAGCAAAGGGAGGTAAACATTAAGTCAGAGGTGCTTTTATTTTCTCATTTCCTCCCACATGAGTAACTGAGTAAAAACCCAAATCCCTGTTTTTAAAGAAAAATGCCTTTCCTCCCCTCCATCCACATCCCTGCCATCAAGGAGATCAGAATACATTACAAGGGTGGAAAAGGTCACTTTGATTAGAAAACTGCAGCCATGTTGAATTGTCTCATGACTGAGTCCATGTGGTCTCTCTCTTTGACTGAAAAGGGAAAATGAAGAGCATCCGTGGTCCCGGTCACAAGGCTGCAGTCCGGAACCAAACCACGAAATTTTTTCCCAAATTAGTCACCAACTCTTCCGTTAATCACCTCCTCTACTAGGAAGTGAAAGTAACAATTCACTCTAAGAGAAGAGAGCACCACACCTAGTGTCCCCCCTCCCACCACACTCACACACAGACACACACACACACGCATATTACACAGACTAGCATGTGTCAAGAGCTCCACATTAAAATGATTTGTGAAGTCCTGAGAAGTTGATTCTTGTGAGTGTCGTGGTAAGGAAAGGTGATGAGTTATGTAGGATCCAAGTGCTGCCCAAGATTTACGTTCCCTGTGAAGTCTTTTACTGTTTTGGCACTTAACAATGTTGACATGATGAATAATATGAGCTTAAAGGGTGAATTTCTTGATAAAAGGCTGTAACAGAATTGGCAGCAAAATGCAATCAAGAAAAAAAATCACGTTACCTGTTGCAACTTACAATTTTGATAGTTTATTGCTGGTGCTGCTCAACACGCGCAGCCTTCCTATCCATTTTCACTTTGCAATCACACACACACACACACACACACACACACACACACACACACACACAGTAGAACCTCCGGTGGGCCTCTTTAGGAAAGTCCCCAGATGCCAGACAGACAGACGGGGAGGGAGACAGTGTTGTGAGGTCACCTGGGTTGGTGGCGCTGCTGGTGTTTCTCTGTCCCAGGCCGAGCCAAGCAGAGACTAATGTAATAACAATAATGCTTAACCTCCACACATACTAATGTAAGGGGCCAGGGGCCAACAGGGGTGCAGTCGCTCACTTCAGGCAGCAGTGTAACTGGCTGTCCATGTAAATTTGTGGTTGTACTTTGTGTCTTTCTCAGTCTTTCTCATTTCAGTTCTCCCCATTCTCTGCCCTCTCTCTCTCTCTTTCTGACTCTCTCTCTCTCCAGGAATGGGAACTGGTGGTGTTGGGGAAGTTGAAGTGGAACTTGGCAGCAGTAACGCCGAACGACTTCATCGAGCACATTGTGAGGAGGCTGCCGCTGCCCGAGGATAAGCTGGCACTTATACGCAAACATGTCCAGACCTTCATCGCCCTCTGTGCCACAGGTAGGAATTGACATGTTTATTTTTGAAAAGCCTGCCCAAATAATGACCACGCAGACGTCATCTCGATATCATTTC
The DNA here is from genome assembly GCA_903364295.1 of Serranus cabrilla. Lineage (NCBI taxonomy): Eukaryota > Metazoa > Chordata > Actinopteri > Perciformes > Serranidae > Serranus > Serranus cabrilla. The sequence goes on along the minus strand of CAFUXE010000896.1, from coordinate 29,908 downwards.
TTTTTTTCTTCTTCTTCTTTTGGTGTTGCAAGTGACAGTGATCATGGATAAGCTGCCAAGTCAAACCAAGCGATAATGGCTTGCATCAGCATACTTTCTCGTGTTGCAAAATATCTTTATCTGCACATTCTTCTTTCAGCACCGCATCAAAGCCCTGTTCTCTCAATAACATGCGGCAACAGCTCTGCTCAGAGGTGTGCTGTGGGCCAGTCCCGGCCCGCCATCGCTTAAGTGAGACGCATTACTTCCAATGGGAAAATATTCTGCCTAAGAAAAGCATGTGTCATGGAAGACATTTCAGCATTAGACGTCCATCATTTGTCTTCTCCCAGGCTGGTATGTGGTCATGTTTTAGAGGCATATCAGTGGCTTCCAGAGCATCCAGTAACACTTCAAAGCAGCTTTAGCCTGGTTGAGGGGCATTCCCATGTCGCACAGGGTCGAGAAGAGGAATGGACAGGGGTGGAGGCAGGCAGGCCATTGTCTTTCTGCTCTTGAGGTGAATTGTTCTCTCAAGATCAAACATCCAGCGAGTCGTGGGAGGGACAGGGAGCCTTTAACATGATCTGAAAGAGACGGAGAAGATGCAGGAGGGAACGGGGGAGTCGGGGGAAAGCCAGAGGAGTGTATTGTTTTTGCACTGCCAATTCTAAGGCATGTCATGTTTTCATATCTCTTTCCCCTGCCGCCTTCCTTCCCTCTTTCTCTCCCCCCTAACTTCTCACGCCTCCCCGCCCTACAGCTGGAGGACATGATAGCTTTCCCATGTTGAGATTCTCTATAGGGCAGGTTTCTCCTGTTTGCGTCACCTCCAACTTCACGTTACAAACGAGCTCGGAAACAGGCAGGATTTATATTAACATGAATGAGGAAAATTCACCCACAATAAAGCTCTTTGGCATTCCTTTGTTTCTCACTTTCTGGGTGACCCCCACCACCAGCAGCAGCTTCCTTTTCTGCAGGCCTCAAACAGGAATGCTAACTACACCCCCTCATGGGAAACGGCTCTTGTGCTGACATCATTCAGAGGAGTGTGTGTATAGTTAGATGAATAGATACAAGGGAGGTGACAGGTATTTACAACATAAAGTGATGGAATCCCCTGCACTGATTGTGCAATGGGTGTGATAGGGTGAGAAAAGTTTGCAACCACAGTTTGCGAAGAAGCAACGCCTGTTTCCTCTCCTTTTCTGCGTCTCCCTTTCCCTCACTCTCTCCTACTATCTCTTGCTCTCTCGCTCACCACACATCTCTCAGCCCTTATTTTGTGCCAGCGGATTAATGTGTGGAATGACAGCGTGTCAGTGATCGGACCTATTCCCAAAGCAGCATTGTGAAAGACTCAGCATGCACTTTGTCCTTAATTGCTTCAATGAGGCAGTGGAAATAAATTTACGAGCCTCCTGGAGTCGTCCTCCTGACATTGTGTTTTAGGAGAGAGACTTTCTGGAGATAGCTCTGGATTAGCAACAGGCCATTTATCTGTGTATGCTCTCCTCAGACTTGTATCCAGGCAAACACAGAGCGAGGGCAAGACAGAGAAAGACGGAGCGCGAGTGAGTCAACAATTTGGTGCATCTGAAGATCTCTGGGAATTCGAAACCCCATTTGCGGAGCGTTCCCAGCCGTAAATCTTTAGGTTATCTGGTGAGAATCCTCCTTGAGACGTCGTCTGAGCGGAGCTGAGAAGGTGAAGACACAGCAGAAGGAGGAGATCTCTCAGGAGGATTTACATTTGCAAGACAGTTGACAACGGGTCACCTGTGGCCTTCCTATTTCATACAGTCTCATTCAACCCACCACCCACCACTACTCCCACCGCTGCTGCTCCCTATACTGAAAAAGAAAACATGCATAAAACCACGGCTCTCTGTTTTCAAGGGAACAAGAGAGAGAAGAGGAGAAGTGGAGAATAAGGCCTCTCATTCCTAATGGCTCCTCTCTTTTGATGAAACAGTTCCGTTCGGGCCACTCGGTGGGATTTTGTCAGGTGGCGCAGGCTGGCTCTGTATTAATTAATAACATTGGCTGGTCCATTCAGGACTATGCAAATGGCTCGGGAGCTCAGCTAGAGGCTGGGAGAAAGGAGACAAAAGGCTTGGCCCTTACATTTCATATGCAGAGCCATGCGAGGGTCAGCGCTGCGGGGCCACTTGATAGGAAACACCAGCGTTTCCCTGAGGCAGGCCGCCGGATAATAGCCCAGAAACAAGCTCATTAAGGGAGATTATGAACCTCCATTCCTACACACAGACACCAAGCACTCCGAGCTTCCTCTTCTATTCTTATTCAATTGAGGTAAAGTGGGAGAATGGACGGGGTGCATGGGGCAGACAGATGCACCCCAACCTGTCTGCTGCAGTTATTGAGCTCCGTCTTCTTGCCATATTGGCAGGGATTATGGTCTATTTTTTTATGCCAACTCCAATAGCCCTCTCTGTAATGGTATGCATGGAATGGTGACAATAGTCATAGAAGCTGATCAAAAGAAAATTCTGGACCCTGACCAACAGTAATGCCCAAGAGAGAGTCAATTGTCCTGGAGGACACAATGAAGATTTTGCTACAAGTTGAGATGTAAATAACAAGCGAGTACTCTCTCTTTTATCTCAGAAGAGTATTTGATTACTTTTGTCTGAGTGTGTGGAAGTGTCTTTGCACTGTGTGAAGTAACTTGATGATTAACCGGTTAGTTTCTCTGAGACAAACTAATGATTGACCAGCTAACAAACCTGATAGAATCCAGGTTTGCTGCATGGGTTCACTTTCCCTCTGACATAACATCACGTTTTACAGTAGAGTTTTATGAAAACTGAGATTTATATTTTAGCATTTATATAACACATTTTACATACAAATTGATATAAGAAGATATTCTCAGAGGATCAGTAAAACCATCTGAAGATGATTCAGAGCTTGACCGATTTAGATGTTTCTGTATCCTTCTGTGGTGTCCAAGCCGCATGCCTCAAATTCTGGAGGATTTTCGTCTATACAGGAAGGAATTGCCAATATGGTGTCCAATATAGTGAATCTTTGATTTGTAATGAAAAAGACTTTGTTTTTGCGGATTTTGCAGTGATGTGACTGTGCTGAGGTATTCAGTAGGCTGCTTTCTTAAACAAATAACTTAATTCTGTATGTTTTGTTTTTTTTTACATTTTAGACATTATGATACATTATACAATGTATTACATACTGAGAAAAATAAAGAATAGTAAAAATTAATTAAATAGACGCACAATTTCTAAATCCTCCCATTATATGTTTTGTAAAGCAGTTTCCTTATTTGTGCAAATTGCTCAACAGACACCAACAGACACCATTATATCTGTGATAGGCCATTATTACAGTATCAGAATATCAATACAAGTCAGTCTGGCTTTAATTCCTTTCCAGCAGTGACCAGTCAAATGTTCTGAGATGATTCATAAGCCCTTCTTTCATCTTCACTGTTAAGTCTCACTGGTACAGAGGCAGGAATGCTCCTTGTAACTTCCTTTCCAAGTTTCTGCTGCATGGAGAATCCCCTCCAGGCTCAGCTCCGCATTCTAGAGATGAATGATTCATCTCAGATGTGGTCAATGAAATGGTCTTTACTGGTGTTTGTTTACATAAAACCCCCTTCATGTTCGATGACTCAGAACCCTAACAAATTAGCTACCTCCTCCAACAAATTAACATCTCTCCACACGCTCCACTGATGTGAGGAATCATGTCCGGTCTGGCTGCATCCTCGACACGAGGAGCAGGAAGAAGCCTCCTGACAGTATGCACCCAAAAATGTGACACAGAGTGAATCATCGAGCGGCATGTCCTGAGTTCCCCCCTTCACCTCGCTGGCGTAATCAGCACCACACTATAAATACTGTGGCCAGCTGAGTCACACCAGAATCACAAAGAAAGAGATTTTTGCTTTGGAGGCTGCAATTATCCAGCCAGAGAGGTTTAGAAATCAAAATGTTTTTGAGCTTACATGTTTACCTTGGAGGTCACGTTAACCACAAAGACTAATATTTGTGATTTGAAGTAAAGTAAATGTTAGTGGCAGCTAGTTTGACCTGGACATTTTTGTCATGACACCAGAGTGTCTCTCAGTCTTCTATTTTTTCAGATTAGAGGGCCTAACTCTCTGATTCTAGCCAACATCATTGTCTTCAAACGGCTAGTATAAAGGTGACTTGGCCATTTTTAAAGGGGTCCCTTCTCCTCTGACCTCAAGATATCTGAATGAAAAGGGTTCTATGGGTTCCCACAGGCAGCTTTTCTTATTCAAACATACGTTATTTTTTCTGCTCGTGATCTAGTCACCAAAAATGCAATTCTAAGAGAAATTTCCCCAGATGCCAAAAGTTTTTGATACCAAAACACAGCATGGATTATTCCATGCTGTGAGAAGAGGATATTGGACCAATGTATTAATCATTTGCAGGAAATGTGTGTAACAAATGGTATCAACCCAAACATCGCTGCACAGCTCATGAGACATAATTGAGCATGGGAATGACTTCCATATTCTGTAAAATTGTAAGCCCGTATACAGATTTATGACTAGAACAACTTGACACACAGTGCATCTTCAGGTTCCCAGCTCTCAAATTATACATACCACCTACATGCCTCTAAGGGTTTATTAGTTCCGCTAAGCTCCTAATTTTGTCCAAATCATATCATCTACAGAGAGAGAGAGAGACCAAACGTTTCTGAATATTTCACCTTGTGGTGAACCATGGCTGCTGACATGGCCTTAAGGCTGCAGCTGTGACAGTGGAGAAGATGGTGCAAGGCTGACAAGAGCTGTCACAGGATGCTACAATTAAGGAGGAATTCTGTTTTCTGGCAAATGAGTGCAAATCACAGTTTGAGCAGAGTGCATGACTCAGACTCTCCCAAGTTTTGTTTTCTGTTTGTCTCCAGAGTGACAGTGTGAAACAAGAGGTAATGGAAGATGACAGATAGCACTATCAAGTTATTGTTTCTTAATCAGTGATTTCTCCCCTTGTTGCATTGTGGAAGAACTCCACAAGCCCAGTCGGGAAGTTGTTGTTTGTGTCTCACAGAGCTCCAGTAGGTGTACCGTCTGAGTAGCTCTCTACAGACCTTGTTTTGACTACCAGGCTGTGTTGCATTAGCGGTGAAACGTACTGTCATGCCAATCCCAAAATGATGTTTGTTTTTGGCCTTAATCAGTCAACAAGCACTGGGTCCTCGTAATGCTACTCCTTTAATAAACAAGGTCAATAAGCGCTACATGTATAGAATACAAGAGCCTGATTTATAGTGCTGGAAAGAGAGGAGAGGGTGAGAAGGAGAGTTTGGAGGTTTTTTTCTTTCTTCTTTTGGCTGTTGTTCAACTTTCCAACTTTAATTAATTTACAAGTTTAATGTGCATACTGTGCATTGCAGCCACCCAAGAGGAGTGGGCCATGTAGGGCAGCAGACTGTGTGACCAGAGGCCTGGGGATGAAGTTTCAGGGGGTAGTAACACGGAGGAATGGAGATGAGGGAGCACAGGGAGGAGAAAGGGCCATTGAAGGGGGTGAGAGGCGTGCAGGCCAGGCCAGCCAGCCGCTGCTCACAGGGAGCTTTCCATCGCAGGCGTCCCCACTCAGCTACATACACTGTTTATCCTCAACATGAATATCAATGAGGGCCTCCTAAAATACGGCCATTCTTCCCCCCACATGCAGCAGCCACCAGGCCGGAGTGTCAGCCTGCATCGGCTGCACGCGCTCGTCCTTGTTCTGCTACAGACCTGTCTTGTCTTGAGTGCGAAAAATCAGCTTGCTGCCCACTGTCCACCACTCAGCTCTCCCACAAACCTACGTCTGTGCCGCGTGTGTGTGTCTGTGTGTGTGTGTCTGCATTTTAAAGCACGCAGGCATCAGCGCATTGTTTCCCTCCTGTGTCTCTGAGCTGTCTGCCTCCTTGCCTGTCAGTCTGCTCTCACTACACACGTACAGTAAATCCGTGTATGCCTTTGTCCTTTTACCCCTCTATAGAAAGTTGTGCTCTTACAGCAGTGATGTAATGCCGAGGGGCTTTGTGTGCTCTTTCCTCTTGGCTCGAGGTAGCCTTTAATAAATCGCCCCTTGGCAGAGGCCCAGCGGCTAACACAGGGGTGTATAATAAGTTCATTTATTTGTCAACACTGAGCCCACAAGATGAGAAAGCGCCTGGCTGTGCATGTTAAAAAGGCAGTGAGGGGCTGCCTTTACAGCTATCAAAGGGCCTACCTCTTTGATTCCAGATAAAAAAAAGAAGGAAGAAAAATCTCCTTCATGGCCATCGCACGCAGTTTGCTTTGCAATTGAATATGGCAATATGTTAATGTGCAGGCTGTTTCTATGCCCCCACTGCCCACTCCTCCAGCCCATAGGTGGCCCAGGAACAGAGGAATACTTGTGGGGGGGGTGGGGGCTGGATGGGAGGCAGGAGGTGAGGGTCGCTGGAGGGCGACTCTTTTCTTCTTCCAAAACCTCACAAGAGTCTGGACACAGACTTGAGAGTGATGTGCATCGGAGATGTCCACCCCCTCTCCTCTCCCACCAAGCCCACCACCTTCCCTTCTTTTCTCCTAGTCGCCATTCCGTCCCATCCCTCCTTCTTCATCTTCCTCCCCCCGTCGACCCCCTGTCCCCCCTGTCCAGCCACACTCTTTGTCCAGCCTGTCTCTCTGAATTGGTATCAGCAGAGAGGGGATGGATGCTGTGTCTCTGAATTGGGTGAAATGAGGTGATGACTCTGGACAATGGAGTCACACTCTTCTGCCTTCCCTCTTGCAGGCCCGCCACTCTATTAATATGCTAAAAGATAGGAGGGCCGCCAATGCAAACCGCTGCCTGTTGTAGCAACAAAGACTGAGGCATGTGTGCCATTCACTGGCCCCATCTAAGCAGGCCATGTGTTGTCCAAAAAGAAAGGTAGAAGTTGAGCAAGACATAAAGAGAGAATAGAGAAAGGAGTGTGTGTGTGTGTG
>CAFUXE010000896.1:9486-22855 GCA_903364295.1 Serranus cabrilla | reverse complement strand
GTGTCTGTTTGTGAAGAGAGAAACTCTCTCTCTCCCTGTCTGTCTGTCTCCCTTGCTCCCTCTCTCCCTGTATGCCAGTTGCCTTGCCTTTTCGGGCTTCTGGCCCGTTCACAAGCTGTCTCATTTGCATTATGAATGACAGTGAGGGGAGCTAACAAGGTTATTGGTCTTTGAGACGCACGCCTGTGACCACACGTGGAAAAAGGACCTACAGCAGTGAGCATTGGCAGAGGCACTGAGCCTCTTTATTCCTCCCTTTCCAAGCGCTATGGGGCTTTTTTCAGCGAGCACACGATTTACTCAGGAGATGGAAGAAAAGGGGCCGGGCTGGGGAAAGGGGGACCGGGGTGGGGAGCGGGTGAGGGTGGTTGCTTTTCAGCTCCTTTACAAGCCAAGTGAACCCTCATTATCCAGGCCCCTGGTCATTAGTGAGCGCTGCGTTCAGACCCGGTGCAATAGAAGGATTATTTATTAGCTGACTGCTAGATTACCAAATCATATTGTCTCTGGGAGGGACGTATCTGTACCCTTTTTGTGGAGCATATGAATTGAAAAGTGCAGTTTAGAAACGGCACCAGGTGAATAAAGAATCCAGTTTAAATCAACTGAACTAAAGCTGTTCGCTCCTCACTGAACAATAAATACTTCTCCGTATCTTTTAGAAACTAATAGTACTGGTGACACATTTAACTCAAATAGCATTTCTTCCTCTAACAGATTTCAGATTCGCCATGTACCCTCCCTCCATGATTGCCACAGGAAGTGTGGGGGCAGCGATCTGCGGCCTACAGCTGGATTCAGCTGACCAGTCACAGTGGGGCGACAGTCTGACAGACCTGCTGGCCAAAATCACAAACACAGAAGTGGTGAGTTTGTTTTATATCCTCATCCTCTCTCACTTCCACTCTCACACTCATTGCAGCTTGGTTGACCTTGACATATATATATATATCTATATATATTTTCCAAAACAAAATTTGACAACACTGAATTCTTGTGAGGTCCTGTGAGTCACAGTTTAGCTAAGAACTTAATACTTGTGTCTGGGAAATTTGGGGGATGTTTCTGAGTAATTTTCAAATGAGGGGTAAATGTTAGTATGTCTGAGTGTTTTTCACTGGTAGTTATCGAAGTACAATTGTGGCAGTAACTTGGTGATTCAAAGCTGAATCAGCTGCTACTGTTGTTGGAAGCTTCAGTCAGTTTACATCTACAGTTAAATGCCACAATTAACTCATCTCATTTTCACTGAAACACACAATCTGTTACTGTTAACAAGCAAAGCTGTTTTTTTCTACCAGACGTGCAATTTCTGAGGGAAAATATCCCTGTTATTCATGTCAAAAGTTAAGAAATCCCACATGTTTGTTGAAGTTGTGTGTTTGCAACAGACGGAAATTGAAATGTTGAAATGTCGCACTCAGATTTGGCCTCCTCACTGGGATTCAGCTTTCCACAAACCCATTTATGGGGGATTTTACTGCCAATATTTGTCATGAGAAGAAAAAAAAATAAAAACTAGCATGAAACTAAGACCAGAAATGTCTTTATGAAAGGAAATCTTGAGCTATGTAGATTTATACGCAGGCTTCTCTTGCATACACTTGACTGGACTTAGAGGTTGCTTGTGGCAGGTTTCTTTTCCTCTCCATCAGTCCATCGGTCAGGCTGCTCCGGGCCCCTCATATAAAGAATCCTCTAAATCGAGCCAGGTTGAGAGCATATACAGTGTGCTCTGTCGCTGACAGGAATGCTGGCCAGGCCGTTGTGTGGCTGTCTGGGTACAGTGAATGTTGCGGTGGTGGGTGAGTTGAGTCCAAACACAGGCAGGGCCTCTCCTGACTCTGAGAAGCCTGGCTTTCATCATGCGGATGGGAGAGGGCTTCAGCTTGCTATAGCTTACTGTAAATAGGTGGGCAAAGCTACAGAGGGTACGGAGAGGGAGATGATTTGATGATGAGTTAACTTATTCTTTATAGTCTCTTTGGGGAAAAGAGTCTTCTGCATTTGACCCATCCTAACTATTGAGGAGCAGCCACAGTACAGGGCCCAGGGGCCCGCTCCAGGTCTGAGGCCACTGCCTTAGCAGGAGTACTCCTAATACCAAACATGATGAAAAGGGCTTTTAGTTTGGCATAATTTAAACATGAACATTTTGAGTTCATGTGTGCTCACTGCACAGGGAGCAGATCAAAGTGCAGGACATGGATCCTAAGCCTCAGCCCTGGTATGTTAAATTCTGTCCCAAAAGAAGGAGGAGGAGGAGGAAGAAAGCTGTTGAAGTGTGAAAAGGACACTGGAGGGGGTGTCATGCCTCCCTCGCGACAATCAGCCCTCTCTCGTCTCCTCCTATGGTCCATAATGCAGCACTGCTGGAAAGCATGGCTCCCTCTGGTGCGAGCTGTGTGAAGTCTCGCTCAGCAGCTGAGGAAAAACAAATAGCTGACCTCAGCAGCACAGGGCCTCAGTGTGTTTAGGCTGCGAGGTCTTAGAATTGAGGGAATTAAGTCGCTCTGTGTCTCTATGATCAACTCCTCACATTCCTGGATTCAGACAAGCCATGGCTCGCAGTAAACACATGAGGCAAAGCAGAGGGCACCCTTCCTAATTCAACATAAGAGAGGCTTTAGTATAAACTACTGAAAGATCCAGCCCAAACTAAACATGTAGAGTGTATTTTGGTAAATAATCAGACGTGTGCACCACTTGTTACACAATGTAAAAACCCAGCCTAATGGCAAACGCTCATACGTAGATGTCAGCATTAATAAGTGGCTGCAGTGCTGTTTACTTTGTTTGTCACTGATTGAGCAGTTGGGCTTTCACACACAAAAAAGAGGAAATGGAGATCATTGACCGTGTCATTTGAACACTTACCCTACCTTCTTTTCCCAAAAGCTGAACCACTTTATACGTCAATTCAAAACCCAAGGGTCACCTCAGCCTCAATTTGGACTGCAGTCATCAGGGTGGTGGTATGAACCTGAGTCTAAAAGTGTACACATAACATACTGTATTTGGTTTTGGCAGACAGAGTAGAAGCCCGGCAAGATGGTCGAGCAGTGCTTCATAGCCAGCCGGCCAAAGAGCCAGGCAAAATATGAAGGCAAAGCAAGTTTCGCCAACCTCTGCAGCTGCTGCTGCCAACAGCATCATGGCCAACGCCACCCCCCTGGCACCCTGCTGGCATCTGTGGTATCCAGAAGCTGTGGTTTTCCAGTGGAAATGTGATAGGGCCAAGTCACCATCTTGGGCCACTGGAAGAATGTGTGTAGCCTCACACACACCTGGTGTGGCCAAGAGGGGCTCACTGTGAGGGACAGCAGACGGGGCTGTGTGCCTGAGAGCCCAGACATTATGTGAAAATCTGACATTTTTGAGAATGACTTTCAAGTGGGATGCCAATCTGTTGTGAGGTCCCCTAAACTGCACAGGTGATCTGTAAGAAATGTCTTTGCAACTCAACATTGAGGCTAACTGTACATGAAGGCCCAAGTGTACAGCTTCCCCTTTTTTCTTGAATGGTTTAACAGGAAATAGAGGTTAGAGAAGTGCAAGGGCTTAAGACCACCACTTCCTAGATTTTATCTTTTGACTCAATTTGTCTCATTCATCTTTTTTTGGTCAGGGTCACATGCTTAGACGCCGGAAACACATTTTCCCATTTCTCCCTCTCTTCTGTTTTTTTTAATCGCCACCAATTTGACCTAAATCTCCCTGAGGTAGTTTTATTCAAGTTGCTCGATGAATGGATGTGATATGAAATGTGATTTTCTGTGGGAGGAATTCAACAGCAGCATGTTGAAGCCAGAAAGCTTGCAACAAAGATGCATTTATTAAGAAAGATTATCTCTATTAACACAGCCTGTGGCGTCACCGCTTGCGGTGTTTCGGCATGCGGGCTAAAGAAAGAGAAAGGTCACATTTTCTATTGTAACTTGTGGAAATTCGAGTCATGCGGTGACTCCTTATTTCCCGTGTCAGCCTCCGGATATTTTGTTTTAGGATTCCCTGAGATCCGTAGTGTGTGTCTGCCTGTGTGTTTGTTTCAGCTGTCTGACCACCAAGTCCTCCCAGAGTAGCTAACACTGTCTTGTGTGGTACAGTCAGCAGTTAAAACACATTCCACGGCTTCACACATTTCTTCCTTTTGGTTTTGCCTGTCTGCACGACTTCCCCCCTACTGCCAGTGTCACAAAGGCCGCCCAGGGATAATGTGCATGCCTTGATTTGTCAGAAAGACAGATTGTTTCAGTATGATGCATGTTTGAGGTGGGGCAAATGGAGGGCCGTAAAGGCAAGGGAGGATCTGAGGTGTTTATGTGTTTTTCCGGGTTGAGGCTGCAAAATAAGATGCTTCAGTATAGCGCTACCTCCCATGACCAGCGTATTCAGTGGTGTTGGCCCCCTCAGTATCCAAGTACCTAGAGCTTCTCTCAAAACAGTATTGGTGTTTCCAGTAGTCACACATTGAAGTCATTAAAGTTTCTCGAATAAAGCCCATGGGGCTTGGCATGGGATCCGCGCTGCCGCTCTAAAGAGCAGCAGAGACGGGGGGAGAATGTCTTTTAAGAAGTGAAGGCGTGCATTCTTGCGGTAAGACACAGGCAGTTCCTTTACATGTTCTTCGCTTTACTTAATTTTCTCACAGGAATTGGGATTTTATGACCAATGAGGCACATGTTGGTGGGAAGATTTTGTGTGTGTGTGTGAGCGTGCACACGCCCATGTCAGCGGCCAACCTCTGGAGGTGATTAAGGGACAGACGCTGCTCGGGTTTCCTCCACGTCAGACCCATTGCTGTGGGGAAACGATTCCCCCAAAGGCCTCCAGCCCAGATCAGTCCAACCTCCTCAACATCAAATCACTCTACATGGATGGTGACCCAAAAAACTCTCTCCAGCTAATCATAGATGCTGGAGAAATCAAAATAAAAGAGATGTCAAGACAGGAATTACTTCATGCAGACTTCAGATATCTCTGAAACCCCTCTAGGCTGAGTCATTGTGTTAGTGGTTATGTAATGTGATAGATTTCTTCTTTTAGAGAGAGAAAATCCTCCATAAAATTGTCCACATTTTCAACTAATCACAAGTCTTGAAAATGTGGTTAGATGTCAAAAACCCATGTAGTTTCCCTTCAGCTACACAGAACATGTCTCACCCTGTGATGTGTCATGCTGCTTGGCCTTTGACACTGTGACCTTTTGTCACTCACCCGTGTGCGGCTCCCGAGGAGCAATTCTGATGTGAGTGAGGCCTCAGTTCTCAGTTCATCAAGGCCCAGCGGCACCAGAAGCAGTAACACAGACTCAAACTGTGGCCCATCAGGTTTAAATTAGCTGTAAATTTCTAAAGAATGTTTCGCCGCTCCACAAGCGGTACACTTTCACCCATCCCTCAGGCCATGGGGCGCTCTCAGTCATGTTTCCCACAGACGCCTGGTGCTTTAAGGCAGGGGGTTCTGCATGTGTAGAGTTCTAGTATTTCACCACCAGAGAGCAGTGTTATCAGCTCAGTCAGACAGGAGCTTTCATGTTAGTTTGTTGTGTTGTTGAACATCTTTAGTCATCACAGTTCTCACTCAAAAACAGTTTGACCTTTCTCTGACGCTCTTCCTAACGACCCATTTAGCACCACTCTCCGCTGCACCCTCCCCTCACGTCTCCCCCTCCCCAGTTGCTCTCCCTTCATGCGCTGCGCTGTCCCCTCTGTCAACCCTCCATCAGGGAAGGATATGAGGGCTCAGCGCTGTTGAGAGGCTCCTCTCCCAGGTGGATTCTCAGATTGCCGCGGCGGCCTTTGATGGTGAAAGTCGAGCCGGCCGGGTCTCAGATGGATCCCCTGCAGGCAGGCAGGCACACAGACTGGCTCTCGTTAAAAAAGCACCACCTTTGTGTTCCCACAGGAGGTGGATGTAATTAACATAGCTTTAGTACTACCTGTGTTTTCAGCCGCCGTTGTCAAGGCTACTTCTGTTTGGGTTTTGTGTGTGTTTGGGAATGGTGGAGGTGGTGGGATAGGTGGGTGGCTGGATGGGGGAGGCGGTGGTGTGCATGTGTGCATCGATGCATATGTGTGTGCGTGCACATGAGCACTATAGGGGTGTTCAGTGCACAACCCTGGTGGGCTGATGTAATGCTTGGGTCTGGTCCGTGTCTGGGCTCAGCCTTGGCAGTAGATGGAGTAGCTTGAAAGTCGGTGGTCATTTAAAACCCCTGGCCTCTGCTGTTCAGGGGCCCCTCTGCTGCCGCACCAGGGGCCCCTGTTTCTCATGCATTCACTGAAGTTGTCAGATTTCTTTTGTTACTGGTCATGATTGCTGCAGAAACCAGTTTCCCCACTGATTACCCGCACACCGTTCATTTTGTTAACAAAATGGCTATAACTAAATATGTTGGTGAATTACCTTTTTCCATGACTAAGACGATGACAAGACAGTACTAATGACATGAAACAAAACTGTGATGATATCAACATATAATACTGTTGACGAGAAAGGATGACAATAAAATCTAAACTTTTGAAACTTTCTAAAATCTCTCTTTCTACCTAAATCTATTTTCTCCTTTTCAAGACTAAATTAAAAAATAACTGACAACATCAAGAGAGGAAGAGTTTTGACCAAAAGCAATGCAAAGCTGATTTAATTACAATGCGGTTTTTTTTGTCATTCAACTGGACTAAAATGTCCCTTTGTCTACTCAAACTAAACTAAAACCATGAATGTTAAAAATTAAAATGTGACTTAAACTAATAAGCATTTTCTTCTTAGCGAAACTTCCTGCCCCCCCTCTCAGCAGATTAAAATGTATATATTTTTACAGCTTGTCCTCCCTCTCTCGCTGCATTGCAGGATGTTCTCAAAGAGTGCCAGGAGCAGATTGAGCGCGTGTTGGTGAGCAGCCTGCGTGAGGGGCGGCAGCAGCAGCAGCAGCAGCAGCAGACACAGAGAGGCCCCAGCGGGAAAGGCCTGGACGAGCTGGATCAATCCTCCACCCCTACAGACGTCCGCGATGTCAACTTGTGAACCAACAGAGGGCGTCCATGCACAGGATTTACAGAAAAAAAAGCATCATGAAAAAAACCTCAATTTTCTTAAAAGCAGAAAAAAAGAACAAAAGAACAAAAAATGTTAAAAACACAAGCCCTTTAAAAGAAAAAGAACAATGCTTGCTAGTTTTTTTTTGTAGATTTTTCTGTTCTTCAAGTCCAAACACCTGCCCACGAAATAGATTTTCTATGATGTTGTAGTCTAAAAAGCAACAAATTTGATACAAGATGAAGCTCTGTGGTGCCTTGGATATACAGAAGGGAAGCCAATCATATTTGCATTCTGCCTTTGATTGTATAGTATGGTCTTTAAGTTATATTTTAACCATAGCTTGATAATGAGGCTGTTATTGTAGAAGTTGTGGAAAACATTCGGAAATTACATGGGATCACAGTGGGGCTTACGTTGCTTATTCTCTGTTTTGTTTATATGAGTATTATCACTATTACATTTGTGGCTGGTGTGTGAGAGGACGCGAGCTCCTCCGCCATCAGAACGTCCACAAGAGACAGACAGAAGAAGCCGTGAGAACATTATGCTAAAAGAGGGTGGTCCATGGAAGAGCCGGGATGATAATAATTATTAGTAGTATTAGTAATTATTATTATTATTAATATTATTATTGGACATATTTTGGAACTCAGTAGTAGAGATCAATAAGCTCCTTTTGTCAGGCTGCTTGTGTGTCAGTTTGTGTGTGCAGTGTGCAAGTGTGTGTGTGCAAGTTTGTGAGTGAGGTGTGTGTGTGTGTGTGAATGCTACATGTGATCCTGTATCTATATTAGCAGTGTGCATTCAACGGTGTGAGGCACTTGAGCAGAGTCAAGTGGTAGCCTTCTGTGTTTAAAGACTATGGAGCAAGCGGAGGCTACACATACTTTGTCCATCAGTATAACAGGGCATCTATGCTATATCACTGCCTTCATGCATTAACAATGTGTCATGGTTCATTGTTGGCCAACAATAAACTCATGTGCATGAGTGAGACGGAAAAAAAAATTAGCCAAGGAGGATATGGGTGAAGGGACTGTCACTTAGAGCCCCTGATCTTTCTTTTCCTGAGGTGATCATCCTCAGACTCAGAGGTCATGTGAGGTGTTTGTTTATTACTGCCATTCTGTTAATGAAATATAACAGATACTTCTTTTTCACGTTGTTACAATAAGGTGTTTCCTTAGTTGTGAAAGGCTGCTTTGAGTCTGGACAGAGTAGTAATGACCTCCCACGTGTGCAGTGTGTGTGTGGCACACGTGACAACAGGAGAGGACGATGTCTTGAAGAAAGTAGTACGGAGGATGTTAGACTCCTTTGTGTTATTTAGCAGGGAGGGGGCTGGGTGTGGCGTGGAAAGAATTAGAGTGAGAGGGACAGTTTGCAACTAAGAAGTCCCTGTTGAACTGTGGAGAGCACATGAGTGCACGGCACAGGATGGTAGGACAGAGAGGATTTGAGTGGTGCAGGAGCATGCTGCTGTGTGGAGGATTTACAGCCAGTGGCTGGAAGATGATAACGAACAAAAAGATGCCCAAAGGCCTCACGATGAAACTTTGATTTCTGCATATTTGGATGGAATCAACATTCATTTCTCATTATGGATGTCTACAATGACACAGCTAAGTGAACAAAAACCTTCTGGGTTTCCATTTGCATGGAAATGAAATGAGGAACTGAGACTGTACGCTGCCAGATCATGTGAGGATGAACTTTCTTGGGGTTGGGGGTGGGGGGTTAGAGGATTACAGGATGATAATATACTGTCAATGCATCTGGAGTCCCACATAGGGTTGTTTTCAGCTCCCCTATATGATTTCAATGGCAAAGCACTTTGAGAACATGCTCCCCAGGAGATAAGTAAAATGAAATGCGTCGGGTGGTGATTGGAGGTGAATGGATGTTTTCTTTTTTTTCCTTGTTAGCCTTTTCTTTGGTTTACTTTGTAGGGCTGGTTTCCCAATCGTCAGACATACCCTTGTCAAGCAAAATTAAAAAGGCTTTCCACGACTTGTGATGAGAGGACATTCCGATAAAAAACAAAAAAACAAAAATAACATTCCTATTGAAGCAAAGTGCAAGTTGATGGGGAGAATTTGAAATCGAAAAATGCCATTATGAATTTGAAAATGCCTACACACAGAGTTCACTGATCCATGGGTTCTGTTTGATTTAATTTTTCTTTGTCAAGAAATGAAATATTTGTTTTTACTTGAATTTTTTTTTCTTCATATTTATCTGCATCACAGCCACAGTTAGTCACACACGGCGGCGACGAGCTACGAGAGAGGGTGGTCGTAACATCCGATATTTGCACATGTTCTTCAGAGGGCAATGAGGTTTGCATTTTAACACAGAGCAGAGCCTTTGTTCGAAACCACCTTACCTGATGTGTGTCGCAGTGGTTGGTCAGTTTTCTATGGTGCTGGCTTGTGTTGTTCAGGCCGATTGTCTGTCAGTGAACACATCTGTCCCCTGTGAGCTTTGCTGCTTCAAATCAAGGGCAAGGGGGTTGATCAGCCGAACAGACATCAGCACAAGAGACAGATGACTATTTTTGTTTTGTTTTGTTTTAATGGGACACAGCAAGGTGTCTTTGACTTAATGCTTGAGTTTTTTTCATGATGGTATGTGACTTTGCTGAGTGTATGTTTGTCAGACTGAAGATAAATGTGGGGATCTAATGTTTAAGGGATGTTTTTCAGTAAAACTGGGCAATTTAATGACATATTTGCCAAAACATCCCCGTTTGAATATTTGATACGACCTCTTCATTTTGCCTCTGTTTGCCTGATGTAAGCTCTCTCCCAAACTTAATGGTTGTGATTTTTCTTTCCTGCAATTTATTGTTGCATGTGTTATATATTGAGACCACCTTTTCAATTTGTGTTTGATATATTTTATGGGGTGACCAGACCCGCAAAAGGGTTTTTCTAAGATTTAGAGATACTGTATTCCAAAGTGAAGAGAGGACAGAGGAGGAGGTGTGAAGACATCAAGAAAAAAGTGTCAATATTTTTATTGAGTTTTGCGCTGCTAAAAGCTATGAATTTGTTTCATTTATACAAAAAAATAACATTACCTAGTTGTGATGTGTCACTTGAGTGTGCTGCTATTTTATAAACATTTGTATTATAATATAATTATTTTACTGCTTAAGAGATACATTCAGAAAAAACGAAGTAGATGGTGATAGAAGAACATGAAATGAGTATTCGACTGGAAATGTTCTTTGTACAGTTTGACAGTTTGCTTAGATAGCATGTCTCCTTTACCCCTTTTTTTTATCTATTTTGCTCTCCTTCTTCAGTCACATTCTGCATCAGTGGTATTTCCTATACCTCAGGATTACTGGACAAAATAAAACACAAACAAATCCATCACCTATACCTCTGCAGTTAGGTAGCCTGGAACGGAGGAGATAGAATACAGTGGGGGTGGGGGAAAGCAACAACATATTAGCATTTTTGTGGAGGATTCCCACTGTTTTAGTGGGGAAACAACTTGCTCAGTGAGATGGGAAACAGGAAATATGCAAAGTTTCCACCTGGACTTAACCTATATTGGAGGGGGGACATTGCAACAACATTTCTTAGTTACTCCGTAGATAGTTCAAGCATGTTCATTTCTGTTCATGTTGGTGCTACATCCGACTGTGCGAGAGAGGGGAAACAGCATTCCTATGATGGCCAAAGTACAGTTCTTGCTTTACACAACCACAATCACTCTGAATGTCAGTAAATATGGATTCTGTATGTGAGAAAGATATGTTTTGGTCTGAAATATTGTGTGCGCACCATTGTAACTGCTACATAATAATGGGTTGAGCTACACCTGTCATGTCCAACCATAAATATTGTGATATCTGGAAGTTTCAATGGTGCAGATTTCCCTTTGAGTTGCCCCCTCCCCCCTCCACTATAACTCATATCATGTACCTCAAATGTCTGTTGCACAACCTCTGTTCAATAAACTTCTGCTTTAAAGGGTGTGACACCACATCAGCTCACTATTTCCCACGCCTGTGTTCCTTTTAAGCTTTTTGTTTAATTGTTTCATGATCAATAGACCAGTTTGAATGTATGAGTCAGCAAAGATACTGGAGAGCAAAGTTCAGCTGTAGCACTTAATCACTTGAAAGCTACACAAAGCAGTGATGACGGACGTAGGACAATATGAGTTCCCCTGGCCAGAATATAAGGAAGAGCACTTATAAACACTCCCTGCAAATGTGTCCACGCCAGAAAAAATGAGATGTATTGATATTTCAGCTCAGTAATAAATCTGCCACAAAAAAGTTAAGGAAATGTACTGGTGAGAAAAAGGACTCAGGACCAGTGGTGGAAACAGTTTTCAGATCCCTTACTTAAGTAAAAGTACTAATAACACACTCAAGTAAATATCCTGCATTCAAAAGTAAAAGTAGCCGTTATACAAAATTTTCCTGCTGAGGTTTTTATATATACATTCCAAATAAATTATTGTATTATTAATATTTTAGTTGGATTTTTGTAAGCAGTGTTTTAATTTTCTCAAGGTAGGGCTCTACTTCTACTACTACTAAACAGGTAGGCAGGTAACCTGTTTATTGACAACAAGTTGGTATGTTGTAATTGTATTCAGCCAAGAAGGGTTATTGTACCATCCTACTCACAGCCATTTATGTATTTATTAAGTTTAGAGGGAATCGTGCGCTTTTGTCACTTACTGGCGAGAGAGAGAGAGAGATTATTATTATTATTCTCTAAAAAGTTAACATACAGTTTGACAGTTTTATGACTTTTGTGAGTCCCAACTATGTTGGCTGAGGAGGTGTAACTTTTTTCTGCGTTCACTCAAGTTCTTCACGTCCTCTGAAGACGCGCACCTCGTACTGTAGTCGTCCTCGGTGCAGGTTTTTAAACTACCTCACAGTCAATGCGATATTGCTGCGTCGTTAACTTCCAGAGAATGAAGGCGCTAACTTTTGGGCTCACCCTTGTTCGACAGTAAGTGCATTTGACATTCAAATGTAGTGTTTATATTAAGTGCCCTCTGTTCAGCACAGAGGAGCGGTGCTGTCTGCCGCTGCTATTTATAGAAGGCTTCAGGCAGGTTTCTCTGTGGACCTTTGACATATAGAAATGTATAGTCATATATGACATATATGCACGTGGGTTATTGCTAGCAAACATGTTAAGTGTCCTCGTGTATAGCCTAGCAGTACCTAAAACAAGTTATGCACTTGACTGAAGTGTGTTTTGCACTCACTTAGCATTAGCTAGAATGAAGCTAACCCCAGCAGGGGATGCAAAGGATAATAACTGACAAGCACAAAAAGACGTTGGCTGTATCAGCTTGTACTTAAACACAACACAATCTAGTAATAACATTTGCACACACAGGGCAGTTATTATAGCTTAGTGTGAACAAGTTTCACAGTCGGAGCAGCTTGCAGGGTTCATGACCGTCACAGCTCATTCAGACGTGGTTCAGTCTGCTCTGTGGAGCCTGCAGTACCTCCACATGACCACCAGAGGGCACGGTGCTCTTCCTTCAGGCATTTAATATGTTGAACGAAAATGGAATAAATGGTTGAGTAGTCTGGTTTAACATGATACTGCTTTGAAAAGTATGACACTAAACAGACGAAGTTTTCCTTTTATAGCTGTCTCTAGGTAACAAGTAGAACCATGGATACTAAATAAGAAAATTCTGCACATTAGCACATTTTTAAGAGCACAAATTGTGCAAAATCCATTTCACCATAGACCATGAAGTTTTGTTAATATTTGACTAATTAAATCAATAACCGGATTGTTTACAGCCGCTCCAATGTAATGAGTTGCTGCTCTTCTCTTAAAATATATTTTAAAAAATATATATCCTTGCATATATAGGATAATAGGCTTGTAATCAAATTAAAGACAGCAGCTTGTATGAGCTTCTTGAACTCATCTGTTAATGATATTGGTTCCTGTATTGTGACATTGAAACATCTATTTCCTGCAGCGGGGAAACGCAGTACAATAAACAAGGCTTGCTACAAGGTAGAGTACGATTACAGATTTCTCTACTTTCTTGTGTTTTCTTTTCCTGTCTTACTTTCCTCTTCGTCCACACAGGCCAGGCTATAGATTCCCCTCTGTCTGAGACCGGGCTTCAGCAGGCCGAGGCAGCAGGCTGTTACCTGAAAGATGTCAAGTTCAGCAACGTGTTTGTCAGTGATATGCTGCGAGCCCAGCAGGTACCATGTTTCAGATTTATAGTGAGAACCATCTCCGATCTTAATGTGAAAAAATGAATCAAAACATTGCAGAATGTATGTTTAGGTATAACAGAAGTA
>CAFUXE010000895.1:0-54479 GCA_903364295.1 Serranus cabrilla | reverse complement strand
CAAATCAAACGCTTCAGTCTATCATTTGTTTCAGCATCCATTGAGCTGCTGATCTTAAATGCTAAACCTTAGTGCAATAGAGCAATGTGCAATAAATACACAAGCACTTTAGTTATTAGAAAAAAATATAGTTTACTTTACTCTATAGAGCACATATTGAGCATGCAAAGACAGTAATCCCACCCAATTAATGATTAATGGTTAATGAATGAATGTTTAAATTTTTAACTACTAAAAATGAATTACAGAATATAAAATTTAGACTTTACACAAACATGCTCCTGACTCTGTATGAGTAATCTCATCCTCGCCTGTGTCCTTTACAGTGTCCGTCTCCTCATCTGCACCCATATGGGGGAGTGACGTCTCTATCAGCTGTAATGTGACCCCTTGGCCCCATGGAGCGTCCGTGGAGTGGACGTTGAACAACAGCCCATTCACTCAGACCGGAATGGCCTCAAGAAGCGACATCACAAAACGTGTCGTGAGAGAAAAGGCATCTGCGAGACTGACCGGAGACTGGACCTGCGTGGTGAGCTACAGGGGCGAAGAGGGACGAGCTTCTGCAGCGCTGAACGTGAAGGGTAAGATTTTAAGAGATTTCAAAAACAGAAATATCTTCAGAAATGAAGCATTTTTTCTCATTATTTCCTCCTTTTCCCTCACAGGAATCATCCACCCGTCCAAAGACAACACCAAAGTGTACGCTGCTGTGGGATCTGCAGTCGCACTCCCCTGCATCTTCTCCCCCAGTTTGATCCCCTCCAATCCAGTCTGGGAGAAACTAAAGCCTGGGTTTCTTTTTAAACCTGCTCTCGGTCGCCTTCCCGCCTCTTTCTCTCCACCATCAACGATCTCTCGGGTCGCCTTCGATAAATCTGCCGGTTTGAAGGAGGTCGGGTTTGAGGATGAGGGCAAGTACAGATGCTCTGGCACCGTGGAAGGACATCGATTGTCTCGGGTTGTGCAGCTTGTCGTTGCCAAAAGTAAGCTCAACTGGATTCGGTTTAAGTTTGAGCATGTTTTTTTTTTGTCCTCAACAAGAAATGTAACTGTCTTGTTTTTCTCTCAGTTGACAGCAGTGTCCCGTCAAAGAAACCAGGCTCTGTGTCACTGACCTGCCAGCTGACCGACCCGAGCGAGGTCACCCGCTATGAGTGGGCTCATGTGGTCTATGACCTCAATGGCACCCAGTCAGTCGGGTCCATCCAGAAGGGGAAAACTCTGAGCATAAGGAAGGTGTCTGAGGATAACCGGGGAGAATGGACCTGCCGTTTCTATGGGAACAAGGGCATTTTGGGAAATGTCACATACAACATTCAACTGATGAGTACGTTGATTTTTGTTTAATAGATATACTGCAGCATACTGGACCGATACCCAAGGAAAATCTCATATTGAGCCTTTATCTGATGTTTTTTTCCCCACAGGTGGTCTGAGTGGACAAAAGCCTTCAGGTAGCTCATATAACACTGCTGCCGTGGCCGGCCTCAGCTGTCTCCTCCTCGTTCTGCTGCTGATTTTGGCTCAGATGTACAAGAACCACCAGAGGGTGAGGATCCGTAGCTCACAGCCGTTTGCATATTTCTCACTTATATTTTTCCATGAAAGATGTAAAATCTTGAGGTTTCAAGATAAGTCACTTGATTCCAGAAAATCATTTGCATGAGTTTCATTGGAAAGAAATGATGTCATCTTA
Organism: Serranus cabrilla; assembly: GCA_903364295.1. NCBI lineage: Eukaryota > Metazoa > Chordata > Actinopteri > Perciformes > Serranidae > Serranus > Serranus cabrilla. The sequence goes on along the minus strand of CAFUXE010000895.1, from coordinate 52,780 downwards.
AAGACTTAAAAATGAATAGAAAATATAAATCGCTTGATTTTTTTTTGCCATATATGTATGTGTGAATTCTCACATGATAGAAAATTAAATAATTTTGCATTTCTTTTTCCCACAGAGGAAAAGGATCTTTCAGTACCCTGCGCTGGAGACAATTGTTCACACCGTCTCCAATGAGAGGGAGGAGAGAGAAAGAAACCAAGCGAAAAAGTGAAGACACATTAAAGCAGAAAAGATCTCATAGCGCTAAACTGAAATGAGATCTATCTTCTTCATATCTATAATATGTTGGGAGACTTTTGTTTGCACAAGTTTTGTAAATAAAGTATTTTAAGAGCAGACGTTGTAGCAGTATTGTTAAATCTGAAATGTTTTTTTGTATTATATTATCCTGTTGTTTGAGTTGTTTCTTCAATTATTCTACTGTATGTTAAGATTTGTTTCCATGTATAAATATAATGAGAATAAAAATACATTTAATTTTAACAAATCTGGTTTATTTGTTGCATTATATACAATCTGAAACGTACAGGTCAATGGCAGGGGAAATGATCAGTTATAAATAATTTGTACGATTATTTATAAAAATATAATATTTTATATTATTTACACAAAACACGGAACACATGTTGATGCATTATCCTTAAAAAATATATATATTACATTATTTTGCAATAATTACAGAATCATAAAAGGCCATGAATTCAGACTGAAGACCTTTGTGTCAATGGAAAAAAAGACGTTTTTTTTAACGACTAGGAAGACATTTGTTTTTCTCTTTGTGCGCCTCAGCTTTTCATTTTAAAACAGCCTTACAACCCTTTAATCTGACCCTCTGTAGTTTACATTCAGGGACTGAATTTAGAGTTTGCATGATGGTTGGTTATTGGTTCTTAGTCCACCTTTATATCCAGTCAGTGGCTACAGAGTTACACCTGGCTATACTCCCCGTCCTCTTGCGGGTGAAGATCCCAGGAGGCCAAAGATCGGCTGAAGCCCTCCAGAAACCTGTCCCGTCCGGGGTACAAGTGGTCCAAGACTTCATCATCATAAAGGCACCAACCCGACCAGTCCACATTTTCTCCGTCTACGACGCTAAAGACAGTAAGAGACGGAAACAGGAAGTCAGAATTAATTATTTTTTAACATTAACTGTGCATGTACTTCACTCACTAATGCTGCCTCTCTGATTGGATAATGTACTGTAATTTTATAACTGTGTGAAACAAAAGCCGGCCATAAATTATAAAAGACATGCACATGTGTGACTAATACATGATTCATTGTGTTAAAGACTTTAAAATTATGGGAAATTATTAAATCATATATAAAATACACAAAAAGCTTAAATTCTGCTCATATAAATATATTGTGGAGTAACTTATTAAGTTAGTAGAAAATAACAAAAAAGGCTGGTAAAAAGTTTCAAATGTAAAGCTCCTGTGGACTTTCTGATGTAATGTAATCCTCAGTTTAAAACAGTGTTAATAATAATGACATGTTAATAAGGACGTAGGCATGAGCTGTGGTTTGTGGTTAGAAACATAAAAAACACAGCGTACTTTTATGTTTCCATTCTCACAGAACATTACCAGCCTACTGAGCGCTGATCACTGATTTCAGTAGTAGAGATTTGACAGAATGAAAATAAATTTCCCAATAAGGGGAATGCACTTAATTATGACCAGCACAGAGCAAAGTATTGGAAGAGTGATGCCGTGCTCATTATTTAAAGCCGGAGAAGCAGATTTGTAATATGATAAAAATGAAAAGAGCTGCACCAAAGGCAGGAAACTGCTCCGCATGCGAGGGACGAGTAAATATAAATTATAGCACTCGTGCATCTTTATATATTGTGTTTGTTTTGCTTGTCGTGTTTCTTGTATTCTAAATTTACTTTTGTACATTTTAAAGCACTTTGTAGCTTCTTTTAATGAAGGTACAACAATAAAACAGATCCAGGAGCTCTATTTACTCTTGATCAGGCTGTTATGGCCATAATAATGATAATAACTATTGTAATAATAATAATTAAATGTGTTTTGAAAACTGGGATCCTCTGAAAAAATGGCATACAGTACAGTGTATCTGTTTTGAGACAAAGAGATTGAGACTGCTATGATCTAATTGTGAAGTTTAAATAATGGGCCACTCCATGGGCGACTAAATCCCTTATTCCTTGTGGATTAATGAAATTATATAAAAAAAAATATGTGAAATCCATAAATTACTTCAGCAACATCAGTGAAACCATGAAAAACATGTGACAGTAAAGGACGCTTTGTCAAACTGACCTGTTCCTCTTGTCGTCCTCATCTCCATCCACCAGCTGCTCCTTCCAGCCTTTGCTCACTGTGGGGGCTCGGTGTCTCATCAGCTCCACCTCCTCCTCCCACTCCGTGTCTCTGTCTCCATCACTGGCCGATGGAGAGGGTGACGGTGTCGTGGAAAACGAGGGGGAAGAAGGAGGATACCTTGACCTCGAATTGTACATTTTCCTGTCTCTTTTAAATCCATCCCTCTCTTTGGCTCTCTCCAAAAGACCCAACAGAGGCGAGGTGTGTCCGTTTGGTTTGTGTCTCGAGTCGTGTGACGGTGCATCCTCGGCCTGGGGTAACGTGTAAAGACTGCTGGAGTGCAGACGAGGTCCACGACCTTCAATGATCATGTTAGGAATGGAGGCGCTTCTTTTGGTTCTCACTCTGTTGTAGCTACGATCAGAAAGCTCAGATTCAGACAATGTTTGGGGGTCTGGAGAGACTCTATCCTGCACGTTCCAAAACATCCCTTGGTTCGGCTTCAGGGAACCGAGTTTCAGCACCCGGTGCGAGCCAGAAGGATGTGAGTTCCTCTTCAGGTGGCTGTTTGTGTTGTAGAAAGAGTGGCTGTTTGAGGCAGACCAGGTCTGTCCTGAGCCCTGGAGGAACTGTCTATTGGAGGAGCCCTGATGGGTACCGACTGGCCTCCTCCTTCGCAACCCGGGCGACTTCAAGTTTTTAGAGCAACCCCAAACCTCTGGAGATGTCTCTGTGTCAACAGACTGGCTGTAGGAATTTCTCCTGGCGTCCTGGTTCACACACTGGGAATCTGAGTCTCCTGGTAGTCTTAGAGACTCTGGCCTCTCCCTGGATGTTGCTGGTTGGTAATAAATAGTACTATCCTGGTCTATTGGGTAGTCAACATCTGGATAAAAGAAAGCATTCGGTCCAGTTGTGTTGTATCTGAACGGATCAACTGCAAAACTTTGGTCCAGGTTAGGAGCAGATTGCACCCTGTGGTTCCAGATCCCCCTTTGCCCCATTCCCATCAGAGATCCACCTGATCTCCCTTCTTCCTCCATGTGGATCCTGACTTCTTCTCTCCGTACTCCCATTTCTATCCATTCATATCCTTTGACTGCTTGTTGCCGCCGAGCAGAGCCCTTATTCACTGATCTGCGGTTAATGTCAGAGGGCTGGGAGTGCCAGAAAGACGGCACAGGATTGTTTGTGGCCACATCGTCTGCAGATTGTTCCTCAGCTTCCTTAGATGCTAACATCCCGTTCATCGCTCGGGGGATAATAAATTCCTCAGTAACTTCATCCACAAAAGTCTCTCGTCTTGATTGAGAAAAGGGTTGTTCTTCTGTCTCCATATCGTCCGTCTTGGTTTCTGGGACAGCTGTGGCCTCCAGCTGCCGGGTCCTCCAGTTTTCCAGCTGTCTGTTGTTCTCTGTCTGCCGCAGGTTCCTCAGTGTCTCCTGACCAATCACAAGATAAAGAGTGTTATTTGTAATATTCTTTCATAGAACAAGAGTCCACATCCATGCTAGTGGCAATCACACACTGCATTAAGACCCACATAGAGCCCACATAGAGCCGTTTTTGTGTTTTTTGGAGGGGACAGGGGTCTTTAGGGGGTGATAGCAGGTCAACATAGAAGTCTCAACCTCATCTCATAGAACGTCCTGATTTATATATTTATATATCTAAAAAGTTGTTGCATAAGTTTTTGAATTGATACCATTTGTTACACACAAAATGTTGGTGTTAAATGTACCATTTTCTAAAGACTTGAGAGTTCATAAAATGGTCAAAAATCCCTCCAAAATACTGCAAGACTTTGAGGAACACCATAGAAAAATCCATGCTTTGATTTTGTTGACGTTTTGCAGATTTCTGAAATAACTGCTATTGCACAATGGCATCAAGTTACACTACTATCATTTCAAAAGATTTGATCAGTTTGTACCTTTGCCTGGAGGATGGTGGAGACCCACGTGGAGCAGCTCTCCGAGGTGCTGGCTGCAAATATGTAGACATTCATAGCACTTTGAAGCTCACCCACCTCCACGAGAACGAATGAACCTGAGAAAGGAGGAGAAGTGATTATGTGATCTATAATATATTTATACAGAATCCAACTGTCTTTTATCTAAAGTGTTACTCACAGCCATCTTTCAGTGCAATGCAGTACGTTCTGTCGAGGGCCAGAGGAGGTCGAACTACCTTCAGCCGCTCTCCTTTCTTCTGGACTTTGGTCATTAGAAGCACATCTGAGAAAAGCAGAGCGACCACCTCCAGCTGTATTGGAAAATGTGCAAAGATAACAAGAGAAAGTCAGAAAAACAGTGACAAGGATTCTCAGAAGAGAGAGATTTTAAATGTACTATAACTGAGTGCACGGGCTCTGCTCACCTTGCTGTCTTTCCTTCCACGAATCTTCAAGTTCTCTTCCAGCAGCAGCTTACGTACGACTTCTGGACCGACTCCTCTGATCGGGCATGTGAGGTCAAACTGGCAGATTTCTCGGACATGCTGTCAGTAGTAAAACATATTAGTTTATTTGGGTAAAAATGTGTAATGTTCAGTGTTTTAAAGAAGATAAAACAATTATAATTTACCTTATCAATCTCTTCATTTATTCCCTCCACCTCGTATCCTTCCACCCTCTGAGCAGAGATGGTGAGAGCCAGCTCCTCATCTTTTAGCCTCAGGTAGTCATTGATGCTCTCCAAAAAACTGTTTACACTGGACAACTGGAGAGGAGCAGGAAGAAGACGATGAGTGGGACAAATAATTTGTGCTGAAATTAACAGAGTTGATCATTTTAAAGTTCGTATTTCAGTCCTTAATACAGTCAGGAAAATATTTAGAAACATTTAATGAGAAAATGTTACCAAAGCTGATTCATCAAGACCTAGATTTTAGATAATATTTTAACAGGTTTGGACTCGCAAAACATTGACATTCGGATATTAAAGGAGTTGCAGCCCCTGAAACAGAAGATGCACCTTTTTGTTGATGACACCTTGCTATTCCTGTCAGATCTACTCATAAGTCTACTCTAAAGGTCCTCAATAATGGGAAAAGATTTGGATCACAAGTTATATTATACAATTATCTAGAAGTCAGAAGCTTAAATAAAATGCTTTTTCCACAAATCACATATACTGAGCTTTCTCTTCCCAAACACAGAAACAATTGTCATTTTGGGGTAAAAATTTAAACGTTCATTTTCATGGCATCAAGATGAAAAGACAAGCCTCAGAGGGGTTAGTCGCAAAAATATTAATGGTATATAAGAAAATAATAATTTCAATTTAAAATGTCCTTTGATGTGGGTTCATGGCTATAACTATAGGGACACAGTAGGGGTAATTATTGTACAAGAAGCAGTTAATATGTTGACAGATGATATTTCTGCTTCCACTTTTCATTAAGTGTTTCTCACCATGCCTCTGAGTGTGTGCTGCAATGGAGGATCCTGGGTGGTTTTCAGCACAGCTTTGAGCAGCAGAGGGTACTTTGTGATCCTCTGATGGGGTTTGGCCTGCATGTCCCCGAGCCGCATCCGCTCACACTGAGGGTGAGTCTCCACCCACTGCACACAAAAGAGCAGCAACTCAAGTCAGTTCTTCTAATTCTCACTTGTTTTATTCCAAAGTGGCTTGAAACCATGAATGCATAAGTATTTAAAAAGACTGAATTATAAAGGTTAGGTTCACACTTTTGATAGAAAATAGTGAATAACCAGGAGGTCTGAGGATTACCCTGATTCACAGAACATTATCTTTCTGTCGCCACAGTTTTGGTGTGATAACCTAAACGCCCTGACAAATAAAACCATATCTACCAAAACAAAAACTCCCACGAGGGCAAAGTGAGATGTTTTTGTTTTGTTTGATTGTGATGAGCAGACCCTTCTGACGCCCACCAAGAACCATTTCCTGGTAAAATGTCTCTTTAACTGTTAACGAAGGAATACCACCTCCTACACAGGGTGACAAGTGTGAAATAAAGTGTTAAACAAACACGAGCAGCACAGAAGACAGCACTGTAGTTTGCAGTGTGCCATGTTTCTATCAAAATGTCTGTTTTTGCTCTTCATGGATTGGTGCAACGGCTGCAGGACACGCTTGCACACTTGCAGTCACTTTTCCCATAAATGTCCTGCACTCAGTTTTATGAACAAGAAATCCTTCAAGGCTCTGCTGAGTCTGAATCATTCGGAGAAAATGTTGGTGTGACAAGTGGTTGCTCATTGACAGGTTGCCCACAAGGTTATGAAAGCGTCACAAACCACACAGCATCACCGTTAATAACAGAACAGTTAGTCACTGCACTGAGTTCCATTCAGGTGCACTTGGTGGTAATAATGGGGTTTGTGTGGGAGAGTATGCAGTATCTTCATCCTCACATGCTTTAATGTCTGTGTGCATGGTATGCATGTTCTGCTGCCTACAGTACCTGCACGTAAGTGAGGAAATGTGGGTTACTCTCCATCTGCCTGCGTGTGAACTCCAGGTTGTTTTCCTCCTCCCAGCAGTAATGCTGATAGGAGGAGAAGCGCTCGTGGAACTGGGGGACAGAAAGAAATGGATGGTTATGGCAATAGGAAAAATCTCTCTCTGCATTTATTTTTATTCATTTTTTTAAATAAATTCTGCGGGGGGCTTTTCCAAAGCAACAAGTAAAGGTGTTAAAAATGTGGCCTAAAGAGGAAATCCACCAACTCCTACTGTATTAAACAAACACACCCAAACCCCCGCCCAACTGTTGACAGTCAAGTTCCATAGTGGGTAATGTATGCAGGAGGAGGAAGAAGGCACGGGGGGGAAATAACACATCGCTGGCTCTAATGCATTAATTTTTATCGTTTCTACAACACTTTTTAATAACGCAAAACCAAATCATAGAAAACTCGACAAGCAAATTGCAAAACCAAGACCAGACAAAGGAAAAAATGTTTTAAATAAAAAAGTGAGGATTGGCTAATGTCAATATATATATATTTTAATTTCAATAAAAAAGAAAATGATCAATAAATGCATGTAAAAATAGTCTTTAAATATAGAAATAAATCAAAGCAACCGTATTGACATAACTTGTTCAGTAATTTTGTCAGATGAGGAACATACCATTGTTAAATATCCACTTATAGTTTCTATTTATCAATCAAAAAAGAAGTGCTTATATAATTACTTATTCTATAACTGGGTTTTTATTGCTGATCCTTTAACTTGTAAAACTTTAACTTTAACATTGTAAAATTGTAGAGGGGTAAATTAGAGCTAATTAAAGCAGTCAGTGGAATTGTTTTGTTTATTTTATTACAATCTGTTATCATATAAATGCACGAATACGTTCCTGGGAATCTAAATCTGCAAAGTTACTGATATTTTTAGCTGCCTGATAATGTAGAGGAGTAAAAAAGTACTTGTTGAGTGACATAAAATCTAAATACTGAAGTCAAATACCTGAACACATTCTACCTGTAAGTCAAGTATTTGGGTAAATGTGCTGCTGACAGGCTGAAACACATCTCTGACAGGTTTGTAATGTATGTTGCAGACTGTGAGTTCATACCTGCAGGCAACCAGCCTCCAACATCATGGGGTCAAAGGGCATGCCTGTCCTCCGGACTTCTTCTAACATGGGATAAATCACCTCCTGCCAGAACAGCTGGTGTGCAGTGAGGATGGAGGTCAGGTTGGAGAAAAGCAGCTCAGGTGTCACCTGTCACAGCAGGAAGTCAAGACAAATAAAAAACAGTGTTAAAATCAAAAACAGTCTGTATTTTCCGTCCTCTAGATGGAAATGTGTTGTTGTGCTATATTTTCCACTTGTGTGTTTTTATTCTGTGTCAGCCTGAGCGGATGTTCTTGTTGTGGCAGCCAATGTGTGTCAGTGGTATGCAGAACAGTGTGGAAAATCGGCCTGCATATAAAGTGTTTGTGTGTTTCCAGTGTAGATGAAGCTGCATGCTCTGCAGACTGACCTCCAGGAGAAATCCATGCTGGTGCAGGTTGTCAAGAGCAGCAATAACCAACTGTGAAAGGCAGAAATGTTTTAGCTTCATTAAACTTCCTGTGGAAAAACCCTGACATGTCACACAAACATAAATACTGTATGTAAATTACAGTAAGTAGAGAATGACATGTTACGTCTTTGATGATAATCAGCTTGTTGATGTAGGTGAGCTCGGTGTGGACAAACTCCCACAGCGCCTCCTGCTGGTGTCTCTGCATCTTAGACATTGTCTGATTGTTAAAACAAGACAGAAGAGGGAAGAGGAGGAGAAGCAGCTGATCATTAAAGATGCTTCAGAGATGTGTAAAATGTACATACTGAACAAGTTTTTTCTCATTGTCAGTGAAAAGTCTCCCACCTTCCCCAGCTTGTCTGGAGCTCTGAGGCCCATTTCTTTCTAGACTTAAAACTTTAAAAACAGGTCATGTAAATGTATTTTTATATACAAAAATGCTAAATAATTAATTTCCTGGGCATTACACGGTTTTAGCAAACATGGAGTTTATAGTGCATTTGTTGGGCACTTCTTAACTGTGTATTTGATGCAGTATTAACAGCAGCAGGACGGTATGGAGTGACAAAAAGTTAAGCTATGATACGTGAGGTTGGTTTTTCCTCTGTGAAACAGGTGGGTAAACAAGTGTTTTGCCAGAATATTTTTTTCTGAATTTTCTGAAAAAAAAGAAGTTTTGGCTGGGAATTGTTTTTTCTTTTTTTTCTTCTTTTATGCTTGTTGTTGTAATACCCATTTTGGCCACAAGAGGCTGAAGTCACCAATAACCTGTGTTCTAAATAAAATCCAAGCATTAATGTTTTCTTTCAGATGAGTTTTAATTCTCCGTGAAGTGATTAAAACTCACGTGAGAGAGAACGTGAATACTTTTAGAGGGACATTCAGACATGCGGTTGTGGAAACTTCTGCATCTTGTGGCCAAAATGAGTATAACAACAAGCTTCATTATCAGGAATTTAGAAATATTATCCAAGCAAAACTTTTTGTTTCACCTGTTTTTAAGTCATAAACACAGGAGAGAAAACAATGGAGATCAGACTTAAAAAATGCTGTATGTACGTGTTTGTGGGATTGTCTTTAAATAAACTACTAGCCAGAGCAACAATGTGGCTTTTTGAAGTGTTTTAATAACTTAAAAACAAAAAATGAGCTCTTTCGCATCGAGGAATCAACTATTAAACAGAAGAAAAAATAAATACTGTTGAGTTTTATTTTAAGGTTTCATACTGAATGAGAGTGCACTATCTCTGTCCAGTTCTTCTCCAGCGTGGCTCCCAGACTTTCCTCTCTCCACCTCCACTTCAGATTGACAGGCACAGCGTAGGCCCCCAGCTCCTGCTTCAACACATCCAGCTGACCTCGCTCCTGCACAGAAGTCAGGGAGAAAAAATAAGACACTTTGATATCATAATGAATCAGTTCTTTCTTTAGAAGCGATCATTAACAGTTGTTGCGGTCAGACGTTACATGTAAAAGTATGCCAGCGAAGCAGAACAAGTAGTGCTGCAGTTTTTCCGTTGTTTGATGTGGGCGGACACGGTTAGAGCAAGTCTGTATCTGTTTCTAAGCAAGTCAGCATGTAGTGTGATGAGTCGGAGACAACATAATACCTCAGAGGCCGGGCTCTTCTCAGACACTCCCTGACTGAACAGGACCTGTCTCAGTGCAGCTCTGGGTTTGGCTCCTGCAGACGGGCCCTTACTCACTGTCGCAAAGTCCGTCACCACCTTCTGCTTGGTCCGCCGCTGAGCGTTTCATGTGGAGGCACCAGAGGGTCAATCATATTTCTTACACTAAATCACCAAATATTCAGCAGACAAGAAAGAAAGGGAGCAAAGTATAAATCTAGACCAGTGTATTTATGCAGCATACTATGTAACACACATTTCCTCTGAATTTCCTGCTAGTTTTTAGCACTTGGACATTGATACTCAGTGTAAAACATTAAATGTCCCATACAAAAAGTGAGATTTCCATGTCTTTTTTTTTTATCATAAAGCAGGTCTAGGTGCTATATAAATTCTGTAAAAATGTCAAAAACTCAGTCCACAGAGAAATGCACATTTTCATCTCTATTCAGGACTTAAAGTGTAAAGTTGTGATGTCACTTCCTCAAGAGGTAGAAAGTGCTGCAGTGAGAAGATTTCAAACTGTTTTTAATGTTAAATATTTTGTTGAATATTTTTAACCAGTGATTATTATTTGAAACCAGAGAGATTGAGGCACTGTCGCTGCACAACAATCATAAAAAGATGATTAAGGACACAAATTGATGCATGTAAAACAAGGTAAAAAGACAAACATTTAGGACTCATATCCAGAGTAAAATGACTTAGTGTGAGAAATATTTCTTAATTCTTATTCTTATCCAACTTAGTGTTTTCCCATCAAGTTAACAAGTAAGTTTAACACAATATATTTAGAATTGAGTTGGGAAAAAAACTTTCATTTGGAGTCCATCCATGTAATCCAGTTGGTAAGCAATTTTCTTTTTTAAGTGCAGAAAGAATTAAAAATCACATTTTTAATATGAAAAATAAGCTGCAAAAACACATAAAAGTAATAGAGAAAAACTGCAACACTTCCCTCTTTGAAATGTGGTGAGTAAAACTACAAAGTAAAGCCACCCTCACTTGTCACTTGCCTGGTAGCCGATGGTGTTGAACTTGTGTTTGTCTGCTGACCCCCGGTGGTGATGGTTGATCTCTGCAGCTGTCGGCGTCCCGTCACCGTCTGGCTCTCGGGTCTCTGCGTCCCTCTGCCGCTCCCCGTCCACAGCGTCCCTCCGCGGCACCGGAGCCTCCTCCATCAGCGATTCATTTCCTCCTCCGGTGCTCACATACGGGGCCTTTGAGGAAAGGCTGAAGATAAACACACCGGGTTACTCATTGCCAAAACAAGGTGTGTGAGTGTGTGTGTGAGGGCACAGAGGAGAATAGTTTGTAACAAGAAAAAGCTTTACAGGAGTGGAGGACAGAATGGAGGGACATTGTGTGCTTTGTTATCATTTTAAATTGTTTGCTTTGATTTCTTTTCAGGGCTTAAGTGTTATAAATGCAAGGTAAACAAAAAAAGAGGGCAAGAAAAGAAAGAATATTGAATTATTATTATTAACAGAGGGATTAGTTAATCTGTTTTTGGCTTCTGACTCCTGGCAGATCGTATCGGTGTAAATGCTGTTATGAAAACCTTTTTACACCATATATAATGCACAAAATGTTGCTTGGCTTGGATTAGAAATAGCGTCAACTATTTTTTATTTATTCTTTTTTATATAGTCAGCAGTTGACAGAAACAGTTATGATGTTTATTTAGCTATTTATTTTATTCCTCTTTATTCCTTGTTTTCTCAGTTATCATTAGTAGAATTGCTGACAATGTAACCCATTGTTTGTATAATGTATAATAATGTAAAGCAGTGTTGAATATTATTTAATAAAGTTCTATGTTTGAGAAAGTTCCCTCTGCGTATATTTGCAGAGTGGTAAACAATCGGTGAACAATTTCGGTACGGCTCAAAAAATTATTTTCTCAGCCACCATGTCGGTTATCTTTAATTTTTCTCCTCTTAAATCAGAATTGGCATCGGTCTCAAATTTACCAGTATGGGTAACGGTACTTGAAAGTATAGCATGACAACATGTGTGCTCTATGCTAGTTTGCAATGTCACAGTGACTTTTAAATATAAAACAGCATAAAACAAACGATGACACAGTAAAACTAGAGACCATCCTGCACTGGGATCACAGCAGCTGTGATGATAAATTAGGCCCGTGGCGTAAAGCTTCCACACCCGACCACACTCATCTCTGAAATCACCCTTCACTTTGATCTCAACATCTGTAAAGTTTTGTGACTGAATCTTGCACAATCGATTCTCGCTTAATCCGTCCAAACATATAAACTTCCCAGGACAGCATATTGTTCCAGAACCACATGTTGCAACGATGACACACAAACACAGTCTCACATTGTGAAAACATTACCAGCCACACGCTGTTATGGCTGCTAATAACAAGCACCAGATCATTTACCGCTACATGAGTAATGTTACACCCGTGGATCCCTCAAAACAGAAAAAAAAAATCAAATACAGATCCATGCAGGTGCAGGTTAGCTCAATAACAAAATAAATAACAACAAAACAGACTTTATAAACCAGAATAACTAACAAAAAAGGGAAGCTGAAGTCATTTAGGACTCATAGTTTTCACTCGTGTTTCTCTTCAGAGACTCTCAGACAGTAAATACCAGGTGTCATCCAGGCTGTCAGACGAGCAGAAAGCATTACTGTTGCATCTTCAAAGACAGTGACGCTGATTTAACACGACACCAACAGTTTCACACGGTCAGAGCTCCAGTTTCTCAGCCGTGCAGGTAGAAGTGTAACTGCAGGACTAACACAAGTTCCCACAAATCCAACATCTCCACAATTTGCAGAATGTCCTGCTGCAGATTTCAGTTACAGCAAAGAATGTGTCTCCATTTTCTCTCAATTTAACATTTCACCATTTACTGATTAGAGAAGTCCCAGTTTTAAAACATACAACAAGCTATGAGGGCAATGTGGGATTCCTGCTGTGACTTCTATCATATTTACACAGTTTCTCAAAGTTAGACTAAAAGCAAACACGCTGGCACGAGCAAACGCACCGCAGACAGTTTACTGCTCTAATCTGCTCCTGCTATACTGTCAAACATCAAAGACTGACGCAGGCGCTTTCATCACGGTGTCATACCTGTTTACAGTCACTGTCAGTAACCCCTCAGTAACACACTGAGGATGAAGCTAGATTATAGCACTGTAACCCATCCAAAGAATGATAATGGACAGTAAACAGAGGCCATCTTTTAGTTTTACAGCCTCAGTAAAACAGCAAAAGAAAAGCCAGCAGGAGAGTCCGTCTATCAACACAGCAGCTCCAACATGAACGTGACTTACTGCAGTGAAGACATGAAGTAAAATGCTCCTCTTTACACGCTGCACACTCTCACCCAGCAACACCACCAGCTAATCTTTTCAATTAAGAAATAATAGACTGTACCTGGGCTTGGTTGGATCCATTTTGTTTCACACAGTCATCTTTGGTTTCTGTTCGCTTTCTCCTCCTCTCTCTGTGTGTCTGGATCGGTCCCTCCCTCTCTTCCTTTCACCTGCACCCCTGCCCTCTGCAACTGGCCCGACGGGAACAACTGGATTCTGCAGCCAACAAATCAGTGCTCGGGGCTGGTTAATGTGTCACAGTTAGGAGTGCTTAGTGGAGCGGAGGCAGTGACTGATGAACTATTGTTGTTTCATGTCAATCAGGCTCAGTGATCACTCTGATCAAACGGTGGGGAATCATAGTAAAGGAGGGGAGACGAGGTCCTGGGCAGCAGGTTTCTTTCTTGCTTGTAACACAGCAGAAAGAAAGACGCTGATATGAAATCAGTCATGAGAATCTGCAGTTGATAGCACAGAAAAATGGAAAACAGAGCTCACAGGTGAGAAAAGTTGAGTTATGGGGAAATGGACACGGTAAAAGAATGTAGCTAGAGGAAACGAAGAAAAAGATCAGCTGAGGTCAGAAAGACATGACAGCTGAAAATAAAGCAGGAAATATATCGTTACAAATATGATCAAACTGGTATGTATCCTGGCAGCACGCCAGGGGTTAAACGCACTGATTACATCCTCATTAACACTTTTTAACATTCACTCTTCACCCCGTAATGGCAGCAAATGTAAGGCACAGCTCAGACAGATTCAAATACACATTTATTTGAAGTTCAGATATCAACACAAGATCTTTTCTAACTGGATTGTTCAGTCAGTAAATTGCTCTGTTATATAAAAAATGGAGGATAAAAGTGCAGTGGAATGACACGTCCTCAGTCTGTCTGAGTGCGACTGATTCATATCTGAAGCTGCAGGCCGAGACTGGTATTAGAAAAGTCGACTTGGCTGAGGCAGACTGAGACAAGGCGTGTCCGGTTGTCTATAACAGTAATGAATAATGCTGCTATGATGGGGCTTAAAAGAATGCAAACAGGGATGTGAAAAGCAGCAGGGGTCGGCTCTGCGTGCAAGAACAGCAAGCAGGAACTGCAAACTTCCCTGGTTTTCTCATTGTTCCCGTTAAATTTTAATAAAGAAAACTATAACTGTGTCAACAGCAAAACCAGGAACTGTTAAAACATCACCAGTTAACTGACTGGCACAGGATGAATAGTAAATTTTTTTCTGCACTTCCCTCTGCCAGAAATAAATGAATCAATAAAGAAAAAGCTTTGCGATGCTTAAAAGTATCTGTGTAATGGTGAATATTGACATTAACAGAAACAGATTAGCTTAAATGCCCTAAAATCCAATAGACCCAATGAATAAAAACACTTTTTGCTTGATAAAAGTCAAATGAATATGATAAATACAAAATACATCGTCGCCACTCAATCATGAATGCAAGTTGAATAATAGTAAAGCAACAAAACTTTTCTTTCCCCATAAATCCCCCAAACACAAACTGTACAGTACAGTAACACTCAAACAGCGCATGGTAGAGTACGAATTATCAGCTTTCACAAACTGGCTCCAATGTTTAGAAAATACTCTTATTCCCTTTCCTGACGGGTGACAGATGAGAAGATCGTCCCTCTCATGAAACTCTGACCGTGTAGAAATATTCACAAACAACACCACGTAGTCTGATCGGTTAGCTTAGTGCCCCCAGGTTTGCTCCCTTGTTATTTCTGTGGGAAGTTAAGTCAGTTGATTGCTGACATATTTTTAACATGAATCATTAACCAGAAAAGATCGAGGTTATACGTCCCTGTGTTTATAATCTGTCTGAAAGAATCCAAAGGCCCCAAAGTAACTGAAAGTGTTATTTTTGGATATATACAACATCCTGCAGCACGTCTGGAAATGTCCTGTTGTGGTTTCTGTCGGCTTTTTCGAAGCTGCAGCGCCGCCATGTTTCTTTTCAGCAAATCTGTTTGAGAGGGGACATGTAGAGAGCTCTGAAGGTGTAAGTTCCTTGATTTTGTGACTTTTGGACAAAGCTGTGCTGGAGATCTTCCCATTTACAGTTTTATGCTAAGCTAAGCTAAGCTAACTGACTGCTGGTTGTAGCTTCATATTTACTGTACAGACACATGAGAGGATCAATCTTCTCATCTACCTCTGTACAACAAAGATCTGTCTCATCGTTAATTAAAAAAAAATACAAAATTTTAGACAGAATTGATCTGTGCAAAATCCTCTGTGACTCTCCGTCCCTGAGCCATTTGATCGGTCGCTCTCAGTAGTTTGACTCTGTCTCTTCTGGAGTGATTAGCAGGACGAGAGGTAGAGTGACGCTGGTTTCTGTGAAATAAAACTGCTGTGTGGTAGCATTGTGTCAGTGCTTTTAGGCTGCCCCTGATTGATTCTCTGAAGAGAACAATACTTGGTTTCATGAGCTTCTTGTTCCACTTGGCACGCGTTGCAGGATTACTGAATGCTGTACTTTGTCTCCAGCCCCTCGGCTGCCTGTCCCAGGTGCATCTTTCTCAGTTCGTCCACCAACTCCACTAACAAACGCAAGTGCAGCATTTCTCCTCGTCCTCCTCCTCCACCTGCCCGTGACCCTCGCTCGGCCCACACCCTCAGCATCTGGTAGTGAGCCTCGCGGCAGGATCTGTGATCCGTTTCTGCTTGTTCGATCTCTATATCCTTCACGCCGAGCGAACGCACCAGCTGCTTCACCTGCAGCACAGGAACCAAATCCAGCACCGTGTAGATCAGCTCCGGGACTGCAGAGGGGAGTGAGGAGAGACATAAGAGTCAGTACAATCGTTTTCTGTGTGTTTGAGCCAAAATGCACCGAAGTATTGGTCAGCAACACGTGCTGCAAACTCCAGTATAAAATGCACTCACTCCTGATCTCCAGGGGGACGCAGTCCGGCAGATTGGGCGACTCCTGTTCACTCACATAACATGTGGGAACGGCTTTATCACTCATCATGTCTGAAGGTCCCTCGCTGTGGACCAGGGCTTGCTGTGAGACAAAGGTAGATGAAATGTTACAGACTGTGGACGAACAGCAGCAGAGAAAAGACACCACAGACGGTTACAGTCGGCGAACCTCGCAGGAGTCCGGGGACACATCAGACGGGTGGCAGGACGACGTCAGCAACTTCTTCTTTGTGGATCGTTTTGTGTACAAGTGTGTGATGAGGATCCCCAGAACCAGCAACACCACGGCCCCGACGGCAACCCCCGCAATGATATTGACAAGATATTTATGTCCAGGCTCAGGAGCTTTATAAGGATCCAAAGGGGACAAGACATGAAGATGGACACACGTTAAATTAGCAATGCTTTTACACTTATTCTCTTATTGTAGTACTAACAAACACTTCAGCTGGATAACTCTTTCATCCACAGATTGTTGTTATTTGATGCAAAACAAGAATAAACAGTGTTTTTCAGGCTTTTTAAGACATTTTTAAAGTCACACAGAATGAATATTATGACTTTTCTCAGGCATGAAAGTATGAAAAACAGAAAACTCTAAGTAACACAGCCTGGAGCCAGAAAAGTGCGGGGAAATGAATAGACTGACTGACCGATTTAAAATGATTAATTCAATTATATGAATTAATGTTTTTGCTAAAATTGACATCTTATAAAGAAACAATGAGCTTTCTAGCTTTGTGGCTAGCTGTAGTGACAGTGTCTGATGTTGTCCGACATCCTGTAAACTATTAGAAAAAACATTTTATAGCTAAAACTGTAATTATATAAAATATAATTATAGTTTTTGTAATTATTTTGTAATTATTTCACTTTGCCTTAAAAGGTCGGCTGTTGCCGACGCTGAGGCATAATTACTTTGTAAAGCAAGAACAAAGGTTTTCTAATATGCAGTGTGTGTGTGTGTGTGTGTGTGTGTGTGTGTGTGATTTGCGACTGCATTTTTCCTTCACACGAACACACGTGTGCACATATTTGCATAGAAGTTCAACTCATCAAAACATTTACAGCATTCCTGATGCATTGTCTTATATAACTTGGCTGATAAAGGGTGTGTGTCAAATAAACTCAGATATTTAACTCATGAATACAAATCTTGACACTTAAAAGAATAGTTCTGACAGATTTTCACTCTGAATGACAGAAACATGTGGTGGACAGGGAGCCTGTGTTGGTGTCAGACCTGGTTCCCACCGTCACCACAGTGCAGCTGTACTTCATTACACAACACACACATCATAATGAAACCACAGAATAAAACCAGAGCGTGTTTAATTCATTTGTGTTTGTGTTATGAGCACATCGCCGTCACAAGGACTCACCTGTCGTCAGTCTTGTAGTTGAGCAGTGGTGTTTGCACTCAGTGGAACAACTGTGGAGAAAAGAGAGGACCTTTCACCACTCTGAGGAGGAAGTAGCACTTCTTAAGAGGAAGTGATCAGCATGAAGGCCGACGAGCCTTTTTTTGACACCAGCGAATGTATTCAAACAACACTGAATGTTAACACTTTCACGGTTACTTGGTACTAATTTGAATGCTTCTTCTGTCACACTTACTACTGATTACTATGTGAAGAGTGGAGATAAGGATTATGGGCAGTTGGTTTCTCTCGGTTTCCCTCCTCTTTCCTCTTTCCTCTTTAAAATATCTGTGTGTGTCCACCTACTAAACAACTTACTGTGTATTCAATGACTGGACACATTCCTCACTGAAATTAATACCCTAATAACACTTTTCTCCATTAATCCCCCTTTTCAAAGGCCTCTGCAAGCAGCTTTGTAGTATTAAACAATGAACACCACCTATAAAATCCTCTGTTAGTGAACCAGGAATACACACGGTGAATCAGACGCCTGTGAGACTTTATATTCAACAACTTGTTTAGTTAATGTTCACTAAATGTCAGCATCCCAGTTTTGGTGTCTCATCGCAACTTCTCTCTTTTGTTGCCAACGAATGGAAAGATTTAACAAAGTCGGAACTGTGCTGCGAGTTTCGATTCAACAAATCAACTTCCCCATGAGAAACTTTAAATAAAAGCATCCCGAACAACAGGGAGGGAACAATGTGTGCAGCCTTTACACGTTAGCATACTCACTTCTTGCAGGGTTCACATTTGCCTTTGGCTCTGTAGTAGTTCTCTTTGCATTCACAGACAGTGTTTTTCTCTGGTGTACCTGTGAGAAAGAGTAATTATGTTTAGATTGAACTGAGGAAACAACAGGATGAATTTATTTTAGAGATACAACTGATTTTGCGAGATCTTCAGGCTTACATTTCTCTGTTTCCTTTTCATCATTTTTGCATTTTGAACATCCGAGACACTCGAATGTTTCCGAGTCGATTTTAGACTTGAAATAACCCGCCACACAGCCGCAAACCGTGTTTTTGCGTGATTCGCAAGGCGATTCCTCCACTTCATGCTTTGCTACTGCAGAAAAGTTCAAAAAAAGAGAGAAAAGGTTAACAAAGCAAAACATAATGTTTACATGCACGCTAATATTCCACTATTATTCTGTAAGAGCACATTCTGTTTGGATATTACGAGACTTAAAAAATGTTGCATTAGCAGATTGAGACAGGTTAGACATGACCATATTGATCAGGATTTAGGAGCATTGTTTACAGTCAGCTTTAGTTTTACACAAACCAACAAGCAAACAGTTTGCAGCTTTGGGCAACTGATGCATCCCCTCAAGAAAAACACGCACATTTAAACACACTTTTAAACACCATGAAAACCTTGGGACTCAAAAGGTTTTTGAGGATATTTTTTTTTACGAAAGATGGACATTTTGGGGGATTTTGTGGTTGATTTATGAAGGAGTCTACCACCTCTGTACAACAATGAACAAATCTTATGTAGAAGCAAAAAAACAAAATTACACAATCGGCTCAACTTTTCCATATTTGGACGTGATAAACTTCATGTTATATTAAGGGAATGCTTCCCCCTGAAAATGACTATTTGTTTTCAATTACTTGCCCTGTGAGACCTTAAATTTTTTTTAGTTTAGGCTGCATTTAAATGGGAAGATTAGTGGAAGATTTATGTTCATTAGTCGTGTAAACAGCTTGGTAGGAATACAGTTTATTAAAAAAAATCTGAATATTTTGTGTGTGTAAATCTCATCTACAAATCAAAAAAGGTGAGAATGATTCAGATCTCTACCTTTACAGCGCCTGCAACGTCTGCAGTTGTCTGCGAAGTTCATCTGATCCGTGTATTGTCCATCATCACACGGCGTGCAGTTACTTCTGTGGTTCACAGCGAGACACTTTCCTGATAGCTTAAAACCTGAAAAACATGAGCGCCACAAGTAAACACAGTTAAGGCTTTGCAGAATGGATTTAATCATAGAAGAAATCCTGTCTGAGAGCGTGCTACAGTGCAGCAGGCTGTACTTTACCTGGAGCGCATTTGTTGCAACATATTCCTTTGTCAGTGAGATATTCCCACTGTGGACACTTCTTCTCCTCTGGAGGTTGTACCAGCGTGAGAGTGGGGATGAACATGCACTACAACACAGAATATACAACAAAAGAAAAGCTTTACTATCCAACCCAAGGAGCTTTTTCATGCATTCCTGACGTTTCAGAGTATTAAGAAGTTTTCTCACCATTAGGAGCACTAATGTGCCCACCGGAGCGTTTCTGTTCCATCGTCCTCTGTGTCCGGCTCCCTCCATCATCTCACAGGTTTAGTTCAATCCATCTGAGGCCACCTGCAAAGAAAACAAACTGTAAAACACCTCAAACAGCAAATGCTACAGCGATATAAGTCACATGTGTAGTGTTTTCTACTACAGACTCTGAATGATTGAGAGACAATATGCTCCGGGCCCAAACACACCAAACTACAACTAACATTTGATGTCATAAATTTACAATAAATTTAAGATTCATTCATCTTTATGAATGTCATGGATTAAAAAAAACAATGATCAGCATTGTGTTTTTTTTAAATGACTACAAAAAAAAAAGTATGTATAACATTAATGGACCTCTGATCCACCTTTGACACAGCACCACTAACAGGTCACGACAGGTTACAACTTCTTATCAGGCTCAGTTGTTCTTTGACATTCATGCATAACATGCACACACACATTCATGGTGGGAGTGTTAGTGACTCATGTGTGTATCAAACCAATGCAGGAAGCGTTATCAGCTCTGTGTGGGAAAAATAACCCTGAATACAATCAAGTCCTGATAATCTCGATAGGGGGCAGAAATGAACTGCATGGCTCCATTAACCCCTCAGTCCCCCTGTTCTACAGTCCACTGCTGGACCCCAGATTAGCATTTTGTGTCACATTTTGCTTAAACACAAAGTACTGAAAATGCAACACATACTGCACACAAGACCTTAAGCTTGGATGTTATGTAAGAACTAGATAACAGACTTTTAAACCACCTTTCTCTGCTTAATTTTTTTCCCCAAATATAGAAACTCCCTAGATTAAAAATTAATATTAGAAATAGTCATAATTGAGCTTGTTCCTTTCAACAGACAGAAAAAGCTTTTAGGGTCAAAGGGGAATTTTTGGCTGCAGTACCACGAGTGACCACTGGGAACATTGGCAGCAAGATGAGCAGCCACCAGATCAACTTCTATAAATACATCCATAGTCTCATATTTTAAAAATAAAGCAGGACCCACTTTAAGGCCTCTGTCACTTCATTTGATTTTGTGTTTAAGGGGCACATATTTTCTATCAATGATTCAAATAAATAACTACAAACCAATGAACTTGGGGCTTTCAGGCCCCAGGGCCAGTTAGGAATCCTGGGGCTAAAAAAAAATAGCTTCTTCAAATTTTCAGCCATTAATCAATCATCAATAATAAATTCCAGTGTCTAAATAGAAGCCTTTCATGTTATTAACATGGTTAAAAAATTAAATAAAGCTCCATGAAATCATTCCTGACCTGATTACATTAAAGGGTCAATTCACCCAAACTACAAAGTCAATATTTGTCCACATGGTATCAAAACCACAGTTTGTTTTAGATTAATGTGTTGAGATGTTAAAAAATCCAATAAAATGAGATTATTACAGACTGTTAATCCGGATCGTCCATAGATTTCTGCTATGGACATGTTTTTCTTTAAACTACTTTCTGACAAAGCCCAAATGGAAAGCAGACAGGTGTGTTTATTAACTGGTGTCACTCATATTGGGGAGGGGGCTGAAGTTTCAGAGGTGGGTTTCTCTTGTTTTCTCACACATCGGCAGAAAAAACGAAACTATCTGTGATGTCAACGAGAGGTAAGAAACTGCTTGATTCATTAGATGGCTGGATAAAAAAAAAAGTAAACTATTATACGCTATTTTTTAATGCCATTTATTAAACTACATATTAAATTTAAACTGAGATTTCAAATTAAAAGCATGTGTTGGGCGATTTTTTAAAGTTACATTTAAAGTAAACTGTCATTTCAGGTCGTTTCGAGCATTGACTCTCCTCTGCCATAGATAACACTTTGTATTTACATAAAAGGAATTCAACACTCATTAAAACTAAAATGCGTAAGGTTGTTTAATGAAGTATGCAGTCCCGGGAGGATTTACAATGAATTGGTGTGCAGCCAAGTGAAATAACGACTCCACATTTTTCTTGTTTGCCAGCTTCGCCCACTCACTTCCCTGTCGCACTGACACGCAGAGATTTGACAAAAAAAATACAACGTTTTAACCTTCAAAACTCAAACTGAAGACTTACGCGTTCACAGATAACATTGACGCATTAAGAAGTTAATCTACAGTCGAGTATTTACAGTTTTTCTTTCTTGTCTGGCTGGTTTCGGTTTAGCTACACACCACATAAACGCCCACCACAGAGTCTGATATGAATCTCCCCACAGACTGAGACACAGAGTATTTTACCGTCACTTACCTGGACTGTCACTGTCACACCGACGGGTACCTCTTTTACTTCAGCTCCATGTAACGGCATTAAAATATTTTGTTATAATTCACTTTGTATATTCTCGGTAACAGAAAGAAAGCCTGTCCGAGCCTTTGCCCCTGTCTGTCTTTTCGCGCACGAGCAGGGGAGGAACCAGACGGGAAACAGCTTTAGTCACGAGACCAATTCAAGGAAAAGTCAAGCTGAGTTTGGTACACACTAAAAAAAAAAAAACATAGGCAAACAGCCCTGAACCTGCAAGCTGTGATTATATTTAATACAACTCGGGGCCTGTTTGCTGCAGCTGACTCATTGTCTGATCTGGAAATATAGGACGCAGTTCACAGGTGAAGGGCTGCCCACACAGTTATATGACACACTTTAAATAATGTATCCGTAAAGAGGCCTAAACTGCCTTAGAATTTGTTAAATTATACATTTAAATTAGGCTGTTATAAAAGTATTTATGTCAAAATGTTCCTCCTTTCAAACACAAAAAGTTATTTTTAAAAAAAAAGGGACTTCACAATATTTTCATGCCAATACTTATAATAATAAACCAAATGAACTAACTCATAATAATACTATAAATAGATTAAAATGACTCAGGTTCATGATGGACTGTAGCAGAGGGAAATACAGTGTTATTTTATGAAGATTGATAGATAGATAGATAGATAGATAGATAGATAGATAGATAGATAGATAGATAGATAGATAGATAGATAGATAGATAGATAGATAGATAGATAAGGACCTAGAATAAGGACCTTTAATCGTCAAAATTAGTAAATTTTAAAGGCGCAATGTGTAGGATTTTCTTAAAAAGCAATGTATGGACTAATACAAAGAGATAATCAATCATCACTAATGGCCTGTACCTTTTTCTTTACTTTTGTTGGAGGATGTTTCTGGGCGTGGCCCTGCTGATGAAGTAGTTGTGTTGTCTACGTCTGAAGCTCGGGAACCTCCGCTAAAATATCCTGTCTGGACACAAATATTATGTCTGTTAGTTAGTCTGAACATCCCTCAACTTGATGGTGCTGAGCGGCGAGGAGGGGCCAACTTTGAATGTTTACAGATTGTACACATGGTGCATGTTAGGTATTTAGTCACAGGCATTTAATGGATTTATTACATCTGGAATATCTTATAGATATCTGTATGCATTGATAACCAACTAATAGGTGTGTATCTTCAAATACTAGGGGCTAAATAAATCACTTTAAACTAATTCATTTTTAAGAAATTAAAGCTACTGAGAAGGGAAAAAATAAAGGTGAAAATATGAATATAAGATATTAATTACTTTAATCCTTATTTATTTTGAGTGAGAGTCTGTGTGTAGGTAGTGGGTGTTTATATGTTTCTTTATATGTTTTTAAGCCTCCATTGAGTTGCTTTGTAATTCAATACAAAGCTGCCTTGCCTCCATTGTAAGTGCATTCCTGTGCAGAGTACGAGCGTACAATGAAGTAAGTATAACTTGATGCACTGTAATTACGGGCGCCACGACCGGAGGAGGCTGGTACTTAATTCAGCGGGCCGGCAGAGTGAAGCTTCACGAGACTTTGCTGGGACAGTACATGAAAGAGCTCAGTCAGCAGAGCAAGACAAGTGCTTCCTCAGAAAAACCACATCCTTCCTCATTAGCGAGCACCCAAAGAAATGTGTCTTCGCCTCTCTGCTCTGCATCCTTCCACTCAGTCGCTCTCTCTCTCTTATTCTCTCGGTGTCTTATCGCCTAAATTGTCAAATACATAAATGGGGACAACTGGCAACTTAAGTTCCCACACATGCACGTGCACACACTCATAGAGTTTCCTCGTACCTGCAGCCTGTGAAGACAGATCTGACTCTGCATGCACATTTTGTGTCACATGCCAAGTAAAAAAAACAACAACTTTTGTTTATTATCTGTTTACTTCATCACAACGGCCTCAGCAAGTTCTTATGAAACGTACTAATCCTTTCGGTCAAGCAGGCTAATACTGAAACCTCAAGATAAGCATGACCAGGTTTGCTCTAAGTCACTTCAGAGCGACTTTAATGCCTCGTCATCTCTCCTCCAGTCATCCCTGTACTCTGTTTGAGTGGCGCTGAGAGCCGTAGTGGGGCCCCAGAGGCAGCACCTTCACCAAGCTGCCTCCTCAACACGAGGCCCCACGGTTGACAGGTCACGTGCTGTGGTCTGGTTTCTGTGAGAAATAACGAGTCGGGTGTGAGAGGCTCAATCTGACAGCTGAATGCTGTACATGCCGAGATGAAGATAAACGGCTATTTAGAGTTTAATTCAGTGTAAAACTAAAAAAAACAGTGGTGTCGGGAAAAGATCTTAACACAAATGTAAATTATCTGGTCATCACTAATTAACTCACAAGTTTAAACTGGAAGAGAAGAAATTTCCCAAACACTCATTACTTTGTTTATTGACTGCAGCATTTTACTGTCATCTGGATAATTTAAGCCACAGGGAGAATAATCGTCTTAGCTACCACACACAGAAAGTATTACAGAGGCCATGCAGCGATAACATGTAACTACAGCGGGGGACTCGGGCTGTCAGAGGGGCGAGAAAATCAGAAAATGGATGCAGTGTGGCACCAGGTCAACATATTTGTTACTGCATATTATTTTCTAAATTTCAAGACCACCCTTAAGGGGAACTGTCCTGTTTTCTGCCATGTACGGCACTTTTTCTGACACATTTTCTCAGGGCTCTTTTCTGCGCTGTAAGCCCCCTCTCTCTGCTCATTCACACACTCAGCTCTTCACGTCTGAATTTTCACATACAGGATAAGATGACTAATGTCTCTGTTGGTGTAACCTTTTACATTTAAAGCCTGTCATGCTATTACCTGGAATATTGTTTATCTCTTGAATAGGTTTCTGTAAGAGAGACACAATGACTTGCAGTCAAATGAGTGGTTTATTTTACTGAAATGACCTCTGAAAAACTACAAAACCACAAAAAAAGCCACAAGACACAACTGTCTTTCCCTGGTTACACCGAAAGGTTTAATGCCTTGAACAACCAGTACCATCCCAATACGATTCTTATGCAATGAAAACATCTTTTATCTCTCCGGTAAATAAGAGGACACCACAGATATTTCAGGCCCGCTCAGCTCAAAGAACCCTTTGGCTCAGCTATCTTAGCTGAGAAAGATCATCAATAACATTACATACAAACAGTAAATATAATTTGACAGTGGGTTCAAAAACAGGACAAGCTAACTATCCTGGCAATGTCTGCCAATCAATATCAAGAATTTCACAAACAAAACGGCATGTGGACTGTGAACTACTGAGTAGGAGTCCATTGTGAGGAATGAATAGACACCCTGCAGCCAATCAGAACTGAGCATTCACTAGGACCAGGGTACATCTGAAGATAACACACAGGAAGACGTGTCTTAAAGGAATCAGCAGCAAATTACTGGAAAAATTGCCTGGAGTGTTCTGGAAAAATATGGAAGTGGGTGTCCCATTAAATTATTTATACTGCACAGATCAGAGGTGAGGTGAACTAGATTGTGGTTTAGATTCACTGCCAAGAAGAAGACAACTAAAAACTGTAAGAATGCAAAACCAGCAACCAAAAGAAACTGAAACAGGCTTCCATAACTGCATGAATGACTGCGACTCTGCAACGTAAAAACAGACCCTTTGATGCAAAGATAGAACTGCACTACAAGTGTGAAGCCAAGTGTTAGCGATAGGCTGAAGGAGAAACAGAGACAGACAGAGAGAGACTGTTAACAGGCAAAAGTTAGATTTTGGAAGAAACGAGAGAGACGTCTGTGGAAAAACAGTGGAGGCTGGCGGAGGGCATGTTTTTCTGAGCCAGGGGGTCTCAGCGTAAGACGCAGACAGGATGAGAGATTAGGGCACAGAGATCTCAACGACACTGCCGAACTGTACGACTTTCAGAATGAGTCACTGACATTTTGACGTGAATAGTCCCCTGACATACTTCTGGTCCCCTGCTCAGTCTCACATTCAGAGGGTCCCAGGTTACATCTCCTCTCACCTTCTCCTCCACAGTAAGTAACTTTTTCTGCCGTAGCCGTCAGTCTAACCTGTGATAAAAGCTTCCTGTAACCTCACTCGCAGTAGGAAGTAAAGCTAAAGATTTTCTCTGTCAGTACTGTTGTTATCTGTAGCTTCACTGTTAAGTTTTGTGTCTTTTATGGGTTGTGCGACTACTTTAAAGAGCTCCAGGCGTTGTTATTCTTTTTGAAAGATGTATGTTATCTATGTATGTCATATCTGATCAAGTTTTCCTTCACCTCCTCTTCCTCTTTTTCTTATTCTTCCCAGATGCAGCAGCTCTGTTATTTTGCTTTTACCTTCCTGTGCAGTCTGTGCCTCCTCTCTCATGTGCTTTCCCTGCACTGCAACGACACTCAGTACAAATGGCCAGTGAGTGAAGCCCGGTTTTGCTGCAACAAGTGCCCACCAGGTACAATGACCTCTCTTCTTCTTCTTCTCCATAGATTAATTAGTTTTAATGCCAGCAGGTTATAACTCTAAGTGCTGTGTGTAATTTAGGTAAACACTCGGGTCCACGTCGTGCCTCAACTTGTGCAAATGAATGCCACTCTTGCACGGGAGACCGGTTCACTGAAAAGTGGAATGTGGAATTGAGCTGTGAGCTTTGTGAAAACTGCAACAGAGGTGAGTTATTTTTACTGTTTTTGTCTTAGTGGTGGCGGGAAAAACCTATTTATAGCACCACAGTGGAAAAAATCATCTGTGACAGCAATGATATCATTTTAGTTTAAATGATATTATATGTTACTCTACAGCCACTGCTCACAGACATCTGTGAACCCTCCTTTACTGAATCAAAGGTCAGGACACAGAGAGTGAATGTTTAACATGATTATAAAACTCATCAGATATGCAGGCTGACAAAGAATGAAGCTGAAACAGAAGACGGCATAGTTTTGATTTGAAGTGAGCATTACTAACGAAATACTATCTGTCATCTTCCCACCGTGAAACATTGTGGTTCCCTGTTTATTTTCATGTGTCACGAATGATTCATCATTTCTCTGGAGCCCTGACCGGTCCACTTAGCTACAGCAGACGCTCTGACAGAAGACAGGCTGGTAGCTGTTACTCAACTCTGTCTCTGCATCATGATTTCAGAGAAGTTTGCCCAGAGAGACCTAAGGTCACACACGAGAGGGGGTTTCCCCTCCTGTGTTTCATGGTGGGATACAGTCAGAGAGAGATTAAAAGCAGGAGGGGACTGGGGGGGTCTGAGAAACCTTTTGTGAGCCAGCTCAGGAGGTTATTAGGGTGGGATTCTGCCACAGCACCGAGAGTGGTGAAGACAGGAGGAGGTTCAAAAAGACCATCATCACGTCAGTGGAAAAAAGAAAAGAAAAACACAGAAAAGTGGTAAACATCGGAAAGAGCAGCTGACACAAATGTCATATCATATATTATTACTTTTGCCCTGCTACAGGTGAGCAAAAACCGCTTGCAGGGCTTATTTTTAAATGTCACTGTGGAAAAGGGAGAGAAAGTACGCAGCTCTCAGTCAGAACATTAGAC
This sequence comes from Serranus cabrilla, assembly GCA_903364295.1. Lineage (NCBI taxonomy): Eukaryota > Metazoa > Chordata > Actinopteri > Perciformes > Serranidae > Serranus > Serranus cabrilla. Next base: position 25,001 of record CAFUXE010000895.1, on the reverse strand, counting down.
TTGTACATGTGCTCTCGTTACATATCGTAATCAAAGGGTTGACATATTTCGCTCAAATGTTAAAGTGCGGCTGTAAACAAACTTTGAACAGTCTGACATAACACCGGGGGGATGAAGGTGGGTGTTCAAAATGTCAAAAAACTCTAGATATGCAGGGGCTTTATCTGCCAATTAACGGCTATGGAAACTAATTCAGGTGGAAATGATTCAACCCACACAAAAACCTCACACACTCTTCTCTTGCAGCACAACAGAATTAGTATATATTTGGTTATACGACGTACTTTGTTCTCAAGCAAAGATTTGAAAGTGCAAACAAGGTTTAAAAGGAGACATCATGCCCCATATTACATGACTTTCATACTAAACTTTGATATTTTCCTGCAGTGTGACTTTTCTAAAATCCTCTTAAATGACATCAGTTCATCTAATGCTTTGAATCTGCGCCCGCGACTTTACTAGTTCACTTTACCATCAAAATATATGATAAACAAGCACCAGAGTCACGGCTCTGCAGTTAAATGCTAACTAGGGATGAATGATAAGGACTTTTTCCCGTTGATAACAATCATTACTTGTTTCTCATGTTGGTTACCGATAACATAACGGATCATTTTACATCTTTGTATGTTACAAAGCAGTTTATAACCTGTAATTAAAGCTCATCTGAAGGAAGGAAAAGACAAGCAAAGCACTTGACTTGTTAAGTCAACAGAAGCAAATTGGCTTCATATTATAGGCTCTAATTATCAGATATAGTTTCATTATCGGAGTATATATTTCCCATTATCGGCCATTAGTTTATCAGGCTAATATATACATTGTGCATCCCTAATGCTCAGTTTTTGATCATCTTTTCTAAATAGCACCTTTAAATGGTGCTCTGGAGATGTTTCGTTGAGAAACATTGGAGGAGAAAGAACACTGAAGATAAAACACATGAAAATATGTCTGTGTTTGAGCTACAGACGCTCAACATGTGCAGTGACATCAATTCAAGTTAAAATCCTCCCTGAGCTGTGACCTTAAATGACACTAAATGATACCTTTCATCTCTGCAGTTAACTGGATATTAAAACAAATGTTTTGTAATGACAAACGTCAGTCACAGAGGAAGTGAATTTAAATTGATGGTTACACATTAAGAAAATGTTTATTCAAAGTGAAATACCGCTTTCACAAACAGCCGTTTGTTTCTGACGAATATGCATCAACAGTGATAATATGACCGTCCGATGACTTAGATCCAGAATCTTTACCTGCCGTACCCGGTTAGTGAGTCATTTCTCTTTCTGATTTGTCATTGGTTTACAGGCAACCTTTGTGCATACTCAGAATCATGATTATACTTTATCTTTTTATGACGACTGTTACTTTTCTTTTCTTTCTTACAGAAAACATGGAGTATCAGTCCCGCTGTACCCCGACTCAGAACGCTGTGTGCAGATGTAAAGCCGGCTACGAATGCAGAGACGAATCCTGCAAACAGTGTGTGCCGATAAAAACCACCACCAAGGCCCCACTTCCTCCATCCACTACAGGTACATCACAGTCAGCTGCTCACACCTGAGAAAGGACCACATGCACATTAATGCACTTCATCCTGACAGACCTATCTATGACTGATGATGATAAAAAACACCTACATATAATAACAAGGGGAAAAAATAAGATTTTGACTTTAAATTAAAATGGAAAGCACTGGGGAACAAACTTCACACGAAAGGTGACCATGGAAATAACCATATCACTAGAAATAACCTTGTCAGCTGAGGCTCCAGCCCCCACACAATCGGATTCATATAAGCGGTTATGGTTAATGAATGAAAAAATCATAAGCTTTCTGTTTCAGCATCTGCCTCACTGCAACCAATATAACAACCAGCTGATGGTTGTGGTGCACCTATAACCACATTTAACAGTGTCAGAGCGAACCAATCACAGCAGAGAGAAGAATAAATGCGACGGCAAAGTTTTAACTTGATTTGTGTCGTATTTAAGTGACGTGTACGTTGGACCTGAGAGCGCAAAAAAGTGTGCACAATATAGCAAATGAAGAACCATCGTCACCAATTTGACAACATATGTGCAGCTACAGAAAACATCTTCTCCAGCTTGAGGAGAAATTAAGAGAAAAAATCTTTACTGACTTGAAACATGCAAAGCTTATTAAAAAAATGCTGCAAGGAACTCACGCCACAATGAAAACGGTTTCCAGGGGACATGAAAAGTGATGCACGCGGCTTTAAATTTGACATCGTGGCTAAACTGTGTAATTAAAACCTTTGGGTCCATCACGTAAAAGACACATCTGTAAATCAACAAGTGATATATATTCATTTACTTTTAGGTACATTAACTTAATAATACGAACACTTAGATAACCGTTATTTAAATCATAATGCTGTTAAAGTTGTAAAGTTATTTTCCTTTCTACATTCATGTGAATGAGGCAGTCAAACTTTTTTGGCTTCATGCACAACTGATCAACTTTCATAGGAATGAATGGGGCCCAACCCCCAAAGTGGCATTCAGATTTCTTTCTACATCCATGCACGCAGGGCTTTTTCTATCCATAACTTAAGTTTTGGGGGGTAATTTTAACTTTGTTAGACATTATTTAGATGTTATTGTAGCTGCTATTAACCCAGCAACAGCGTTTTGCTTATAGTTAGATTTGAATCATGCATCAGTTGTTAGACCGGTTGCTGAATGATCGTAAGGTCGGTGATTCGATCCCTAAACTTGGCAAAATACTGAACGCCAAATTGTTCCCGATGCTGTGTCGTCAGTGTGAATGGATTCCTGATGGTGTATGAATGTGTGTGTGAATGGGTTAATGATCGTGATCTGTGGTGTTAAAGCGCTTTGAGTGGGAACTACGACTAGAAAAGCTACATATAAGAACATTTACAATGACAACTTTGGAAAACTTCAGAAGATTTATGCAGTTTTGATAGACAAAACTAATTAGATAGTATCACACACTGTGAGGTGCAGGGGGAACTCCGTCAGTCATGTTTAAAAAGACAGATACAGACCAGACAGATCTCATGTGCTACGTTATAGTTTTACTCAATGTGCAAGTAAGAAGCTGTGCAAGTATTTTCCTAAAATAATAATAATAAAAGTTATTTTTCTTCTGGTGGCATGCATTGCAAAACAAATCAAGGTGTCAGAAGAAATATTCAACATTTTGCAGTTACAGTTTAAACCCCAGGAAACATTGGTAGGATGAGGGTTAAGGATTTTCTAACTACGCCCCCGTTTGATCAACTGTTCTGTGCTGATGTAATGATTAAAAGTAACACAAACAAATCAGTTGCTAACAATAAAGTCATTAAATTCTTAAATGTTGTGACCACAGGTAGTGACTGTTTGTTTACTCTGCAGTATCCATGGAGTAAGGTCACTCACACACAAGGTGACATGAGTTAATTATAAATAGTTTTGTGTGGTTGTAAATCCAAGCTTCCTGATGGTGGAGTTATATAAAAGGCCTCAGCCTGAGCTCACTGTCTAATAAACCATGAAGAGTTTTGAGTTTCCACTGAACTATTAAATGTGGCTGCACTGAGCTGAAAAGTTTTTTTTAATCTCTTTCCTTTCAGCCCTGAAGCCGAAAGCCTTCACCACACTCTGGCAGCCCAATCCACCAATCAGAGGTACAGTACGCTTCTGGCTCAGTCAGATAAAAAGGAAATGAATTAACTCTATGTATCTAATCTATTGAAAATGTCTTTCTACAGATACGGTGTGGTTCCTGGTGATAACTGCCCTCCTGTGTGCCGGACTTGCAGTCATTGTTGTCACAAAAATCAAACCGTTTCTGCGCTGGATAAAAAACAAGCAAGGTGAGTAGATTATTATTATGAGGCAGATAACACTGCAGCAATAGCATAGCACTTAGATTATATACACATGTATGTTTTTTTATCATCTAAAGGGATTATTATTTTGTATTTCAGTCAAATTCCTAAAAAAAAAATCCTCTGTTCTGTTTTTGTTCAGGCTACTTTTTGGCCAAAGAACCTGCACCGGTATCAACAAGCTCCGAGGATGAAGATATACCCACGCCCGTCCAGGAAGTGCGAGAGAAATGTGACCAGTGTGACGTCTGAGTTAAACAGCCTGAGCTGGGATGAGGAAGAATTTGACGGGTGGACATTTAGTGCAAAACGTCTCTTGTTGCTTTGTACATTTATGAAAAACGGGGTTGCTCGACCCGCGCTGACGAATGGAACCACAGAAAAGACTGTTGTTTCAGGACTGATGCTGTTTTGATGATAAAATTGTACAAAAACACAAAGATAGAGAATCTGAAAATACAGCATGTGGCACTGTGACGGATATGCATAGGTTAGGAGCTGTGCAGTATGGTGCTTAAGGTGGTATGTACTATGGTACACATAAGTTAAAGATTCTTCACATCTTTACATTTCTACGTGTATATATTAGTTCAGATTATAAGAATATTTTAAATCAATTTTGACTTAGGTTTTCATCTTTAAAATAAATGTTTTATTGGAATCAAAATGCCTAATATTTATGCCAAACATTAAACATTCAGATCTAATACTTGAGATAGAGCTCACATAGTTTGAGTATTTACATGACATTTTAAATTATAACTTACAGAGGAGATCACCCTCCAGCTGTTCTTCCCAGAGTTCAAGTTTCTGGTGTGCACTGACCACAAGTTTTCCGGGAACCTGCAGATAAAAATGTCTTTGCGAACCCTTCACAGTCTGCCAGAGGGAGATGGATGTGCTCCACATTCAGCTGTGGTTTCACAGTTTTACGGTCCCTTGCTTTAAAAGAATGTGTCGAGGATCATGACCACCAGCACAAATCATCTTCGGGAGCATCATAGCGCCTCCTCTTTGGACACATGGCAGTCCTTCCCCTGCTCCTGGGAGGGGAAGAAAATGCTGTCAATCTCTGCGCTCCTCTCCTCCTCAGAGAGGGGAATGCTGGGAGAGGACGTGGGATGAAACACAGGGCAGTCCCTCTCGTCTTCTTCTTCACTGTTCACTCTCTCGGCCGTCTTCCCACATTCGATCGTCGGACCAACTTGGCCTGTAAACTGACTGAGCAAGCTAAAGACGACCGTCCCCGGATTGTGGACGTGGACTGGACCTACAGAGACCAAAACAAACAGGTGAAGGAATGGATTTGAAATTTAATGGACCCCTAGAGTTACATTAACAAATAGTTTAAAGAGTACGACAACTAAGACTCATAACAGTAACACAGCTGCATCTGTCACAGGTTTTATTTTCTTAATGACTCCACAGTCAGTTTAAGTATTTCACATGCGAGTCTTCGTTTCACTCATCAGTACCAAGATTAGCTGCTGAAAGGCCCGGCGGCTGCTGCTTCGCACTGAATGAGTCTCTGGGGATCTGATGAGTTGACTCCTTCGGCTTGTGAGCAGCATCTCTACCTCCCTGAAGAAGAGCATGGCCGTGAGTGTCGGGCGAACAAACGAGAAATCGTGCCGTATATTTGTAGGTACATGACAGAACGGAGTTTTGAAATGAGCTTCTTACCTCATTGCATAACTTTGCAATAGCTGGAAAACAACAGATATATAAATGAATAATAGAAAGTCATTTTCTTCACACATGTTCACTAATGATGAGTCAACATGTTTATGATTTACAAAGCAATCAACTCACTACAAAGAATACCACAGTCATTTCTGTTTATTGTTTCCCAGAAGTGATTAAGTTCAAGGGGTTCAGTTGTTTAACCAGAGACACCAGAAACTGAACCAGTCCCGGACGAAAACACCATCTTACTTTGCTTGAAACATGTTTCATCTCCAGGGCGCCGAACAAAGAGCAGAATCACAAGGGCCACACATCCCACAGCAACCACCGGACACAAGATGGCTGCCAGCTGACTGCTCGTCTTGTCTGAAAGAAAGAAAAAAAAACTAAGACTCTGCAGCCATGTGAGCATCTCTGTGAGGCTGAACACAGGCACCGCAGTGCTTTAGATAAATGCCAAAATGCTGATCTGAAGCAATAACATTGATTAGCCAGTTAGCATGCTAACCAAGCATCAACCTCGGGGCCTGACAGTAAAGCCTCATGTGGAAGTATCTTAAACCTGCATTCTTTCTAATGGCCAGCAGGGGGCAGCTCCACCGATTGAAAAAAAGTTATATATGAGAAAATGACCCTACTTCTCGCTTGATTTATTACCTCAATAACTATTCTCATAATAAGTTTATGGTCTCAGTCGTTTTTTTTCTTTAATTCAGCCTGATGTTCATTTTGTAAATTATGGTCTCATTTAAAGTAAAATCCAATTCAAAGTTCAAGGTTAATTGTAATATTTTGTTTGTTGAAAATGTCTTGTTCAGTAGTACTAAAAGTCATAATGAGTCGGCTGTTTGCTTCAAATTACAGATGCAGTTTGCACACCAAGCTAGCTAGCTGGTGCTAGCATTAGCTGACAGTTTTGCATCTTCCCCAGCTTCACCTTCTTGTCCCAATATGGTCACTTCTGGTTTCATAAAGTAAAAATGCTAAATTCATGGCTTCAAAACGGGTAACCATTGGGTAACATCACAATGGCTACGTCCACTTCTTTTATACAGTTCATGATTGCTAATTATCTCTAAACAAAAACTACAGCTGAGGCCAAAGGCATTGGTTTTGCAAGCATTTGTGCATAAACTAATGGGACAAATTCTGACCTGTGAGAGGCATATCGAGGATGAACAAAATGTCATGGCAATCCAGAGACATTTAACTCAAAACTTTGAATGCAAAACTTATTGTGATTCCAGAGGAAAAGTCAGAGAAAGTCAGTAGGATTCATCAACGGGGAACCATTAATGTTTTTACAGGATCGTGGGCCAGTCCAACCAATAAATATACCAGATCATGGCACCAAGGATATCAACCAGATTCACGTCTAGGGGTTTCACTGAAAACCAAAAATGCAAACCTGCTTGTGGCACTAGTGGAAAAATAAAGGGATCACCATAGTCAGTCAAACTCTTTCTCCTGGGATCATGAATGTCTGTACAGAATTTGATGACAATCCATGAGGTACTTCAACGAATGACTGACATTGTCATCACTAGAGCTATGCTGCTTTTGTCAATTCTTGTGCTTGAAAACAATAAAGAAAATTATCAAAAATATTGCACTGTCTTCTCTTCTCACACTCACCTCCTTTGATATGTGTGCCATTTCCAGCTGGAGGGACTGGCTGAGGGCCACACCTGTGAGATAAGGGTGGAGTGTTAAATATCTCAGGTATCTCAAATATGTGTCCCCATTAAATAATCTTAATGTAATACAATGTAAGTCTGAGAGCATTTTAAGGCATCTTAGACTTGGAGAGAGGGAGATTCTGAGAGGAATTTATTATGTGCTGTACTCAGGAAATCCATGACTTACTTGGGAAATCGGCAGGGTTTGGCTGAAGTGCTGCTATGTCCTGAGGAAGCTGAGGAAGGTGTGTGTTTATCTTTGCTGGAAATAACTGCTGCTGCTGCTTCTGGAGAAAGATTAGAGTCACAGATCTGGTTCAGATTTGGGATTTCACAGGGCGAAAACAGGACCAAACAAACAATGAAACATCTACATGTGTGGGTGAGATTTATTGGCTAATTTGTTGATGGGTAATACTTCCTCACATGGGAATTTTGAGTGACGTCTTGTTACACTTTAGCTGACATTTAAATCACAGATTGTAAAAGTTGTATCTCTGAGGCACCCTGGTGGTCGAAGGGTTAAAAATCTGACTGTAAAGTGCAGCGTCCGGCCAAGAAAACTTTGTGCATGTTGTTGCTATCTCTCCCTCCCTTCATTTCCTGTCATCTATCTGCTGTCAGCTAACAATGAAGGCTGAAGTTCAATGAAGTAATAAACAAAAAGCTTTCACTGAACTAAATATTCTAAACAACTTCACTCTTGCCCATTAAATGCCAATTTGTTGACCCAATACCACTGATGTTGTTTTTATAGAATTATAATTTTCTGCAGCAGAAAATGTCTTAATCAGGTAGAAAACAGGAAAACAAAATACTATTTTTAATAGATTAGAATGATTATATGCTGTAATGGCCTCAGGAGCAAAACATCAGTCTATTGTCTAGCTAATTTTGCAGAGAAATGTGGTCATAATATGATCCAAAATTATGTGAAATTGCATGTTTTTAATTAATGTAGCTTTTCCCTGAGAGAAAAGACCCAAATGCCCCATCAGATAATCAAGCTAGGTCAGCCCCATCTTCCATTAACTTAGTCATGATAACATGATCATGCCTTTTACAAAAATGAGTATAACTATGTTTTGGTATCATACTATGTTGAGACAACAGTGTGAAAATACACCGTGACTACTAAGTTAAGGATCTGGATGTTTCTCACAGTGGTGAGGGGAGCCCCCCTGAGCCCAGATTAGAGTCCCTCTTCCTATTTATTATTGTCGCTATCATTATTGGTCATCCTCTCACGGCCTGTTGAAACAGCCACAGTAGATTTAGTTTATCATGAGGCCCTCTGCTGGCTGAGTCTGATCTTACAGGACAGCTCAGTATTTACCAGTTGTGGCCGTCGCCTGGATCTTTTCACACTTTCCGCAGTTTGTTGCGTATGTGACCTTGTCGGTGCACCTGAATCCATCCTCACAGTCGCACAGCACATCGGATATGCTGGTACAGTTCTTAACCACCTTCAGATTAAAAGCTGAGACAGTGGGGGAAAAAAGTGGTTTTAGACTTTAAATAACAGTAAAAAAATAAGTTTAAGGTCAGACTGGTATCATCATCAGTGATGGGTGAAACTGTTAAGATGGTAGAAATGACTCATATTTTCTTCACCTGGTCTGCAGTCTCTGTAGCAGGGATGGCAGCTGTCTTCACGGTTTGACTCGTTGGTGTAGCTTCCAGCAGGACAGGGCACGCACTCTGTGCAAGACTTCTGATACTCACCTGACAGAACAGAGAGAAAGAAAAGAGAACAACCGGATGAGACAGAGAGAGCACAGAGGCTGCTCACCCAGAGCGCATATTAATGAAGGATGTGGTCTTACAGTGTGCAGCCTGCGTCATTTTTCATCAAGACAAACAGAGACTGAGAGACGTGCAACAAAAAAAAAAGTAGGAGATAGAGATAAAGATAGACACAGAACGCCTCAGTGCTTCATAGTAATTTCCAAATATGAACCGTTGCTGATTCATTTATTAATAACAGTGAGTCAGAGCTAAATGAGGAACAGACAGAAAAACAGATACAGTAATACAAGACTCAGACCAGATATCTTACCTGCAGGGCAAAGTTTACACATTCTGCCGCCCATGGCGTAATACTGGGTCCCATCGGTCTGTTAACACATGAACACAACTGAATACAATACAATACTCCAGCAAACTCCTGCTTAACTACATGTCTGTACGTTTGACGGCTATTTCTTATAGTTGGAAAGCAAACACTTTTTTGTTGTAAGATTCTACAAATATGTAGGTAGAAAAAGTGAAGATGTTACCATCGGAGAGGTGAGCACCAGCTGTGCAGATGACATCAAGACAATCACAAAGCATTGCACAAATCCCATCCTATGGAGAAAGAAATTAGAAAAAATTAGCTGTCAAGTGGTCAAATAAAAAAAAAACACGTTAAAGTTGCACGTTCTGTAAAGTTTAACAAAGTATCATAAACTGACATAAAATATAATGGAAATCTAACCTAAAAAAAAAGGTTTTTTACCTTCAAATGATGCGTCTTTTGTTCTCCTTCGAATGTTTTATTAACTTCCTCAAGGTGCGACTCTTTCTCTCTTTCTTCCTCTCTGCCCTCTCACTCACTCTACCCATCCTTTGTGTCACTGTTTCCTTACCTGGTGACATCTTCCTGTCTTCCTGTCTCCCCCGCCCACTGATCTCTATCAGCGTGCTGCGGTCCTGTTTACAGCTCTCACATGCAGACCCATCCGCACTGTGACTCTGACGTTTCAGCATCAAAGACTCACCACTTTCCATGCAAACTGTAAGATCTGACAGAGAACGTATCACAGAGCGGCTCTCTGTGCAGCGAACGTGTGTCAACAACATGGTGGAAGAGCAGATCACTTCTGAAAGCCATGGTAACCATTATGTTTCATGGTGTATTTTTAATCATCTCTGAGAACATTACTCAGGCTTCCTACACATTGTAGTCAGCGATTACCAGTTTCTTTTGCTAAATCTGTGGAATCTGAAGCTCATTTTAAAGGTCAGTTTCACGCAAAATAATACACAAATAAAAATAAGAATAACACTCACTTTTTCCTTGTGGTAGCCATGTAGATAGTGAGTGCTGGGAGAAGTATTGAGTTACCGAACTTAAATAAAAGTACTTTTACATCAATGTCTAGGCCTTAAATTCAAAATCTTACTTAAGTAAAAATGCCATTAAAAAGTACTGCCTCACTGCTGGCCTCTTATACAAACAGTAAACAAAAAACAAGTAAACAATAAACAATAAACAAACAAGAATAATGAACAAATATGAGATCATGACATTGTCAATAAATCAGTCAAATTTGCCATATTGAAAATTAAGCTTTTAAAAAATGACACCCGGTAAACACTGTAGTCATGGTGAATCTGTTTGAGTGAGTAAATAAATACAGTTTTTTCCCAAAGTTTTCTCACAGTTCATATGAAGAGAATATAGCTTGTTCTAATAAACGCAGGTGTTTGACAATATTGATGATGACGGGGAAAAATGTTCATAAAAAGTTAAATATATACATGTCTCAGAGTGCTCGTTCGGCCTGTGACTGATTTATTTACGAAAAACTTCCATTAATTTTAATTTGTTTTTTGGAACTTAACCGTAAACTTAGGACAAAAACAAATAATCACAACTTATCTTGTTGCTCAGTTGCATCTTTTATTCTTTCAGTCTCTCTTGACACGTTACATACTGTAGCTCTGCAGTGAAGCTTTTTAGCCTAAATTACTGTCTTTATGTTTAAAGCTGCATCGTCACACATCTGGAGTACTCGAGCGACGCTCAGGATTATTGTTTTCACTGTTTTGTGACACAAATTGAATCTAAATATTTTGTCTCCTCAGTAAAGACGAATGAATGAAGTGACAAAAACACCCTTTTTGTCGTTATTGCTATCATTTCCATTGGAAAACTGAATAGAGCAATCAGATATTTAGTTTCTTTCCAGGTGTGCGACTGTGGACAATCTTTGTTTGCAGTCTTTGAACACAAGTATATATTCAAAGCTATAATTCCTTTACACATATAATATCAAAGCCATCGTACAGTCATTTCGCTAAAGCATTTGCATTTCAGTTCAGTTTTTTTTAACTTGAGTTATTTTTAAATTGACTTTATTTGGCAACCCCATACACTCATAAAGAAAAAGTACCAATGGAAAAAAACTGCTCCATTGTTCCATTTGATTTAAATATTTACAATCTTTTTAGGTGATTATTGTCAGAAAGACAACTCCGTCTCAAATGCTACACATCGAGACAACATCAAATTAGACTTGTTGTGTTTCCTTCTTCTTCATGTTGTACATTTGCCCCAGTAAAAGTCTTTTTAAAAACACTCACTATACAGACATAACACCCAAAACATACACACTGGCACATGCATACATAGAGACTCACTCAGTGTGTGAAAGTAAAACTATACAAAGGAGAAATGGCGTGTTTTATGTCACACATGTCTCTGACATCCTCCTCCTGTATTCAACAGTAGTGGAAACGCTGCGACTAGCATTCAGCCGATTCCAACGGCCACACATGCAGGAGTTTATATAAGCTTCAGATTCAGAGTCCTCCTACTGTCTTTGTTATCGAAAAACAAAGAGTGTCGAAGTGTGAGTCGCAGAAGAAGCAGAAGAAGTATTTCACCTGGTACAACCACACATAAGAAACTACAGCCAGGACTATATTTAGAAAGTGTCTGATAATAGAGCAGTGATGGTAGGGGGCGTTCCCCTGACAGTGATGATTTCCAGCAGTATGTTAATATACAGTATGTTTTACTGTAGCAGTGTGTCTCAGCTAAAGTTCAGGGTTAAAGCTAGGGTAGGCAGTTTTTTTGGTGGGGCAACAATCCCATAATAATCCAGTAAGTGGTCTGAGAGCAAACTAGGCCAAGACATGTTCACGGTAAAGCTGTGTTTATACCACCAGTGACAAAGCAACAGGCTACAAGTCCATTTCAGTGGTGACATAGACCATTTCTCCCCAACTTTTATACCTGACCTTTTAACTTTTTGTCTTACTGCGCTAGACTTTCACCAGTTACAGGTTATTTCAGAGAGAGGGCGCTTTGACCGGCAGTTTCCATAAATGCACGTGCGCAACCCTTCAGACAATGAAAACCTGATTCAATCACAGAAAATCCTGCAGAAAAGTTGCTTTTCCAGCAATGACACAACCACCTACACTGCAAATCACCCCCAAAAAAGAAAGATGAGACTCCTCAGAAAAAGTCTACTTGACAGTCAAACAATAAAATGTGTCAATATTGGCAAAGCGTTTCAGAGATGGTGAGAAAACTTTGCTAATATTTTAGCCTTCTGCTAACTGTTGTTGAGTCACATCTCAAAGAGCTTCACAGGCCGACATGCTTAGAAATAAAACAGAACAGTCATTCTCATGGAATTGCTGCTATATGACAGCATCAGGGCCATAATCACAGTGAGATGATTGAAATCAATGACTGGTACTTATACATGTTACTATACGTAGTGCTTGCATGTGTCCTACTGCAGGAGGAGGGCTGTATTTTCAAATTCTGTTTTCTGTCTGAAAGTTGCCTACCCCAGCTTTAAATGTGCAAAAACAAACACGCAGAGAGAAAAAAGTAAAAATGAGGTATGTGTCCGTGTTAATTCATTATTCTAGTACCCCACCTACAACATGTAAAAGATGAGGAAATATGAATAGAAGAAATATAGTTTTCTATTTCCAGACTGTCGACATTTTTATGTTACACGTTTTTTACAGTAGTAGTGCTGATTGTTTCATAATATACATTTTTGCTTTGCGCTTCCTTTCTATGTGCAAACAGGCTCAAAAATAGGTTTAGTTATATACATCAAGCACCTTGGTGAAATAGCTTCGGCAGCTATATTTATTCTTTTTATTAATAGCAATTTCCTCACAATCTGACCATTTTATTTTGGCACTCAAAGGCTAACTTACATTATTTTATGACCGTCTTCTTTTTGACTCTGCTCGACCATGCAGCTCTGCTCCAACAACACAGGATCCGACTCTAATCTAAGCATTACCGCTGAAAATAAAACTAATTGGTAACAGCTACATGACACTTGGGTGTCGGTACACTTTATCACACAGTGCGTTTATTGTCAGAGAGCAAAATGAAGAGCCAGGTGACTCCAGATCAGCTTCAAGAGGGTGCATTTAAAACTGAAAACAAACACGCTATCCTCCGACACAGATAGCATCTTTCTCTGCCGTCACCTGGAACCTTTTGTTTCTTATGAAGCACCATTAGCAGTTTTATCTGCGATGTTGAATGTATTTCACATGATATTTGTTGATGTTGTTATAAAATGTTGTGAATTATATTGTTGGTGCTCAACTTAGCAATTTTCCTAATTTATTTTCAACAATTCCCGCTGACAAAGTGATGCTGGTCGCTGTTCTACATTGGATCCAATTTGTGTATGAGGGATGCTGATGCTTATGGAAGTAACTAGTAACTAGTAAAAAATAAGATGAAACTTATAAGATGGGGGAGCCATGTTGGTATCTGCTGCTAGAAAACTAATGTTTTAGTCATTTTTCCACTTTCTGCTTTGCTAAATCAGGCACAGATGTTATGATTTATTTATGCTCTGAATCTGCAGCTGTAAGGCAGTAAAATGCTGAATCATGACATCTTAGTAGACTTTAAAGACTCAAGCTAATAATCATCAATATCAAACTCAGAAATAGACTCCAGGACGACCTGTATTACATTACTTCGAGGCTCAAACTATCCTGCTGCCTGTTTTTTGTTACCTTTGCAGAGAAGGTCATGTTTTCAGCTCGGTGTATCCGTTTGTCTGCAGGTTATGGAAAAACTGCTCTGATTTTCATTAAAATAAGGTGGAAAAGTGTAGCATGGGCTATTAGCAGATCCAAATCCAAATCACAAATTACTTTTCACTTTCGTGAACATTGCAAGGAACATAGGGCATTTGTGCTACATTCATGTGGTGTTAGAATAATCCGAAAAATTTGTTTCCAGTCAGGGAAATTCATGTGAACGACCCCTTAAGTCGGAACATTCATATGTTGAGATAGGTCATGCCCCAGCCGAGGTTTGAGCTCTCTGAGTGCTCTTATAGTTAGTTAGTGATAGAAGGAAAAACAGACCTGTAAATTTGTGTGGAGTGGAGTTTGTGAGGTTCTAGTGACCTTACAGCATGTATTTGATTGATGAGCTTCACATGCCGACATAATCAGGTGTTTTCACTACAGGTGTGTGGAGTGAATAAGTCATGCTATGCTTTCCTGTAGCCTACAGCACTGCACAGACATCAGCCTGTTCCTTATAATAAATTCAGGATCCTCAACTTTCTGACTCCTCACAAGACGATCCAAGATAAGATTCACTTTCTTAACTTCTGTTGTCAAACACAAGATTACAAGGTCCAACTATAAGAAGACCTCTCCCTCTGCAGGGCAGTGACATCTGCATCAAGTAGTAATGACAAAATCCAGCTCTGCTACTCAGTTACAGTTTCAGTGGAGATTGAAGCTGATATGCGTGGACAGCGGAAAGAATTAACAATATGAATCAGTAAATAGACAGGTTCATATGTAAACATGGTGGTGCCGAAGTTACAGGTGTGTATTGCGTTGGTGTGGTACTGTAGCTGGATGCAGTGGAGGTCAGGTGACCACAGCCCCCGTCACTGCCGGAGTGAGGAAGTGTCAAGATCTCCCATTGCTCGAGGAAGAAGGCGGAGATGATGAAGATCTGTCGCTCTCTTTCTGGTCACCGTCGTCAGCGGACGCAGGCGCCGCTGAGTTACTGTAACAGACAGAAACACATGCAGGAACATGAAGAAAAGTAACGGATGTCTTTTATTTTTTAATGCAGTACTGGAAAAAGAAAATAACATTCTAGAAAAGGGAAGTGATATGTATTGTAATTCTAAGAAGGTTTCTGGAAAATATTAATCTGGCATGAGCAGGGAAACAGACAGTGTTCAGATGTTATATTTTCCTTTCGCTACTGACAACGAGTCACCATTATTCATTCAATTTGTTCACAAGCAAGCAAACAATCCAACATATATGAAGAAAAAAGTTTTCAGTAATAAATTTAAATCTTATTGAAAATTAATGGAGCCGTTTTTAAGGAAAGCCCCCCTCCTAAAATCAACAACTGCCAATAAACTCAACGTTGAGTGTTATGCTATGAAACTAATGGACCTGTATCCTGGCAGACAGATAATGCAGACTGAGAGCCAGTGTGTGTGTGTGTGTGTGTGTGTGTGTGTGTGTGTGTGTGTTACCTGTCTCCACTCTGCGTGATGAGTCTCCTGCAGGTCTCCATCTGAACATCGAGGCCTCTCTTCATTGAGCACATCTCCATGTACTCGTGGAGGTGTCGGTTCATGTCACTCTTTGCTGTGGCCAGTTCCAGCTAGATTCAGAAAACACCCAGTAGGACATATTCAGAAAGTTATATTAAAACTGTATGTGTATTTATTCACAATAAAACTGTCTCTCTATGTCGGCAAAACTATGAGGTGCTGGGTAAATTACTGTTGATAAGTGTCACACGGTACTGTGAGGTCTTTTATGTCATGTCTAAGTAAAGATGTTTGATTTCACATGTGCAATACTAAAAGAAAATAATAAGTACAGTACATTTTTAAACAAGGGAACAGAAGGAACAAATGCATTGAGCTTCGATTGAGGAATTCATGAGAGCAAAGATGGACATTTTCAATAACTAAAAACTGTGTGTCACTTAATGCTGAGTGATTATGTAAGAAAAGCACGCTGCACAAACCAAGGCGCAAAAGACATTAGCATATATAACACTGAGCATTAAATAAAGAAAAACAGGAAATATAGGAACAGGGACATTTTTTAAATGTTCAAGTAAGAAGCAAGTGTCTTACCTCAATCTGGTCAATCGTCTCTTGGTATTCCTTCTCTCGGGACTTGAAAAGACATTCTGTGTCATTAATCACCTGCTCCAGACAGTCCTCCTGGGGGACAGACAGAGACAGGAAAGAGACTTAAATATGTTTGTGGTCAGGATATGGATAGGCAGGTGATAAAAAGTAGTTAGTACTTAGCAGTAAACAGAACATGTGTTTAATCATTATACAATCAGACACTAAGTGAGGTTACACGACTATTAAAGCACAGCTGGCTTTATTCTCCCATCAGCTCAGGTTTCAATGCATGCAGCTCCTCGTTCAAAGGGACAGCAAATTGTTGAGATACGGCGGCACAGCCGGTAAATGAAAACAAATACCTACATGCATTTCCTGGAAACAAACACATTGTTCCCCAATACAGAGCCAGACACTGCATCTGTCTCAGTGTGTGTGTGTGTGTGTGTGTGTGCGGTGTTTTGTCCTGAAACAACCCTGCCACAGTTGAGCAGTGAAGGTCAGTGTTATCGCGTGAGACAAAATATCGAGCAGCAAATCAGCTGCTGCTCTGCACACCAACACCACATCAGAGCTTTAAGAGCTTCCTTGAAATCTGAACCAACAATATCGATAAGCATGCAGCCGTCTGGAGGATGGCAGGTGAAAAAGGTGCAGATCCTGATCACACTTTTCAATGTATTTTCCCCAGAGAGAAAAAAGTTAATCAGACATTCTCTGCACCTGAAGGCCAGGCACGAATGACTTAAAAAGGTAATAGAAATACAGGTCATTGAACTTATGCAAACGCTTATTTTCATTGCTAACATACCAATCATGTCAACATAGGAATAATGATCAATAAAAGCTAAGTCAAGTGCTTCATAAATGTTGTTGTAATATATATTGTATGTGATTGTATTATGTTGTTTTGCTGGTGCCATCATTTTGTCAAACCCCTGTAGGTCCATTCCTCAAAACTAGCACCCGATGGTCTCATTGAAATGAGTCGTGGGAACACAGCCTACCTCTCCAGGTGGGTGGGTGGGGTCAGGAGGCAGAGTGCATCCTGGGAAGTCCTCCCAAAGAAGCAGCGTCTCTTCAGTCTCCTCCCATGCCAGACTGTCACAATCATCCTCAAACTCACATTCACGCCTACAATAGAAATATTTATGCGTACACACACATTGAAAAATCATCAGTTGAGGTTCAGGACTGAAGGACAGTAACAATCTCATCATATTTCAAAGTCAGGCCACTCACAGTTGATTCAACATCCTCTGCATCTCCTCATTTATCTGATTGGCTGATGAGCCGCAGTGCTCTTCCTCTTTGACCACGCCTCCGTCACTTTCAGAGGTGCTGACAGGTTCATCACACTCACTTCCGTTGAATGACAGAGGAGTTTGTTTCCGGCGGCAGTTTAGGGATGATTGGTTGTTAGGAACCTGCAGGGACACAATCAGGATTCAAGTGACTCTGTGGATGTGATAACATGTGAAACAAATAAAACAACTAGAATGAGGACATCATTTGGTCAGATTTAGTCCTGGTACCTGGTACATCTGGATCACATCTTCACAGTTCCTCTGCTGAGCCACGTCACAGAGACGAGCGGTGATGTCGATCCTGCGGCAGATGTCCATATCCACCTTCATGGCTTTCTCCTGGATCTTACTGTCCAAGTCTGACAAATTCTGGAGAGAAAGGAAGGAACCAGATAAGAAAGAAGTAAGGGAAACTTATTAGAAGTAGAAGGGCACTCAGAGAGAGATATCCTTGGCCGGGAGGCATGACTGTGCTGAAAAACGAGGAGTAAATTGTGACAGGAGCCAAGAATGTCCTAAAACTGCTTAGGGCTCAGAGGCTTAAAGTGATAGCTAAAGAGACAAGTTAAAGGGAGATAAACACCTGCCAAACTTTGCACACATAGTTATCATTGACGTTTTATGAATTAATTTAAAATGCACTAGTAAAAGTCCTTTGATATAATAAAGGTTTTATAAAGGTTTCTTATTAAATATTATGATTTTACTTGTTTATTTAAAGAGTTGAATGCCACAGTCTGACACTGAGAGGCAGACAGAGATATGATTACTGCTGATGTGCGTAGCTATTAGTATGCGTGTGAGTGTGTGGGTTGTACTGCACTCACATTGCTCATGAGGCCTTTGAAGAGAACCAGCTCTGCCTTCAGCTGCTGAACTCTGAGAGCCAGCTCGTCCTGACAGCCTTCACTCTCCTGCAGGTCCTGCACACACAAAGGAAGCCTTAAAGAACACACTCGTACAGCTCCCACAACCACGTGTCCTGCTGCAACTCTTTACTGGAAATTTCAGGTTACATTATGCAAATGGAGGTCATCAACAAAATAAAAGCCTGTATCAGCAAAGTGCACGAAAACATTGTAAATCCTAAATGCATAATCTACTCTGGGGAGCTCTACATTTGACTGATGACTTCATAATTGTCTCTTCTCCCTGCTGACTTATTCATATGAGCTACAGTATGGGTCAGGAGCCTTTTCAGTCTCAAGTGCTCTTTTACTGCTTGTGGTCTCCTGTAGATGTGGCACTGCCTGCAAAACAAGGTCAGGTACAGATTCCTGGCAATGGCACACATGCGATCAAACACAGAAGTACATGTGCACGAACACACACACCTAACCACCCACACACACGCAGGAAGTCAACAAACCATTTGGTTTATGAAGACACAGCTGCAGGAAGCACAAATATGGCAACAAACCTGACAGCAGGTGACTGCTGCGGTCTGATAAAAATTTTATCCGTTGATGGTAAGTGGAAAATGAAACAGTTCTCAAAATGCAAAAAAAGTACATTTTAAAAACTTAACAGCAATGTTTCTTTCCTGAAATCCTGACCCTGCTACTCAAGATAATCCACAGACCATTTTGTGAAGGGTTTCATGTGGGAACTATTTTCTAGACTGATAAATAGCACTACAGTAATTTGGATTTTGGATTTTGGGGTGAACTGTCCCTTTAAACAGCAAGGAAAACACACGTGTATTTTTGTCTTGGCTAAGCTGAAGTATCACACCCAATATTTTGTTGTTGGTTGTTTTAATAATTCATGCTGAAGACTCAAAGACACCTTCAGTTCAGACGTACTGAACTGTTGATTTTCACCTACACACACACACTCTCACACAAAGGCCTACACTATGTTACCTCTTGTAGGTCTGTAATTTTCTGTTGCAGATCCATCCTCATGGTGTATTCTTCTTCCCATCTAAGAGACACACAGGTATAAGAAGTAAACAATATGTTAGTATTTGGTAAACAGAAAGCAACAGGCACACATAGAGGACTGTGTGTTTCAAATGTACAGGTGATCCATTAACTAGTTCAGTAGAAAACACAATTCCTCCAAATACATAACAACATGACGCGACCATCCAGCATTTATGATGGTGATATACAGGTGGCAGTAAAATGCGAGGGTAAAGGAGAGTGCTACTGAATTAAACATGGACATGAACAATGCAGGCTGTAAAATACTAATCGGCTTTGCGAGTGTCAACACATTTGTCAGACCACTGGACATGAACCTTACTTGTGTTTGTTTACAAGAAAACACATAAAAAAGTACATTTACTCAAGTACTGGACTTAAGTACAATAAATTCATTTTGCGGCATTTGTTCTTTACTTGAGTATTTCTATCTATGTAACTTTATACTTCTACTACACTATGTTTTAGAGGTAAATATTGCACTTTTTACTCCACTACATTTAGCTGCCAGCTAAGTTACTTTTCAGGTCAAGACTTAACATAAAAAAACAATCAATTTAAAATTACTACACATTTTATAAATTAAAGCACTTAACAGTATATTCAGTAGTTAAAATACTTATTATATAAATACATCAATAATAATATTAAAACAACATATTTAGAATATATACAACAATCTGAGTGGGTCCATTCTGAATAACGAGTACTTTCACTTTTGCTACTAATTAAGTTTTGAATGCAGGACTTTCATTTGTATTGGAGTAATTTCACAGTGTGGTATTAGTACTATTGCTAAGGTAATGGATCTAAATATTGACCAGTCAGGTACTGGATATGCATTTACATGAACAAACATCTCAACTGGATTTCAATCTGGCTGAGTGCCCGTGGATCTGACAACCAAATGTAAATGCAATTTAGTAAAACTACTATAGGATACAGATTTGGATAGAAGCTGAATCAAACAAGCAGGTGCAAACGGGAAAAGTATGAGTAAGTGATATGCTTATTCACTCACTGATGAATCGCTTGTTTGATGATCTGTGTGAATCTATGGTGCAGCTAAGGCTGGCCCATGAATCTGAACTTTAATATACCTAAAAGCCTGAACACAGATCCTGTATGTGATCTCAGATTCAGTGACTTCATGCAGCACACGTGCCAAAGGGAAATCCACTCACTGCAGAGTATGTGGTCTCTTATATAAATGCTGTTTGAAATGCAGAATGCTGCGGCACATCAGGAGCTATAGGGAATACTAAATCTGAAAGAAACTGAGTCATGAAACTGGAGTTGTTGTTGTCGTAGAGAATGCTTGTTTGATCAGTAAGGTGAGAGCGAACAGAAAGCCGAGAAGTGCTTCCTCCTGCAAGCCAAGCCCCCATCCAGCTTGCAGTGCATGCTGCATTGCAGATACAGTGTGGAGTGTGGAGAGGGGGATGCGCAGTGGGAGAGAAGAGAGGTAGAGAGCATGAGGCCTGGAGAGAAACTGTGTGGAGTTAACATGAGAAAGAGAGAGTGTGATGAGCAGAGTGGGGGGAATGAGGAGCAGGGACAGGCGGAGGGTAAATGGGGAGAAGGAGAATTTTTCCTTGAATAAAAAAGCAAAAATGGATAAAAGTGCAAGAGAGGGGTAAAGGGTAAAACAAACAAGCTTGATGCACCAAAAGCTTTTATGTTAAATTGATTCATAGGTGAGTTAAGATGTAAACATGACTCACAGGGTCAACAACAGACATTTTATCAGCTAGAATTATTTGTCTGCATGCATAGGTAATGGTCATGAGTTTCACTTGAAGAAACAGGTTTTAATGGCCCCATTGTCCCGTGGTAAACTGATAGCTACAGTGAGCACAGAGGTAGAGAAAGAGCCCAGGCCCCTCACAGAGAGCTGAACAAAAACTGATTTGAAGACTAAGTGGGACTGGGTACGTCACACACCTTGATCATGTGTCTTATGTCACACACTCTTGGGCAGTTAGTGTTCTTCCTCTGCTTCATTCACAAAGAGCCCACTATCCTGTGGTCAGGATCGTCTCTGTGAAGAATGCATGGCTGCTCATTTGGACATAATCTGGAGGAATTCAATGATGAATTTGCTGGAACATGAGGCTACTGTGGTGCACTCAGGAGGGATAATACGTAATCCAAAACTGTCACATGTCCCTCAATGTCATGATGGGATTTAACAGAAGTGGTTTGTTTTCTCCAATAATTCAAACAGAACATCCAACCTAAAAGAGAGTTCACAACGTACACTGCAAACACAGGCAGCTGTCTCCCTTAATTGGAAAATCAGAGCGTCCAGATTTGAACTGGTGATGTCATTGGGTGACAAACTGCTGTAAACACTGATGATGAGCAAGTGATTGTGGGTTCAGGAACTAGCAAGGGTTTTCACTACCAATTTATCTGCCAGCTATTTTATTTATTAGTTGATTTGTTGACTAAAATGTTATAAAATAGCCATCACATATTGTCAGACCCCAAGGTGACATCTTCCCTTTGCTTCTGTTCAAAGCCCCCAAAAGTATTCAATTAAATGTCATATGAAACAGGAAAAAAAACGCAGAATATAAATAAAACCAATAACTGGATCTGTGCTAAACAAATCACTTGATTTCATACATGATAAAATAGTTACAAATCAAAATGATTGCAGCTCCAGAATCAAGTCATATCAGCTGTAGACCACACTCAAATTGTCTTAAACATGATCTATTTTCCAGTAAAATCACTATTACGGCTGCAACAAAGAATAATAATTTTCTTGATTAATTATTTGGTGTAGGGGCACTGTTAAAGCATCATAGGGTTTGTTTCAATATTCACATGGGCCTAACTGGACCACCTCCAGTGTCATTCATTACTGTCTTTCATCTTCAGAATCTTGAAAAAATAAAACATTGCTGTAAAATCACCATAAGTTCCATTCCAGGATGGATTTTCCCTAATATTCCTGTAAACTAAGCCACCCATGGGTGAGTCATCTCTCCGGAGCTTAATCAGCTCTGTGAACACTTGTGCCACAGACTGAGTTTCACACGTCCACACTAAGCTTTGACCTTCATTCTTCTTTATATTTAGCGTGTGATGTGTTAATTTTTGGCGTGTATTTCTAGCAGCAGCACCTGCCTCTGTGGTTGGACATAAAGTAGATGCAGGGTCAGGCTTGAGGTGATGGATGGAGAGGTTTTGTGCTGACTCTGCTTTTGTTGTAGACAGCTGGTCTGCAGCTGCTTTACAGCTCTGCTCACTGCTTTAAAGTCAAGCATTACACACTTAAGATTACTACAGTACAACATCATGCTCAGTAGAAAAGGCCTGAACAAGTACAATAAAAAGGGTTTTACTCCATTTACCTGCGTTTGTATTCGTCTCTCTCCCTCTTGACTTTGGCCAGGACATTATACAGGGCTCTTATCTCTGGGGTGATGGTGTCAATCTGGACCCCGACTCCATCAGGGTGCACCCAGGAAACTCCTGGGCTGGTCAGACGCTCCGCACCAGGGCCATACTTGCGGGTGTGGTTGTAGGACCAGATGGTGCCAGGGAGGAACCGTGGAGGAGGGTTGGTGGAGCTCCCTGGGCCTGCACTGGTGCTGGAGACAGATTTAGTGCCAGAGCCTGGGGAGTCCACACACGGAGAGGCCTGGCTGATGGTGATAGCTGGGTTACAAGTGAAATTTGTTTGGGTTGAGCTGGAGTTTTCAGCAGCAGCAGATGGGTGGTTTGTTGGTGGTGGTGGTGGGAACAGTGTTGTAGGCCTCCTGGCTGAGTTGTTGGTGTTGTGGAAGGGGAGGGAGCCAGGCCTTAGCGGTATGGTTCCAACAAAGCCAGTCTGCACACCTGTCTCCTGGGTATGTCCCCTGCTTTCACTGCATCCACCTTGACAGCCCTTGTTGGCATCAAGCGCTTGCTGCAGCTGCTTCTCTAAAATCTTATTCCTGCGCTCTAATTCGTGCACTTTTGCCAAAAAACACCTGAACCTTAGATTTAGAGTTTTGAGGACACTAATGTTGGATCCCAGGTCGTTTCTAAGAGCCATGGCTGCAGGGGGATGCGGTACTGCGCGGTGCTGGAAGTGACTGTGGTTTTGATGGAGGAAAGGTGAGGTCTGGGAGGGTGCGGTGAAGTCAGGCCCCGGTTGCTCAGGCCCCGATGCGGACTGCTCGCCCAGGAGAAAGGATGTCGGGTCCGGTCCACCGAAAACGGCGTCGGGCAGGAGGCCTGAGGGAGAGTCTGGGTGTCCGGGGGCTTGAATCTGCTGCGGATGCTGTTGGAGATGCGTGTTGGCCCCCAACAAAGGATTCATGCTATGGTATGGAAAACTAAAGCGCTGCAGATCTGGCATGAACACGGACGGGAATTGTCTTGCTACAACAGAATAAAATGGATATATACAAAGTAGCTGTTATACGTACCAGAAAGACGAGCGTAGAAAACGCCAGTGTGATTACACCTGATTATATAACCGTTTCTAAATAAGAATCTTATCCTTAAAGCTCAGAGGTCTTAACGGCGGCTGATGGATCAGTGCTCCCTAACCGTCCACAACAAAACAGCCAAAAGCGACTCCAAAGGGCTGCGAGCAAGGCTACAAAATGCGGCAACAATGGAGCTGCGTCTCGGTGAGATGTTTCGCAAAATAAACCTAATTAAACGAAGAAAATGACGCAGAGCGTGAATGAATAACACAGAAATCCAGTGTCACCGCGTCACTGAAGTTCTGGCAACAAGATGTGACCGCAGGAAGGAGCAAGTGCTGCGGGATTGGAAGAGCACAGCTACCGTAAACACTCGAAGAGAGGAGCAGCCCCGATCCGTTAACCGTTTGTTTTCTGTCAAACACAAGACATCACATTACCTTGTTGCTAGACTTTGTTTTGCACAATAATGAACAATAATTCTAATTTGGATATCATTGTTGAATAAAAAAAAAAACCTTCAAGTGCTCAATGAAGATTTTGAAAGAGGATTAGGCAACGAATCTGGCAATTCTGACAAAGAAAGCCCCAGTTTCACACTTTCACTGTGTCAACTGGTTTGTGACAATTGGATTGATGACAATTTTCGGGGGGGATTTACACGATTAGGACCATTTTAACTGACATTATAATGGGTTTATGATGCAGTGCTAATTTATGTTAAATTCCTGTGCCCCTGTGTCTACATAGTTTCAAGTTTGACATTTGGGGAAATAAAACGTTAATATAAAAGGCAAACACGACGCTTTCTGGCGGAGAATTAGGCCTAGCTCGATAGTAACATTTATAACACTCTCACTTCTGTGTGACAGCTAACGATAAAATAAGAAGCTAACGTCAATTTACAGCCAGCATTCGGTTAGTTAATCTTAGCTAG
The DNA here is from genome assembly GCA_903364295.1 of Serranus cabrilla. Classification (NCBI taxonomy): domain Eukaryota; kingdom Metazoa; phylum Chordata; class Actinopteri; order Perciformes; family Serranidae; genus Serranus; species Serranus cabrilla. Next base: position 265 of record CAFUXE010000895.1, on the reverse strand, counting down.
TTTACCTTAAATTAGACAGGGGAATGTGTTTACTGTATTACCTTTTAAATATATTACAAATAAATTGAATTAAATTTGTCTGTTTGCAATTATCATGTGCCCACATATTATATATTATTGAATCAAGCATTATATGAATTTCAACCTAGACAAGCCTGGAAACTTAAGGAGCTGTATATACTAATATGTAGCTGATGAATATTTAATATGCATTTATTGAACACAATGACTTCATTAAATACATCACTAATACATTTAGAAATAT
>CAFUXE010000892.1:267025-289452 GCA_903364295.1 Serranus cabrilla | reverse complement strand
AAATGAAATGAATCCATCGCTGTTATTTAATTTTTCCAATGAACCGTGATCAAATTGAAGCTATCTTGTGAAAGCGTAACCAGCAGAGCGGCTTAAAACTGCAGCAATCTGTCTTTCTAGGAGACGTCGAAAAAACTGGATCAGCCAAGATCAAGGGAAAGAAACAGGTCATTACAGACCAACACTCACACACTCTTTCTCTCACACACACACACGCTCACACACCCACACACACCCACGGACAACTTATTTTTGGACATATTTACTAATACAGAATAAGGCCACATAAACAAAGACGATGCAAATTGACTTTCTGGATACAAAATATAGTCAGTAATACAAACAAAGAAAAAGTGTGCGTGCATGTGTGTGTGTGTGTGTGTGTGTGTGTGTGTGTGATCGACAGAAGTCTTAATGTGGTCAGTGACCAAAGCCAAATCTTCATACATTTATCTTAACGGTCACAAATTTGACAGTAGAAAAGATCTGAAATGCACTCAAAAGACTCGGAGAACCATTTTCCATAATTATCAGGATTATTATGTGGTCGTCTGTAGCTTCAGCCTGTGAAAAAAAGCCCCAAGTGATGTCTAAATGTTACTTCTTATATTCCAATTTGGATTATTATAACCTCCAATTACTGTATTAGATTTTCCCATAAAGGTGATCCAGATGTCCCCTTCCTGAAAAGTTTTATTTGATATTTTCCATCAGTGTTCGGTGCACTGTGTGCTGCGTACCTTGTGGTTCTGGTAGGACGTCACAGCGATGAAGGCCGTCTCAGAGAAGACGTGGGTGCAGAAAGCCGTGTTTTTTGAGCCGAAGCCGTTGTTTTCGTCCGCCTTGACAATATGGAGGCGAGGCTGGTATTTGTGCATGGAGTTGAGTATTATCTGTGCAGGGGAGAGATGGAGGAGGTGAGATTGACAGACCTGTCATGTTCCCCACCAGCAGATGCTGAGACCCGGTCTATAGACGGGGGCCAGGTGGAGGGTGAACCCAACGTATGTCAGCATACACACACATTTCTGGGATGATATTAATCTTTAAGACAGAGATTCAACTCATATTAGTGGGATCGAACTGATGTAAGTCAGTGGGTTGTTTTACAAGGCCATAGCCAGGATTTATAAAATATTGATGGCGTATTTTCTGCATGAATGTAAGAATCTTTTTTGCGGGTGCAGCATACAGGTCAATGACTTGTTGTTGATAAGATTTTTTTTTCTCTAAAAATCTTTTTCTTTATCTCAGTGTTACCCAAAAATCGTTAATGAAAACAAGGAAAGCCGCCACCTCAAAACAAAGTGAAGAACATTATACACATTTAGTTTTAATCTGTGACCATTTTCTTTCAGCCACAACTAAATGATACATGGTTATTTTAGAGCTGCAACTAATGATTATTTACATGATCAATAAATCTGACAATTATTTCTAGATTGTGTGAGCTGTCTGAGCTGAGGTCTTTAAATGTCTTGTTTTTTCACTCCAAAACCCAAACATATTCAGGTTAATTTGATATTAAACAGACAAAAAAGTTGGCAATTTCCATATTTGAGACCCTGAAAACACCATTTTCTGCTAGTTTTGCATGAAAAATGACCTTAATGATTAATGGATTATCAAACTAGTTGGCAATTATTTTTCTGACCCTTGTCTAATTATTAGAAGACCACTGGACTGCACATATTCAGACATATTGGAAATAAGGTCTAAAATTCAAGTAATCACTGATCATTAACCTGGCAGAACATTTTAGTGGATTTTCAGTTTAATTTAGAGTAACTTAGTGAAGTCGTTTTCGCACTTAGTCTGCATGTATTTCATTATTTATGTATTATAAATTATGTAAGGATGCTATGTCTGTCTTAGAGATAGCAACAATGTAAAACTGTAACAATTCAGTGCATTCAGCCCTCAATCTTAACTGTTTCCCACGACGCTGGCAACTCCACAAGTGTTTTCTTTAATTGGATCACAGCCCTCTGTTTATGCACACGCACGGTCGCGTGCGCGTTTGTTTATGGGGGAGGGGGGCTCTCAGTTTAATCGCAGTGACGTATCCGCCGGTGACATGCATTAGCTAATGGGCTTTAGTCATTGAAATCATTACCTCTAATTTAACAAGCCTGAAAAGATTACTGCTCTGTTTTGTTTCCGCGCGCGTAGACGCAGGAAGACGCGCGCGCAAAAACAATACGCGCTCACCTGCCTCGTGAAACAGTTTATATGGACTCAGACTGTTACTGTGGGGCTTAGACTGTATATGCTGACTGCAGCCATGAAACACTGAACCTCTGTGTTGAGACTGAAGAGTGGCCGCTCTGCCCTCGTGCTGATTTGTGTTATGTTGTGATGTCTGCTGAGTTATATGCACGAGCTACATGTGTGCCAGCCTGGCTTTAACTGGACCTGTGACTAACTTAAGTTTGTGTAATCATTCTTTTCAAATCAAAAACATCACTCAGGTTTGATTATTTAAAATGCACATTATTGCTTTTTGATATGCAATAGAGCAATTTTATTGATCCATATTTATTATTTGTGTCCACACGATGACATTAAAGGGGCAACTATTTTTTTCAAGCAAATAGACCTAATACATTTTTTCTTGTCCTGCAGAAATGCACTAAATGTACTATAAAGAAGACGGACTCACATGTCCAAATGGGTCCAGGTGGTTGTTGGTGAGTTTGAGTTTCTGAAAGGAGACGAGCTGGCGGCTCCAGTGAGCTCCGGTGGCTGGAGAGTCCGGGTGGACGTAGAGCCTGCCGGGCATCGCGGGCTCCGCCTTCCCTGTTACCGACCTTTAAAGAAAACGCATCACATCAGAAAAAAAGACGTTGACACTGACGCTCAGTGGGTCACAGTGGTTCAGTCTGACCGGCCGGGCACCGCTCCGCCTGCAGCTGCCGCCGGCTGCAGGAGGCCTATCTGCTGCTTTAATTAGACAAACACGACGCACCATGTTTTTTGTTACACACACTGATCCACATCTGGACCTTAGATGAGTCGACCCAAATTAACTCGGTTATTTTGTGCCAGAGCGGTGTTGTGGGGTGCCAAGTGAGAAGCCTAACACATTACAACATTTTCTGCAGAAAAACACCTCAAATCACCACAAAATAAAAACAACAAGGAACAAAAACATCCTGCAATTTAAACCATCGACTCTGTGAACTATTGGACTATTTTCTCGCTATTTATCAGCAGCCGCAATAAGGAAAAAGGTAACAGGCCTACTCTAAACTACTGTGGCTTCTTATCAACACTCTTATTGTTCGCTTTGATTATTTTGTAAAAAAAAAAAAAAAGCATCACAGAAAAGTAAAAAAAATATTGCTTGCCTATGTAAATAAACAGGTTAGTCTTTGCTTCTATAACTCACTATTTTAGAGCCAACCTGTTAGAGTTTTTGCTCAGAAAACTTTTAATCCACGTGTTAAACAGCTGCAGGTGAGTTTCTCATTATGTTGACATCTGACGATTCACACATCACAAAACTAGGGCCGAAATTAATTAGCGGAGGATGTGATCTAATAACCAACAATAAAGACTTGGAACAAATTTTTAAAAAAATAACAATGCTGTAAAGCTGCATGAAGTCTGGTCTGTGCGTAAAGGTCAAATGACGTGACCTCGCAGAAATCATCTAAAAGAAAAGAAAATTCAGGAAAACACATTTGTATGAGAGGTAATACATGATATTGGGTAAAAAAAAATAATGCCCCATTCAATCACACAAAACTGTATCTATGAAAAAATGCACGAAGGCCAGCACCGACTTATCTCTGGCCTCCATTACGCGCTGAGCCGGACTGTTTTTATCCACTAACTGCTGTTTCCGGCCCGTTTCAGAGAAACAACCGAGAGTCTGAGGCTGCTGAGCGGCGGAGCTCTGACGGATCTCTCTGCAGAGTCCGCGGCCTGTTCGGATTTTACCCTCAGCACAACAAACATCTGAATGGGAGACTTTAATCCGATCTGTGCCGTCTGTCCGCCCGGTGAACCCTTCATACTCTGATTTAACCGGCGGGCAGACACGAGGGGGAAACACGGGGAATTAGGCCATCCCGGTCTGCAAGAAGGACCCGACCTTTGGAGGCGGTAAACCCACAACAACACACAGAGAAAGCCTTTATTTACTTATTTGTTTATTACAGAAGTTTTAGGCTCAGGTTTCTAGTGTAAAATTCATAGTGGCATGCATACAAAAAAGTAGGAAAGATCGTTTTTTTAGAAATAGAATTATTTATGTATTTAAGTGGTGCTGTTACCGTTTTTTCACTCCATAAATGATGTTTAAACAGTCACATATCTTTAATATTTTAATAAATAATAAGGTCTGTCTTTGACCTGCAGTGGGACTCAGGGGATGGATGCATATTTGATCATCTCACACCACTCAGAAGCTTTGCAGAGTAATCTAACTTTGGATTTTACACACGAATAAATGTTGTTTTATACGAACCATTTGTTGTCTGCGAATTTGTAGCGGTGGTCATCCCCGGGCACGATGTCCATCAGGAGGATGTACTTTGTTTTCGGGTTAAGACCTGTGACCTTCACCTTGTAGCTGGGGAACATCCTCCTACACAGAGCACAATCAGGAATTAAAAAAATATATATACACATTTCCTTTCAAACACAGATTTAGATAATAAAATACACAGCCAGACAGAACATCCCCTGAGGCCTGAGGACTCTCATAGCACAGTTTGTCCCAGGACAGACATCTTGATCATTCAACCCACCAAGTCAAAACATGACAAATAAGATAAATAAATAAACTTTATTGATCACATATCGGGGAAATTAGCTTTGTTTTTTTTTCACAGCAGCTGCAGAGGAAAAAAGCAGAGAAAAAATGACTAAAGTGAATACAAAAAACACAAATAAAATTTAAAAAAATACAAATAATAATATGCTACATAATATACAAAAATATAACAAACTTAAGTCAAATCTCTTACCGTCCAGCCTTGGTGATGATCATTTCAGTTCCTACTTCATCAAACTTTGTCCAAAGTTCTCTGTCGTGGAGGAAAACTTTGATTCCCTCCATCCCCTGCAGAGAAATATACACAGTGCTCACTGCAGCTGAAGAGCAAGTCTGCTGGAAGTTACATTAAGGCTGGACACAGGGCCACACATATGTTTTAAAAATAAATCTTATGGAATAATAATACATTATTAATAATAATATAATACCTAAGTAACAAAAATACAGTTCTGTGACCCAGGATGCAGAATGCAGAATTGTTTTCTGGAGCAAAAACTACAGAAACTTCTGGATAAACTCATCTAAAATAAATAAATAAATATATATTCTTACATTGTGATCCGCAGTACAGGCCGGTACCTGCTGACTGGACGCTGTCTGCGGGGACGCTGGTGAGTTTAGGGTGTAGCTCGGATTTTCCTGTTTGGTCTCTTTTGGGGAATCCATGCAGTCAGAGTCTGGACGCTCTGCAAGGCCGAACTGATCTCCTCCGTTTGCCATGTCCCACTGACATAAACACACACACACACACACACACACACACACAAAGGTTATTTGAATAGGATGGGCGGTTGTCATTTAACATTTATGATCTACGGTGAAGATAACTAGGAGCAGGTCTGTTGAGGCAAATTAAGGTCAGTCACATATCAGATAAAATATTGAGTAATATATTTTTTATTGCAAAAGCACAAGATACTAATCAAGGCTGAAAAGCAACTCAAACTGTAAGACAATAGGTGTGTTTTTGTTTAACAATACACAAAGAAGCTGTTAATGTTTTCTATAAGCACTTTTATATTGTGGTGCAACAATTCAGGGTCATCTCTTAGCAAAATAATGACTTGCATTTCATTACACTGAAATGACCTTCTCACAGGTTTCCACTCAGAGATTAAATGTGCATGAACTTTAACATATTATTGAAGATGTTGACAGAACATATAGCTTCCTATTAATCATGCATATATTTGTGATTTTAACAATCCACGTGTCAGACTGTATTATAGCCACATTGGCTGCATTAATATTCATATTTTGTATGTCAACTTTAAAGGATGACAATAATTGGAGGTGAAGCTCCACTGTGCAGTGTAAACAGCCACACTGTTTAAAAATGGAAGCAGCTCTTAAAGTGCATATATCACTGACATGAAATAAGCTCACCACAGCCTGTGTCTGACCCGTGTGCGTGCGTGTGTATTTTGGATGGTGTCCCCGAGGGCCTTTACCTCAAACGCACTGCTCTGCTCTCCCTGTAGAAAACACGCTCATCCTGCTGCTGCGCGCTCTGCAGCCAGCTCGTGTTTTTCTCTTAGATATTGCTTTTTTTTAAATCCACTAAATTATTTTTTAAAGATCCAACTGGCCAAATGTTGCAGCGTCGGTTCTTAAAAATCCACCATGTCTCCCCGTGAAGCTCCGAAATATCACCGGGTTGTTTCTCGCTCCAGTGTCCGCCTCCCTGCGCGCAGACAGCGGCTGCTCCGGTCAGCGCCGCCCGTGAAAGCTGAGAGATCTGCTCAAAGCGGATGTGATTTCTTCCTCATTTAAATCGCTCCTCTTCTCATTGCCCTCGCAGACTCGGCGGCAGCCCTGATCTGAACCCCGCTCATCAGATCCTTCATTACAAATGGAGTCAAGTCCGCCTCAGACACTCCGCCCTCCCCCTCCTGCCGTCCTGCGCTCCCATAGGTCTGCACGGTGCATCGGTATCTGCAGCCCAAATCACGGCCGTGACACTGGCCAATCACACACACACACACTAAAACACACACGCACATGCACATGGACCTACACGCACGCACGCGCACTATGCTAAGGCTGACTTATTTTTCAAAAGCATTTTTATTTGTTACTATGAGAATAAATCCTTTATATTTTGAACAGATATCTCACACACCTTTTTATCACTTTTGACTCATTTTCTACCTTGAAAACCACCTATCCTGATTTATCAAATAAACGTATTGTTAAAGTAAGACAAAGTGAGACTATTTTACTCTTGTTTTAATTATTAATTAATTGACTTATTAATTATTAAACTTTCTGACCACTGATATAAGATCATTAGGATGAAAACAAAATTTAATACAATTTTTAAGGTGAATTATCTTCACCTCATGAACTAAAATAATATGGTCTGGTAACAAAACAAACAAACAAAAAATTTAAATTCACATTGATGCCTTATGAGAAAAATAGAAATACAACGTGTTACTTTTAAGACACACTCAATCATGTGATGAGGGTTTAAGTTTGCGCATTTCCTGAAATGATACAAACCCAAGGGTCTAATCTCACACGACACACACACATTACCTCATGAGTACACACACACACACAAACACACACACACACACACACGCCAGGCCTGTAGACTATTAACAGTAGCAGCAGGTTGACGCGAGCGCGCACCATTTTGATTGGATTACTGTAGATCCTGATAACCGGAGGCACCCAGAGTTGAAAGTTGAAGGGGTCAGCGCGAGGTCAGCACTGGATCCCTCCCTTTCTCCCTCTCTACCGATTCCTACCGCCGTTTCCCTCCCACTCCACTCAGCCCGACCACAGTCTGTCCGCAGAATAGGCAGATTTAGCATCATTTGACCGCTCTCTGCTTCATTTAGCTCATTTACACGAAGGGCCTGTGGTGTTGACTTCATCTCGGCATGTGTGGAGATTTATAACTCGCACTACTGCAAAAAATACTGTAACTCGTGCATATAAACCCGGAGTACAACATAAATATAAAATATGAAAAGTAATACTGTATCAAAGTGAAATGTAATATTACAGCCCGTTTGGAAATCTCATCTACGTGCCCCTATCGATTGTTTCAAAAATGCATCCTGAACCGCAGCTCTTACCGTGTTTGGATATCAGATCCCCGGTGATAGAGCTCCGGTAACCGGCTGCTCTGTGTGCAGCCTCTCCTGCACGAGCGGGTGCTGCAGTGAGAGCGCGCTGCCACTGGGAGAGACTGGAGCTCTGCCCGGTGTGTGTGTTTATGTTTGTGTGTGTGTGTAAACGCACAGACCCATCATGTTTCGGAGCTGCTCTGATATCAATAAGCTTATAGTCTACAGTTTATACACAGACACGCGCAGACACACGAAGGGGTCTCGTTTTTAAATAATTTTTTCTTCAGATAGATCAAATTCTCTGCGCGAGAGTGTAAATGAAAGAATCTGAGTAAAAAATATTGACTTTACAGACCTTTTATGAATAAAGGAAAAATGCCCTGAATAGTATTTATTTTGTATACATTTTTAAAACGCAATTAAGAGGACATACAGTAAATAATTTAACCAGACTATAGCCTGGACATAGTGTGCTGCTGTCAGTGTAGAAGGATTATCCTGAATATGTTTATCACATTCATTATATTTGTTTACAGTTTGAGCCCTTATATAACCCAAAGGTCAATTATTTCACTTTCCAACTATTAACAGAAATAAACAGACGTAGCAAATTAAAAACTATATTTTATAGATGTATAAAATGACTATTTGGCGTAAAAATGGAATTAAACGAACCAGATTTATAGGCTACATTTCTCAGAATAAGAAACATCTCGACTCTCAAATCGAATCCCGAGAACGCTAAAAATGTTGACTCGTTTTTAATTATTACACACATTTTAATAATAGTTTAACAGGCCCCAGATTAACTGATCAGTGTGTCGCCACAGGGAAGTTACTGAATACTGTAAAATAAAAAATAATTTCTAAGGATTTCCTGTTTAAAGATAAACATTATTGAGGAAAAAAATATTGAAAGTACTATTTGAAGTCCAAATAACGAAGTTCCGGTCAAAATGAGTTATCAATAAAACAGACGAGTACATTTTTTAAACTTTTGAGCATACGAGATTATAAATAGATTGTCGCTGAAATTCGTTAATTTATTTGCAAAAATCAAAATCATTTTGTGTTTTCCTGACAGATATAAAGCTTCACAAAAAATGTTTTTCCCGGAGAGTTGTGTAAAACTTCCTCCGTTACAATCACGCAATCGAATAATTAAATAAATAAAAATAAATAAATAATATATTAAGAAATACATAATACAATATAATCCGTCTAACTGACCTAAAGCCACACAGTGAAACTAAAGTATTCTGTCATTATTATTTACAAAAGCTAATGTTAATATTTTATCTATTTTGGGAAGTAAAAATACAGAATGACTGGACAGATTTTTTGTGGCCACTGATTTTTCAAAACTATATTTCAAAATAAATTATACTGACAAAATAATTCACTATTCTAAAAACAAATCAGCTTTAGTTTCCATTCAGATATTAGCACCTAAATAATCAACAGTGTCAAATCAATCAAATCATACAACTTTAATGGATGTTAAAAAAAATATTTTTCTTATATCACAAGCCTGACTTTAACCGTTTTATTACCCTTATATCTGATGGTATGACTTTATCTTTAAAAAATATGAAAATAACCTTGAAAAATATATTATTAAAATTTGAAAACCCTACAATTTTAAAGCAACACCCCAATATTTTTGCATGATGCTAACACACGCTACAGGTCGTGTTCCACACATTTTATTAGATTTATTTAGCACCATTTTTGTTATTAAAATATTTCTAAATAAACTGAGTCATTAATGTAATTTCCAAACTGGACCATAACTCTTCGTGTGTCCCCGAGTCGATCGGTGTGTGCAGAGGAAAAGCGAGAGGCGAAGGTTTCAATAATACCTGGAATGAGGTGGTGGTGGCGGCTGGACGGCTCATTATTGTCCCATCCTGGCTTCAGCTGACTGGATCCTCTGTTCTCTGTCTGGAGGAAGTGGTGACGGGGTCCCAGACCTCCTGCACTCAGCAGGTCTGTCTCACACACCTCCAGCTCGGCCAGAGCGAGTGTGTGCGTGTGTGTGTGGCATTAGAGGGCAAGGTCAACCCATTTCTCTGCAAACAATCACATCACACAGGGCAAAATACATTCCAACCCCCCCTGCCCCCAGTTTGTAAGGTGGTCTGATGTGGGAACAGAGGAGGGTGGGGGTTTGGCCGCGGTCCAGAAGGGGCCTCCAAGTCCAGATGAAGGAAAACCTGGTCCGCATTAATATGACTTCATATTACACATGTTACAGGGAGACTCTGCTTTCTGCACAGGCTTAGTTAAAGTCTGCTTTATAGTCAGAGTGTGTGTAATGTGACTTGCTCTCAATGTGCCTTCAGATCCGATCACTTAGTGGTTTGGTGGCAAGTGAAGAGGTCTGCACATCACACATCTGCAGAGACGTCCAAAAACCCAAGAAAATTCATCAAATCCTTTTCAGTCGTTACCTCTGTCAGTTTAAAATCAAAGCTTGTAGCAGTTATACTCATCCAAACATTCAACACAACAATTTAATCTATTTAACTGCATTAATAAAATTGGCATGCATGTGCAAAATCTAATCTAAAAAAAAACTTAAAAAAGTGACTCCACAGGCCCATCTATTACTGGTAAAATAAGAAAAGAAAAAGCTTTCTGGAGCCTGAAGGAAGAGTGCGGGCCTTGAAGATTTCTTAGTGGCCAAACCATGAAATTACAACTTCTGGGTCACGTGATGCCATGGGGCCCAAAAACACTTTTCCCCTACACTTACATTAGGAAGGAGACATCTGTATAGTCGTGGATTCATCAAAAAAGAAAAAAAAACTAAATTTAACAGAATTTAATTCTTTTGGTCCAATAACATTTGGAAAGTCTAAAAGAGTCTAAGTTCCTTATCATTCAAGGTGGTGGACGTGGAAGAACCATCCGGGTAATTTCACACACTGAAGTCAAACTTCTTATTTTTTTACCTCATGCCACTGAGAAACGTTGAATGAATGGGGCCCTGCCTCCAACACTGCATCCTGTTCTCTGTATACAGCTGCAGGTTCATCCTAAAATATACGCAAAACCAAGTTTTAGTTTGAGACAAAAATATTCACCACTATAAACAAATGAAAAGAGGTAACTTCTATCACAAAAAATGTTGTGGGGAGGGTTGATGGTTTACTTTTAGGGGAGGAATTTTGTTTGTTTCCATGGACGTCTGTGAGATGGACTAATATTGGAATATAGGAGTAAAATTAGTATATTTGATTGGCTCAGTGGGAACATAAGACTTAGACCTCCCTGATGGAGATTTATAGACACTAAACTCAGTTACACTGGCACTGATAAAGAAAAAAAATCAACTTTAACAAATATAAATGAACTAATCTTAAAAAACTTCACTCCGTTACAACAGATCAAAAAGATGGCATGAAAATAAAGTTTAACAACAGTGATCAAAAATAACAACTGTAAAGGATTAGTTGTTCTAATTGTTTACAGGTTTGGTAGATAACTTATGGGAATACGTTTTAATATGTGTCTTCAATGATGGTTCTGGTTTATTTAAACCAGAGGGGCCAGACCAGGAACATCTGTCTGTCATCTGTCTTTCAGGAAAACAGTTAGATCAACTCTAAAACTGAATGCTCATTAAACTAGTGAGGAGGTTGTGCAGAACACGAATAACAGTCCGTCAGTAAATGTTAAGGTGACGTATCACACAATGCACAAATTGCAGACAGTTGCCTCTGATTTATCTTGTTAGCATACAAAAATAAACACAGCACCAATACAAAGCTGAGAGGTACAGATTAAAAAAACACAAAAAGCATAAAGCAGACTACATCCACATCAAAATGATCAATGCATTTATCAATACATGGTCTTATTACAGCTAATTGTACTGCACAACTTCAAGTAAATCCAGGATGATTAAAGTCCTCAAAGCTACCACAGACCATCCACAGCCAACAGGTGACCGACAACCAGGAAATGCAAAAAGGAGGGAAACACTCTGCAGACTCACTGTAACATCAGCGCCAACAAGCTTCAACCACTGAAGGAAAAGACCGATAGAAATACTCACAGACACGCGGTAAAGGTGACGCGGTTTAACGCAAATACTTTAAATATAACGAGATAATCACTCATACACATAAAACTCACCATTGAAATGTTGTGCGCGGCGTCCAGGGTCACAGCGGGTCAAACGTTAGCGAAACAGAGACACTTCACAAGATGACCTTTCACCTTCCGGTCATCGTGTGACGTCATCCAGGTCATTTTACTTATAGATAAATAATTATTGATCGTTACATTAAATTCTCGACAAGGACAAGCATTTAATAATAAATAAATTAATAGATTGAAATTAGAATTATGCATTGGTTATTTTCTGGGTTGTGAGCAATGAAGCTCTTTTGAGTTGTTGCGCTTTTACGTTTTCAATAAAAATATAAAAATAAAAAGATGAAAAAATACATGTACTCATATGTATGTTGCTTCAATAAAATGTAACCATGTTTCAGGAATGAATGAATGCCCCTGGCATGAAAACATGGTTTATCTTTCTTTTTTGAAAGAAATGTACTGATCCAAAGTATTAGCTCATTTTGAAGTAAATGTGTTTTAGTATGAGACAGATGCAGATTTGGAGAGATCTCTTCAGGGGCCCAGCTATTTCTATATCTCACATCAAAGTGCTTTTGTCTGGTGGGGATAAAAGCCATTAAAAATAAAATTAAACATCAATTCTGTCTCCCATAATCTTCATGTTTTACTGTACTGACATTATATAGAGTTTACCACACAAACATGATTGAACAACTGACTCTAAAATGTGAAATACTGAATAAATAATATTGGTGAATACACTCTCATGATACTTTTGTCACTATAACTTGACTAAACGTCTTCCTTAATCCATGTTTACTTCTTTTTTACTATCATGCTCTGAACCCTCAACTTTATTATTATTATTGGGACTTTTATTTTGAAGGCACATACTATTTGTAGGCTCTTTTATATTTTCCATGATTCTACCTTTTATTTGCTTTGTAAGTTACTGGATATGTTAGCCTTCTGCATGTATATGTGGTCATATGTTTATCTTAAATTCGCTTTTGTTTAAATATTATTTTTGGTAATCAGTTTACAATTTTTAATTATTTTACATTGTTATATTTGCATAATAGCTCTATTAGCAATGACTCTTTCACAGTGACAGCTCTCTGTAGTAGTTCTATATCCATCCTTCTATATTAAAAGGAAACTGTTGTACTCTGTCATTGTTCATCAGTTGGTGTGTTATCCTCAATTCACATTTAATGTTATGCTTTTATTTTGTGACTGATAAATAAAGGCCTCTCTGAACAGTTTTTCTAGGTTTCAAAGCGAGTGTTTAAAGAGCGAGCAGGAAAACATGAGCTCAAAGCATCTTCAGCTGCATGCTGAACACTCCGACACACACCATGTTGTGGTGTCATGCAGCTCCCTCTAGTGGCTTTCTTCTGCAAACAGAGAAATAACAGGAACAGAGCAAAGCAAAGAAATCAATGCGACAGCAGAAACAAAGAGAACACAGCATGTAGTTGTCTTCTTCATATACACATTACCTGCCTGAGCTCAAACCACTGAACTGGCGACAAAGCACAAGCACCCAGCTGCAGCTGCATGACTGTTCAGGGGAAACAAGTAAAGTCACCAGAGTGTAATAACAGCAGAGAGCCGTCTGCTGCAGAGTCAGCCATGTGGGAACATTAACATTTAGGGGAGCAGTCTGCCCTCAGAGCGGCCTGTCACTCACAGGCGTCAAACTGAAGTGCTGCATGACCTTTACAATATGTCTGCACACACACACACACCCACACACAGACACACAGACACACAGACATTACACCTGGAAGGCTTACTGAGAGTTGCCATTTTTCAGACCTTTATCTCTTTATTGTCCCTCGACCCGTTTCCACACAAAGGCTGTGAAACGGTGTTTATGGAGAGAAGCTCACCAGAGAAGTTCGTTATAATGGTGTGTGAGGTTTTAGATCAGTGTGTCAAAGCCTCACTGCTTAGAGGGTTTCTAATTGAACCAAAAGTACAAGCATGGGTGGTTTATGAGACAACAGGCCTGTGGGCAAAGACGCGCAGAAGGCTCGACTCTCCCACATACTGAAGGAGCAGGACACACTGAACTTTAACAGGTTTTTGTGGCTGTTTTGTGACTCTTTTGTGTCATTTTGTTTCTTTGTTGCCATTTTATGTCTTATTGTTTTGTGTCTTTTTGTTGTCGTTTTATGTTTCTCTGTGGTTATTTTGTGCATCGTTTGAACATTTTACTTTTATTTGCTGACTTTTGTTTCTCTGCTGTCATTTTGTGTTGTTTTGTTTCTCATTTTGTGACTATTTGTGATAATTCTATGTTAATTTAAGGCCATTTCAAGTCTCTTTGTCGTAATTTTGTGCCTTTTTTGGCAGTTCTGCCTCTTTGAATGACATTTTGCAGGTGAAGGCCAGAGGAGTGTGGATTTTTACACTAATAAACTACCCCATCCCTATCAATCTTTTCTTTCCTTAATCTTTCATCCTTCTCTCCATCAGCACTGGTCCTGCTCCATGTTTCTGCTTGGATTTCTCTCAGTACCTGGAGGAGCTCCGTCTTTAACAGACTGAAAACTCATTTCAACACAGCTGACATTTCACAGGCACTCAGGGCTTTTTTTTCCTTTTACTTTTTTTTAACCTATGACACAATTTAAACTGTTCAGTGGAGACATTTTATTCTCGTCGGTCCTGCAGCCACGCAGCTGCACTGGGAGGCAGAGAGGGAAGTGGACGGAGGTCAGGACAGAGTTTTAGGCATTTTACCTAATGGACCTTTGCACAAGACGTGTGAAACACTTCACTTGACACAACCTGTGGGCACGAGGTTGGCATGTGTATGGCGTGCACGCTTTTGTTTGTGTCTGCCTAGTGTGCATGAGATTAAGGTGACTGTATTAAAGGTCAAATGCGTCGGTCCTGACCCTCTGCATGCCCGGCAGTTAAAACATATTTGCTCTTTGAAGAAAAACCAAAGACATAACCTAAAAGTCAATGCCATCACGTCTCGATCAAAGGCTAATTTAGAAAACTCTTCAAAGTTAGTTTGTAATATCTTTGGTGTAAAATGTGGATCGACCCTGCAGCCACTAGATGGCAGAGTGTGAAAAGTTAAACTGATACAAACTTTTAACTTTCCAGCAGATCAAAAACAGGCAAAAGAAGACCAATAAAAAGCAACATTTAATGTACAAGAAAAGCAAATTAACATTATACGCAGGCAGATGAGTGCACACAGCTTCAGAAAACGGAAACGGGTGTGAACATGGTACCACATCAATGAAGCCTTGAGGTGAACCTGAGGAGGGTTGAGACTATCGGTGTAACAACACAACGTATCTGAGGCATCGTACGAAAGGAAGCTGTAATATCTGCTGTGAAAGCATAAAAAAAACACAAGTAAAAATGAGAAAAGCAAAGTGCGGAATTACAATTAAATTACCAGAAGTAGTGGCACATTTTCCCCACGTATTGCTGGAATAAGAAAATCACATTAAGGCTGTCGACCAGCTGATCCGCAGTACTTTGACGCTGGCAGGACACCCGAAGTACCATCTGAAACACTGCTGTATTATTACGGTACCCTGTTAAAAGCTTAGAGAGGAGTCACAGTTTACTGACGATTGATCTTTAAGCCCAGTATTAAAAAGCTCCTTTTTAAAACATAGTGCAAACACATAAAAGCTGCTGCTGACAGTAGAAGTCTCAGTCAGTTAGCATGTGACTGCATGTACCTACACTTTCCCCTCCAGACACCTGATATGATGTTAGTAAAGAAATGCTTGTTAATTATTGTATTAATGAAGATAAGCTGATGTGTCTCAGGAAGAAAAAAACACTGCTGGGCTCAAAAGTAACTAAAAAGACCCACATTATTCTTTTAAGTACTCTGTGAACATAAGCTTATAAATATACGGATACTGATGTGTTTAAACGTCTTGGTGAATACTTCTAGCGAGAACACGTTCGTGATGACAGATCTCCGAGCGGAGCCAAGTGCAACAGATTGAAAAGCATGTGCCATAACTTGTAAGTCTGCAGGAACAATTAACAACAAGATTATTCAAGTTTTCAGAGGAAGTTGCACTAAAAAAAACACTCCGTCGTACTTCTTCACAGTCCTGTGAACAACAATCGCTGGTCCCCTTACAGCCGGGTGCTTCCTTCGTCTGCAGTGCAGCCACAAGACCAGCAGGAGGCCCCAATCTCACGTCGTGGCGTCGAGGCAGATGGTCACAGTGTCACTTCATTAGCAGGGAATACTATTATTACCAGTCACATTCATTTAAAAGCAGGTACCAAGTCCACACAGGAGTCTGGACAGACTTCACTGAACTCAGACGTCCGTGGTGCGGATGCCGTCATCGTCCAGGCTGAAGGGGAAGCTGCAGCCGCTGTGAGGCTGAGGCTGCGAGCGGTGCCTCCGGCGCCCGCTGGCTACGTCTCCTGACGCCGTGAGGATCCCCAGTCCGCCGGTCGAAGCTGCTGGAGGCGCGTTGGGGCAAGGGGCCGGGGCAGAGAGGGAGTTTGAGGAGGAGGAAGTGGAGGAAGAGGTGGAGGAGGAGGAGAGAGAAGGCAAGGTGGGCACAGAGCTGAAAGCACTGTCTTCATCCTCTGCATCCAGGATGGAGGGCTCACCCGGGGGGACGGGCGTCCAGGGCTGCCAGCCCGGCGCCACAGAGCAGGACTTGACCAGTGGAGGTCTGCGGTCATCGCCCTGCTGACCTCGGGACGATGACGAGGCATTGTGACTCCGATAGAGAGAGGATGCACGTTTAAAAGGAAAACCCTGCAACAAGAGAAGCATCAGGGTTTTCAACAGTCCTCCAAGAACATAAAGTATAAAAGGATTGCAGATTTCTTTGTGTCAAGGTGGCGAGACAACCGTTTTACCTTAGGGGGTCCTCTGAAGTCCTGGATCTTCACCTCAATGTCCCTGATCCAGCCATGCATCTCCTCTGGAGAGTCTGTCTGTGAGATACATGAGCAGAAAAATAAGGCTTTGCAGAGCTACACTTATTTTCAGACAAGATTTGTGTTGGTTTCTCCTGTGTGTTGTGTCACTGTGATTCTATATTCCTTTTACTGTCAACACATGTCACATGAAAAGACCAAAACCAAGGAAAAACAACAAATCATGCGAGGTACAACTCCAGTGAAATATAATCCTGCATTATTCACCATACAGCACAGAGAGTCTGTTCTTTCAGACTGATGCACAGAAAGAGTCTCCTGGTTTACTGACGCTGTATCCCAGTGTTTCAGTATCCCAGGAAGTTTTACTACGAAGTAGAAGTTTACTAGTAACTAGAGAAAGTGTCACGTTACAAAGTTATTACAACCCTGATAACAAAAATATGAGACTTTGTACAAATTTAACAGTCTGAACATGCAACATCATGTCTTTGTGATATATTTATTTGAATGAAGGTTGAAAAATGAATACAAAATTATTGCATTCCTTTTTTTAGAAAGTTTTTCACATCATCCCAACTTTTTGGGGGTTGAAAAGGTAGATTTAGTAGCAGTAGGTTTGTAGGAAATCTGTCTTTTGAAACTTTTAAATACTAATGTTTCATCTTCGAGGCTAATGATCGTTCTCACTTTGCGGTCTGTGTTGTTTTTTTTTTTCAGTTGACTAAATGTTTGTCTTCACGCTTCCTTTTTTTTCTTGCAAAGACCAAAATGAAAGCGCTCATGCTTGCAACCTCTCGTTTTCTCTCCCAGCACTTCCCATCCGATCCGACCCAGCGCCTCAGTCAGCTGTTCTCCCAGGAGGGGGGCAACCGGATGTTTTTGTTGTTATGGTAACAGATGGCTTTGCCAGTTTCTCAAAAACAAACTTTTCATGCTCTAAAAAAAGAGCGCGTGCCACACATCAGCAGCAGAGCATTTAGAGAAAACAACAGAAAACATGAAGGCAGATACACCTGCAATACAGACTCTGAATAAATAACTTTTATTAAAGAGTGATTTCACCCAGCAGAGTTTAAAACCTGTGAGAAAAAAAGCCTCTGATTGGGTGATATCGACCGACTGTACCTGTATGTAGAAGGTTCGGGAGCCGGTGATGATCTCAAACAGGTTGTCTCTCAGCAGGAGATCCCTGACGGACACACAAAGTGAAATATTATCATTCAGAGGCTAAAAGAAGGCTGAAAGATATGAGTGGCGCACCACAAATCTACTATCTGTATCAGTTCTTTTATTCTCTGTAATCTTATCTACATTCAGAGATAAACAGGAAGTGGCTATGACAAATGAGAAAGCTAAATAAATTGCTGTAAGTGTTTCACTTTTTTGTGCAAAGTGTCGAGATGAAGATAAATGCAGTTTCAAGTGTCTATGAAAAGAGAAAATCTGTAAAGTCCTCTTTGCATTCAGTTTGAAGACAATCCCCGACTTGAGTTTTTCAATTTTAATATTTCAAGATAATACAAGAAAAACTACATCTGTCAGTCAAGCTTTATCCTGCAGTGAACAAAAAATCTTGATAAAACTGATGAAAATGTGTTGCAGACAAACTCCTCTGAATGTCTAAATATTACACTAACTAAACTATTGCATGTTTCCGCTTATTGTTTGTTTGTTTGTCTGTATCTGTTCTTATCTGATTCTTCACTGAAGAGGCAGCCAGATGGAGAGAAAGTAAAATGTCGGGGGTTTTGGCTCAGTGATTCACGTTTGACTCACCCTGACTTGACGAGACACTCGTGGACCTTCTGAATGTCTCTCAGTGGAATCGCTCGGAGAGGATCCTTATCCTGGGACGAAACGTTAAGCACAATTCAGACGTGGACAGACAAAGACCGCTGTCACAGAGAGACCTCAGCATGTGTGTGGCTCCTTACCATATCAGACTTGTAGTAACTGACTGCATTGTCATCCAGCGTGAAAAACCTCCTCTTCCAGCTCTTCCTCTGAAACACACACGCGCCACATTACGGTTTCCACGCGCAGATTTTGCATTTAAATACAGTTTATCAGTGAGAAGTGGCTCGGTACTCACCACATTCCCCTGTTTGACACAGTAACCACATCTCAGCACGCCTGGCCTGATGCCTTTCCTCTCTCTCCCTTCTGTCTCTTCACTCTCATTCTGAAACATTTCAGCATAACCGTCTTCAATATTATCACAACAATCGTGGTCACTGTAACCACCATCTTCAAAATACACTAGACTACACACGAGGTGGTTTTGGAGGCAGAGAGTGAGCTGTACTCAAGCGCTGCTCTACTGAAAATAAATACAGCAGACTAAAATAAAGCTTATTAAAGCTAAATCTGGCTTCTAGCATCGTCAGTGTCACAGTGACCACATTGGTTTTATCTTTCTCTGTTACCTGGATGGGAGTGTGCACGACCACGCCACCGATGATCTCGGTCTTGTAGGCGTGCTGTCTCTTCCCTCCCTGAGTGTCGCTGATTACTGCGGTCACGTCGGCCCTCGGAGGCGCAGGGCCGGACTTAGGAACCTGTCAGCACAGCAGCAGGGAGGATAATATTAACCAGCACGCCGTTAACAAGGGGAGATTAGCAGGTAAAGCTTGCTACTAATTGCCACGAGTTAGCCGTTTAATTCCCACTGGAGGTCTGTGTGCTGCAACAGTGCAGCGGTTCTGCATGAAAACATCTAAATAAACAATGAGCTATTAACTACTGTTGACTGAAAAACAGCATCAACAGTCACAAGCTAACCCGTGAGTTCCAATAAGTCACTTGTTTTCATGAGAAATGCTGACAAAGCTTAAAAAAAACATTATTAGGATGAGAATATTTTGTGTTGCACCAGAGCTGTAAAGTGTGGCGTCTATTGTGAAAATAAAGTTTGCAGTTATTTTTATTTTTTTTAGTAGCAAGTATGCAAAGAAAAAACAAAGAGCTTGTTCATACTTTCTTGAAAATGTGCAGAAAAATATATTTAAAAAAATAAAAGCTGGCAAAATAAAACACAAAAAACAGAAAATATCTAGAATGAATATAACATGAGGCGTCGTGGTAGCTGGAGATACACATTAGGTAACTGCAGTTACTCTGGTTAGATTCTGGTTGATCTTGTTTTGTGGCAAACCCCGCCTTCCCACTTTTATTTCCTGTTTGAATTTTCTCTAGAAGCTGCCCAGTAAAGAAGAAATATAACCTCCTCCAACTCCTGATGTGTCTGGAGAAGCAAAAGTCATTGAAATATGATGCAAACTGCTTAATTTACCCATTCTATCATTAATAAATAACTGTTAAATTCTTTAGTCTGTGCTTTACTTTCATTCCTGCATTCACATCACGTCCATTCTGCTTTAGGAAATACGTTTCTTTTTTTAGTTTTCAACTGAGGCCGAGGAGGCTGAGAAAGGCGGCAGAGAAGCCCTCCAATCGAAGGGGAAGTGAAAGAGAGAGTGAGCGGCGCTACTTCCTGTGTCAGTGAAGCAGGTGAAAGAAAAAGAGAAATACTCTTCTCTGTCATCCGGATGTCACCAGTGAACAGGGCCCCGGTCATCTCGCACAACACGCACAAATATTATGCAAACTTGTGTGAATGTGTGTGTGAATGTACACGGCATCTTCACACACAAACAATTGTGTTGACACCTCTACCACAGTGACGTGCATCCGCGTTATCGCGCATAATTATGCACATTCACAATTTCCTCATTCAACAAGTGTATGAGTGGGTTTTTGTGGACAGTGTGCTACCATTTGCACCCACAGACAGCAGCTTCCTGTGCTCAGATGGACACAAATCCCTTATCAATGACATCTCCCACCGCAAGTTAGACATCGAGGCGTCTGGTTATAATATGACGTGTGTGTGCAGGTGTGTGTGTGTGTGCTGCACTCACGGTGATCTTGCTGGCCCTGTTCAGAGCAGCCACCCATTCCCTCATGTCAGTCACATCGTTGGCTTGGAGGAAGTACCTCCGCGAAACTGCGTTGATGACTGCAGAAATAGACGCCGATTCCATGAATAATCACAATAAAAGCATTATGTTAGGTTATCATGTGTAAATAAAATGGACGCCACAGTGCATTCCTGCATAAGCATGACTCAGTTTTCAACCCAAAAAAACTCACCAAAGCAGAACTCTGTCTTTGGCTTTTGCTTCGCTGTAGCTTCATTTACCTGAAAGACACAAGGATAGGGAGGTAAAGAAGAGGTCAAAGAGAGAGAGAGAGAGAGGAAGGAGAGAAGGAACACTGGGGAAAGAGAGGAAAGGAGAGAAAAAGAGAGAAGACTGAGAAGAGGAGACAAAAGGGAAGGAGAGGAGACAAGAAATGATGAAACAGAGGGCATGGAAAGGGGGACATAAGGAAAGGAAATGAGAGGAGAGGAGATAAAGGAAAGGAAAGGAAAGGAAAGGAGAGTACAGACAGAAGGAAATGAGACCAAAGAAGAGGAGACAAAGGAGGAAAGGATACAAAAGGGAAGGAGTGGAGAGGAACGAAAAAGGGATACGAGGAGAAAAAAGGGAAAGAGAGGGGACAAAAGGAGAGGAAAGGACACAAAGAAAAAGACGATACAAAAGGGGTCAACAGGAGACAAGAAGAGAAGAGAGGAAAGTTGTAGAGGGGACAAAAGAAGAGGAGACCAAAGGAGAAAGGAGGAGACAAGAGGGAAGGAAAGGAGAGTACAGACAGAAGGAAATGAGACCAAAGAAGAGAAGACAAATCAAAGAAATGGGGAGATGAAAAGGAGAGATGTGACGAGGAGAAACATGTCATGTCGTCGCTGTCTGTCTGACTCAGAGAGTCCAGGGAGGAGCTGTCAGAGTTACAGTGCAGCCAGATGTCATTATCTCTGGTTAGCTCAGCGAGCCCTCTGACATCTGGAAAACTTCACAAAGTCTGCTTCTGCATGTGACCGTCGGCTGCAGATAACTCTGATCTGTGAACGCTGTTTGCATGTTTCTGTTTGTGTTGATCGCCGTGTCCTCTGCTGAACATGTATGTGGCTCAGCACAGTGACGTGGTTTACCTTAGAGATGTAGGTTAGTCTCAGGCTGCCAACAAAGCTCGCTCCGCTGGGAAGGTTCTGCATGCAAACACAAACACACAGACTCGTCATTGGCTCAGAGTCCAAGGTCACACTGCTCCTATTGGCCGTTTCATTTCCTCTCACTGTTCTGTGCAAGTGTGTGTGTTGTGCATATGTGTGGAGCACCTGAGGGTTGTCCATATACCACAGCAGAGCATTTTCCTGCGTGTCCAGGATGAAGTATCGCCTCTGGAAGCGGCAGCTGTTCTCCTTCTCCTCGATGTCCAGGAAGCCACACACACGGTTCAGCCGGTCCACGTACGGCATGCTGCCGCTATCACATGTCACTGGGACACACACACAGACGGACAAAAACTCAAGTCAATAAACACATGTAAAAGGAGCCAGAAGAGGCGGTGGACTCATATGACAGAAAGGCAGAGACGGGCAGATGTGGAGGATAAACCAACTTTCATTTACTGTTCAAACACACACACACACACACACACACACA
>CAFUXE010000892.1:244197-258351 GCA_903364295.1 Serranus cabrilla | reverse complement strand
GTACATCTTATTTTTTATGCTGCAAACTAGCAATGACAGTATCTGTCTGTCTGTCTGTCTGTCTGTCTGTCTGTCTAAAACTGTTTCTTTGTCACTGGAGGCAGCATGAGTTCTATTTAAAGCTTTTCCAACTTCCTTAAACTGACTTCACACAAGCTGTTACTTCTCAGTGTTATGAGGACCTCTAGTGAGACTTTTACAATTCTTTATTCATACTAATTGTAATAGGCCTATTTTTTTTATCCCTGGATTATAAGTCAATGAACCCCTGGATGCAGACATACAAACAGCCCAATAATAGTGGTTTTGCATAGTTTTTGTTGTTGATTTGTGTTTTTGTATTTTTCTGCATCTTTTGGGGATTTGTGCTCCTTTGTGGCCCTTTTTTGTAGTTTTGTGTCAATTTGTTTTCATTTTATGTATTTTTTTTGTGCCTTTTTGTATGGCCATTTTGTGCTTTTTCTGGTCATATTGGAACATTGTGTACATATCTGTGCCTTTTGTAGTCATTTGTGTCTTATTGTATTAATTTTGTGTCTCTGTGGTCATTTTGTATTTCTTAGTGGATCATGTTTATATAGATTTGTTCTCTTTTTTTGGTTGTTAATTATCTCCTTATAGTCATTTTGTGTCTGTTTTGGTTGTGTTTTGTTGTGGTTTTGTGTCTCTTTGCAGATATTTGTGCCTCTTTGTAGTTGTTTGTATCTTATTGTAGTCATTTAGTTTCTCAGTGGCCCTGTTGCAGGTAAAGGTCATCCCCTGGTGGGCCTGTTCAGTAATCTATGCATGCTTTTGTTGCATGTTTTTCTGTTTGTGTGTGTGTGTATGTGTGTGTTTACTTACTGGTCCCTGTGATGGTGGAGCAGGCGTCAGCGTACTGAGGGCAGGAGGTGGAGCCCTGCCGGTTGCAGTCTTCGTCATTGGACGCCACGCATGTGTGACATTTGAGGGCGTGGCCTTCGGAGACACAACAGGAGAGAACACCTGACTTAAGACTAAGCATGTAGGTTCACAGCATGCAAACACACAACTGCACAGTGTGTCCTGGAGCATCTTAACATACATACACAAACACACTTGCAGGTACATTGAGTAGAGATCTACACACATCTGTCAGTCCCCTGCTCATATTTATGACCGGGACACATACACACACAATCAAAGCTGCTCTAAGTCACAACAAACTGTTAGATAGCATCAGTGTTTACATTTTCAAACCATGCCATGACATATGTTCCCTTGCAGGTTTAACTGCCACAGAAACAGCTGTACTACAGCATAAAATTAACTATCTTCAACATTGGTCTGCTTTCAGGAAATCACAGAAATCCTGGATCTTCTGTATCACAGTTTCTTTAATCTCTCCGCAAGTAAATCTAAATCCTCCACTGCTAAAACCCCCAAATCCATCAGTATCAGTGTTGCAGAAACTTACCGTGGCAGGCCAGAGAGATGAGCAGCAGCACGGCCAGTGCGGTCTTCATGGCGTCCGGAGAAAGAGTGGATGAGCTGAGAGGACTCTCAGATGGAGGGGACAGCGGGGGTGTGGAGGTGGAGGAGGTCAGGGTTTAGGCACGGGAAGGTGTTTGAGGGAATTAAGGTCTTATCTCTGTAATCTCCATGTATGCTGCACAGCCAGCAGCCTGCAGTAATGGACTTAACCAGGCGAGTTTTAACAGGGAGACACAGCTACAGCTCAGTGTTATCAACAGGAGTTTGAGTTCATTTCATTAAGTATTGATTCTACAAAACTGTTTTTGGAACAGCTAAACATTTTCAAAGCGTGGATGCAGAATGAAGATGTTGAAAAGAAAGGTCAAGGTCATGATTCACTCATGTCACCGCCTCAGCTGGGATGTGTCAGCGTGTGTTTGTGTGTGTGCACATTAACACTGCGCATCATCTACTGAGGCTAAAGCTGAGGCCATGACACACATACTGACAAACAACAACATACTGACAAACAACAACATACTGACACACTCACCAGAGTTATCAGTTGGTTCTTTTTCTTGTTTTCATCATTTTTTTGTTTAGAAATCCAGTTTAGTTTAAGTTAGTTTCCAAATGGGCATGCTCATTTCAGTTTATTTTGAATTTTTGAATGCTGTCTAGTTGTTTTGTTGTAGTTTCAGTATACATTTGATTTTTGTAATATATATTATGGGGGGTATTTGTCAAGGGCAAGATTTATGTATATAATAGGCATTACAATACAAACACTTCATTCATTTTTTGTTTTGATTTCAGTTAACTACATGTAGTTGTAGTTACCTATCATCTGTGGTATAAGGAATAATGAAACGCTGCAGAACCACGTAAAAAAAACAAGAAAAACTTGTAGTAGAACAAATTATATTCATGTTTATTCAGGCAAATGTACACACACTCACGCGGTTAGTCCTCAGTGTGTCAACACAAGTGTGAGATTCCCATTTCTAATTTACAAATACAAACAATAATATTCAAAGAAAGCGGCTAAAGTGACAAAACGATATTTTGCAAAGCAAAGACGAAGCAGCTGAGTAACGAGAGGTAACGTGACCTTTGAATGGCACAAATATAAACTGTGGCACATCAGTCGGCGTCATACATGGATTTACATTTCCAAAACATTTTCAATGGTGACTGTGTTGAAAATTATAATTTGACCTATATGCTTTGCATGATTTTCAGTCTTGTTTCAGTGTCTTTGACCAAACATTACCTGGTTTAAACAGAGATTTAGTATCATATTGGCAAATAGTAGCGAGTGGTAACCCTTCAATAAACATTTGGCTTATTTTGTTGAATGGAAGAAACATTTTCTCCATAAAAAAATTATTAAAAAGCTTTTATTTTGTTTTCAGAACTCAGATACTCAGATCTCTGAAATATTTCCACTGATACTCAGTTTCTAAGTCACAGTCATTACGAACTACACAGCTAGTTCCACTGGTGTGTTAAGAAAACAATCTGCATTGTGAGAAACATAAAGCTATGAAAATAATCATGCAAAGAAACATATTCACCTGCTGAGTTACTGGTACGGTGCTGTAAATACAGGCATGAGAGCTCACGTCTTCATCACACATAAGCAACAGAGAAAAAACCTCTAACGAAGCTGTCAAACACGTGGTTCCTTCACGGTTTGTGGACACTCAATCTGTGACACAGTGATGGTTTGAAAAGAAAAATATATATAATTGTTGAAATATTGCAGCACTTGATAATATAATAGTTTTAAGTATCTTCAATCAAAATATAGATTCACTATGTTTTCCAGTTTAGGATAATAAACAGGATGTGCAGTGGTGGAGAAGATTAAACTTTTACTGTTCAGGATAAAGTTTCCTCTTTGTAGACTTTGTGGGTCGGACCAGAGAATGCTACAAAGTTTCTATAATCACAGTTAAGTCCATGATTGTCAGGTTATTATACTCCGCTGTGACTGAAAAACACTCTGCAGCTACTTGAGTTGAGCAAAATGCTGTGAATTATCTGCAGCTTTAGTTTCACTGGCATGTGGTCCAGACTTGTTTAGTGTCTTTCCTGAACAAACCAAGGCCTCAGAGGACGACTGTTCCTCAAAATAATCCTAAATCCTTTCTTTCAGTTCTTGTGCAGCTTGACTTTGACCCTGACCTCATTCTGCCCCACACATTACCCCTGAGCTTTGCTGTTAGAGTGAAATCTTTCTTAGAAAAAAATACGTTTCATGGATTGTTGCTTTAAAACAATCCTTGTCAGAGCCCGTGGGAATATACCGTACGCCTAAATGTGACTCTATAACAACCCCCGCCTGCATGATGTCATCCTGTCGGAGGAGCTGCTGGGAATTTAGCTGTTAAGCTGCTGGGAATTTGAGTTGAGTCACAAGCGGTGTTGTCACCGGCCGGCATTATGGGCGCAAACAGAAGACGTCCAGATGGGCAAAAACGCAAACAAAACAACGTGACCACATACATACAACACAGTCCCGTCTGGGACGATTATTAGCATGTACAGAACCTTCTTAATTCAGGTCACAAGTAGTGCAATTGTAGTACACAGGAAGTTACTTTACACGTCTGTACATTAGCAGTCTCTGTGAAGCGCGGCTGGCAGAGGCGATGAGAGCTGCTTCTTGTCTGGGGGCATGCACAGGGCGGCGCTGTCAGGTGGGACCGGAGGGACGGCAGCGGCTGATTCACGGGGAGCGCCTCTCAGTCTATTCTTCCCATTTTGGCAATCAGCTCATCACAGATCTTGGTGAGTTCCTCGATCTCCTGATTCTATGACAACAAAACCAAGGATGAATATGTGCTGTATTTATGTTGATGAGCATGCAGACAGATGAGGGTGTCCGTTACCTTCTGCAGCAGAGCTTGTTCCAGAGACTCGTTCTTCATCTGTTCCTTCCTCAAACTGGCGTTCAGCGCCATGCTCTCTGAGCTCGCCTTGGTACGCACCTGAGCAATCTCCTCGTTGGCCCTGAGAGATGGAATGAGGTGAATTAACTGTATCCAAACCCATAAATGATTTAAGGTTGTTATAACTGACATGAGAGGAAAGGCAGGCTACATCTACACTAATAAATGTGCGTTCTGTAAAATGTTTTTCATTAAAAATTATCTGTATCCAATCAAGAATTTTAGCACCATATCAGAAATAATCACAGTTATATTAACACTGCATATAAAAACACATATGACATGACTATTCAAGTACACATATGGGAAGAAGATGTCTAGTTATGATGAGCAGTGTTTCTCTGTTTTAGGGGGCAGATACATAGAGTAGAGTGGATGTGAGGTATAAGTGTAATAAAAGTTATGCAGGTTATATTAAAACACATGAGTGTGGATGTAGCCTTAGCCTTCCTTCAGTCTCTCCATACTTGTCTAGTTTCTCCTCAGCATGGACTTTTAGTGTCTGGTATCGCTGCTCCTCCTGCTTGACTCTGGCCAGATACTCCTGCGCACACTTCTTCAGCACCTCCTCATTCTGTACGAGGAGACAAAAAAAGTGAGTTATTGCTGCTCTGAACCCGACTTCTTTAACTGGAGAGTTTGTTTCTGCAGAAGCTGCTGAGAAAGAAAACGTATTTATTGAGCTGGAGGCCAAGTTTATCTGCAGCTTTAACCTCCAGACGACCACGGCCTCTAATCACTGGATACCTTCCAACTTTACTCTGACCTTAATCCTCTTACAGCCCTCCAGTTTGTGCTACTATCAGCTGATCGCCTCGGCACTTAAAACCAACACTTTTATCTGGATATGAACTTGTCCTATGACCCCTCACCTTCTTAAAGCCCTCCAGGGTGTTCTTCATAGTTTCATAGCGGCGAAACACGTCGGAGAGCGAGCGCTCCACGGAGTTCAGGTCCGCCAGAGCGGCCTCCTTCTCCGTCGTGGCAACGTGCAAAGCTTTCTGGGAACTCTGTTTGTTGCGCTGCTCGTCCTCTGAGAAGAAGAAGAAGACATTATTGTGAAGCGCTAAATAACTGATTTCCTGTATTCAGTTTGGTAACAGCATGAAACATTACATTGACCACATAAAAAACACAAAATGAAAAACATGAATAACACTGCACAATTAAAATGCTTTAGTAGACTCTAACTTTTATACTCACCGATCATCTGAGCGATTGTTTTCTCATATTCTGCAACAATCTTCCTGTAATAACACAAAACACACGATGACCTTATGGCAGATTGTAAGCAGAATGTTTCAGTCTATCAAAAACACAAAGTCACTGAGTGAAAACCATGATGCAGCAGCAGGTTTTCGTACCTCATCTCACTGACTTCTTGTTTGCTGTCGTCGTACTTTTTCTTCCAGTCGCTGGCTTCCACTTCTTTAGTGATGATCTGAAAACAGACGTAGCAGAACTGTACAGTCAAGAAAACACTGACACAATTAACCCAACAGTGAAAACAGGTGATATATTTCATGCTGGATGAGTGTGATGAAAGTGAGTACCTCCTCTCTAATGAGCGTGAGGACGGCCTGTTTTTCTGCCTCACTGATGCAGATGGAATCGAGGACCTGACTTCCTGTTTTCTGCATTTCACCTCCTTTCAAATTGTTCTTCAGCTTGCATGGGTCCTCAAACTGCTGAAGGTAGAAAGATATGATTTATGTTGACCATGGCCTTTTATTTTTAATAACACAACCATTTACCAGCACAAAGGGTCTCAAGATTTCCACGACATTAGACGAAAGACTATCACAGAGCTGACACATAATGAAAGAAAACAACATATTCACACGCAAAGGGAAATTTAGTCACCAGCTAACCTCACCTGCACATCTTTGGACTGTGGGGGAATTTTGTTTTCCAATCATTTTCATTCACAAGTATAAAATGCATAATTCTCTCTGCAGCAAACTGCATCTTTCTAGGAAATCCACCGTATGTGCGTAGAAAGGCCAAAAGCCTTTAATAGGTTGTATCACCAGTTAGTTACAATATACAATTAGTGGGAGAGAGAAACACTAATAAGCATTTATTTTTGTAATAATCTGCTAATTATCACCACCCAAAATGTCTCTCATTCCCCTTTTTATCAGCGTCTCAATCCTTGTCCGTCTCCTCCCGTCTCTCCTCTCTCATCTTGTCCTTCCCTGGATTATGACAGTCATGTTATAATCTCCTGAGTGATAATCTAAATCCATCTGTTACCTGAGTACATGAACAGGGTAGCAGACACTAAGTACCTGCTGCTGTCCTACAGCACAGTGCAGTCATCATATCAGACAGGTGATCACACTGCAGCTTTAGATAATAATGCAGGTCACAGCACACTTAACTAGCACATTTTTTTCAAGAAAAGGTGCAAATAGCTGAACACAATGTGACCTTGACAGTGACAAGTGAAATGTAAGCTGAGACAAGTCTGGACTTGTTTTTTTTTCTCAGCGTCTGCTGGCGACAGTTCAGTTTAACTAATAAAGGAGAGCTCCACCCCCACCTAGTGGTCACTGGTGGCATCACTTTGCAGTTGCTTTTATTGCTCAGAGCTACAATGATAAATAAACAGAATGTAAATGGGCCTGAGAACAGAGAATGATCAGCTGTGATGTTTACTTACTACTGAGCAGCAGTCTGAGTCCTCAGGTGTTGATGTCACATGGCAGTCTTGAATAAAAAGACAGTAACACATGTTATATGGACTGTCTGCTGAATGCTGCGACATATAATGTTATAAGGTTTATCATCATGGGCAGCAGGTGTCGGTCCATGAGATGTAATACAATATATTTGACAATGTATTTCTCATGAGAAATATTCCTCTATTACCACCACATGCGCTCATACAGACTGCAGGAAAATAACCTGAAAATCTAGTGTTATCCTGTGAAATTTAAAATAAAAATAATCTTTTTAATGTGTGTAGTCAGTGAATCCAAACTAACCCTTTAAAATACCAAGGTCACACAATAAAACAAAGGACAAACAAATGGCTACTTTACACTGATTTTGAATAAGTACCTCATGCAACACTATTTTAATAAACTATCTCTAAGTATTACAGCACTGGCAGTTTATGTTCACTCCAGTTATGACTCACATTGAGCCTGACTGGTTAAAACATTTGTTGCAGAATTTCATCACAGCACTTCCTCTTCTAATTTCTTTGGGTGTACGTTTTTTTTTTTTTTTTAAAACTCATTTCAAGTATCAGCTCAGTGCATTTTTAAGAACTGCCTGTTCAAAGTAAAAAAAAAAAAACATGATATATTTGGAAACAATAAACCACAGCCTTCTGCACATGATGCAGTGTTTTGCAACATCTGTAACAGTGCAGCCTACTGAGACCAGACGAGTCAGTGAGTAAAGCTGTGTCACATGCAGCCTGCGTGATCGTACAATCTGAACATGTTTCATTGCACCAAAACAACGGAGCAAACAAAACATACTGTTGCTCTGTACTGTCACGGTGCTCGTGATCCCGCAGTCACAAGTTTCACTGCCGAACTACATGTAAAGTTAATGATTAATGTTGTGTGTGTCTGTAACAGTCTCGCTGTCGGTTATTGATCGAGGAGTGTTGTTTAAACTTTAACATCCAGTTATCTGCTCTGTGTACGGGAAAGTCCCTCTCTGATAACTGAGCTGTTCTCTGCAGTATCTGTGTTCACTGTAACTGGGTGGCACAACATCCAAATCAATCTTCATTGATCCTGTTACTCACCACTTTGCTCCTTGTCTGGTTTGACACCCACACTGCTCGCCAGCTTCTCCTCATCTGTGGCGTGGCCCCCATGATGGTCATCCTTTAACAGCAGGAAATATAATCACCCACAGTGACGTAATGAAGCTTTTCTAATTCTACCACATGAGTCGGTTCTTACCTGTCCGCTGAAGTCCTTTTGCATGGGCTGGTTCTGCTTCACCTTGCAGGAGTTCCTGAGAATGAACGTCAATAACAGCATGAGTATCAACACTAACCTGATCATGTGTGCACATGTGGGCAGGTGTGATGATGAGAAGAGGAAGCAGGAGAGACAGAAAGCCTTACAGCCAGACCTCATCGCTCTGCTCTGTGTGTGCGCTGTGAGTTTGCATGCTCTGCTCAAAGCTGCTGAATTACGCAGAAGAAAAAGCAGATTAATGAAAGAGATTGTTTCCTAAATAAGAGTGAGAGCTGTTGCTCAGAGCGTGAGAGGGAATTACAGGATTTCCACTAACACTCTTTCCTCTACTTTTTAAATCTACTCTGTTTTTCCCCCCACCTTCATTTTGTGATTGAAGGAACATTGAGGTCATGGCAGGCTGTGGAGTGAGCCTGGACGTGGATTTGTGTTAAGAACGGCAAGGACTGAGGTTACAAACACACACAGTTATACAGTACTTACAACAGAACACAGAGGAAATGGACTTGCTCAGCAGTCCTGAGGCCCCACAGAGAGAAGGGAAACAGTATGACAGGTTTGGAGGGAAAAGGAAGGGAAGACACAGGAGAGGACGGGACAGGGGTTAGGTTAAACACAAGGTGAGTGCAGGGTTATTATAGTTTAGTAAGTTAAAAAAAAACAAGACATAAATGGGCAGGTGAAGGTTTTTGGTTGAACTAAATTAAGATCTTGTAACTCAAGGGTACATTTTCCAAAACTCCTAAACCAACTTGTAATAAGACAGAAGATAAATTAAAGATGAATTAAAGATGATTGTTCTTTTGTTACAGTATTATCTGAGCAAAATCCTGAAAAAAAAAATTGTTCTGCATGAATATATAAAAACACTTTTGGCAAATAAGCACAAAAGCATCACACAGAAATGACTGCAGGCAAAACCAACAAAGGACATCTGGGCTGCAACTGTCAATGAAATAAACTGTAAAGAGAAACATACCTTCATCTAAATATGATATATAAATATTTATATATTATATATATATATATATATATATATATATATATATATATTTATAATATTGTTGAACGAGTATCATGTTGCTGATTTAAACTAACGTCTATCTAATCTGATCATCTTTATGAAAACTAAACTTGCCAACCAGAGATTATAACAAAATCAAATAGAGATGTGGATCATGATTCTTATTTAGGAACCTCCACAAGAGGGCAGTGTTTAACACTTTAACTCCTCTTTCCCCATTCAAAGAACATTTTCTGTCAGCAAACACAAAATGGTTATTAAAAAAACTTAATCTGGCTGTCACCACTGAAAAAACTGCACTAAATATGCATCTGTGGCATAATGCAAGCAAAGTAAAAATAGAAAATCCTAGAAACTGAACAAAATGTTTAAAGTGAATTGGGAAAAAAAATCAATAAAAACATTAAAAACTATAATAACGCTGGTGAGGAAATGAATGGATGTACAGGAGAGAAGCAACAGCGGGCAGAACAACAGGTCGCCTCAGTTGGTTAAAATGGGAACACTTGGATCACTTCAGGTTCACTGTGCACAATAGCGAGCATTTACTAATGTTCCCTACGGCCATAAAAGAGAAAGAAGTGTTTGTTCAGCTTGAAATCTGTGAGTCATAGTAGTTCAGTTTCAGCCACTGACTGATAGCTGAAGAGGCCTTTGTGCATATTGTGATCTACTCACGTGATAATTGTGCCGTTGGTCTCACAGGTCAGTTTTGTGTTTTGTTTGTTGGAGTTTATGTTGCCGTTAAGCAAGTCAGGATCCACACAAATGTCAGGACTGGAGATCAAGTTCGAGTCCGGGCTCGAGTCAGACGTCACCGGAGCCTCGTCGTCCACCTCAGAGGGATCGGGTGTGTTCAGCGGGGAGAGGACGGACAGCGTCGGGGGCCGCAGGGCCTGAGACTGGGGCAAGGGGCTGAGTGAGGGGAGGGCCTCTCCAGGACTGGGTTTGTTGGTGAGGGTCAAGTTGAGGTTCTGGTCCAAACCAAAGCTGCGGTCGTTAGGTGAGGAGCTGGTGAGGTTGTTCAGGGAATCAACCTCTTGGGGTGAAACTGGGCCGACGTCCTGGTTAGAGTTCTTGTCCAGAAATTGGTTTGTTACATCAGGAAGAACTGTAAAAGAGAAACAGATATGTAACTTTACCTACTGTAGGACGCTTTAAAAGCTTAATGTCAAGTGCTTCCCTCCAGACTTATAAGAGAATAAAAAGAGTGAAAACAACAGAAATAGAAGTAACCAAAAATTACCCAAAAACCAGTCTAATCTGGGTTTTTCAAGCTGTTTTTAAAGGTTTCCAACAATTGGCCAAAACTTTTTATGTGCATTTCTAATTTGTGCATTAAAAAAATTTATTGGAAACAGCAATAATTAGAACAAATTGCAAATTGCGAATAATTTTTTACACTTAGCTGAGGTGGAAAAGTTGGAATATCTATAAAAGCTAAATGCAACAAAGTGCAATGGAAACAGATTTAGGGAATAAATGATGACATACATAAAGCATTTGACCTCACGTGTTGCATTGTTTTTCAGCAGGGAAAATACAGAACAAATGAAAACATGTGCTCCATAAAGACAACAAGGTTTTGGATTGAAAATTAAACAACAAACTGCTACTTAAAACTATGTAATGAGAGCCATAAAAGTAAAATAGGAAGCCAGGCAGCTAAAAATACGCAAGAATCACAATTGATTATCATCTGAACAACAGTGATTGGAGATACTTCTGAAATTACATCTACATCTGGCAAAATAGAAGTTATACTTGGAAACACAATAGGACCCAGTAATGAACCTTGCGGCACACCACAATATCAAGTTTCAGAGGGATGCAGATTTACTGACAGAAACTGAGAAACTCAGAGCCACTGCAGGCTGACCCGGAGACAAGAAGATCTCAATGTTTTCTCCAACATCTCTGTCCTTTAACATTAAAAACATCCCCCACATCCCCTATGTGGCTTTTTAATGATTTTATCAGTCATTCAGGGATTTGAACTTGAACTGATGGCCTCTCCGTCTCCTGTTAGAACACTTAAAATGGCGGCTGGTTTCCTCTCAGAGCACTTCACATCCTGTGTCCTCCTCACACATCCCGTTAACAGTAAGCTAACGACCGCAGCAGCAGCAGGCTGGTCTCTGTTGAGTCACACTGCTGCTGAAACACAGAGCTCTCTGTTTCTGAAAAATACACGTACTCACTGTACAACTAGCACAACTACACAGAATAATACAAGTGAAATCTCTCCCCTGTATCCTCCTGTTTTTCTGCTCAACTTGAATGAAGTCATTGGGGTTTCACCTTGGGTGGGTAACAGCTTCTCACATCATCATGACTGATGGCTACTGATGTGTGACTTATTACATCACACATCCGATTAATGTAAGTTTATGTAAGCTTCTGCTCAAAATCTGGGTACTTTCAGACACACACACACACGCCCTTTAGAAAAAGGGAACAGATGTAGAGGAACCACACCCAGTCATGCAGAGTACACACCACCACGTGGCCTAGCAACAAAGACAACATCAGGCTTTATTGCAGTTTCACAACTCTACTGAAGGGGAAAAGGAGGCAGAGAAGGAAGTGAGCCAAAAAGAGACAGTATACAGGTAGCTGTCTGATGTTTCAGCTACATCCTGGTTCAGCAGTACATACAGTGAGACTGTGGTCTGTGGTTGATCCCATGAACAGACAGCGATTCTGAGCCATTACCATCTAATTACAGTCAACCAGAGTATTGGTTTCTCCACAAAGTCGATCTTTTATTTATGAAACTAACCCAGATTTTGCACAGAGCATGTGGCAGTTTCAGCATGAAAAGGAGACTGTTATTGTCTGCAAACTAGACTCAATAACAAACACATTAATCTCCCTGGTATTATCTGGAACAGTGTCCCATATGCTGTGGTCAAAACGGGTCTAACTCTAACTAGCTCAGCCATCCAAAACATGCAGAGGATTTATTCTGATGCATGTACAATACGTGTCAAAATCACTTTAATGAGAGCTAATCAGAATGGAGAAACAGGGTTTGCTATCATCAGTGAAATAACAGCATTTTGTTTCAGCACAGAAGATGAACTCCAGATCATCTATTGCCATGGTAATGTGTGGTGCTCGTGTCTGTGTGGGTGAAAGCAGGGCAGTGAGGGGGAGAGGAGGGGAGAGGAGGGGAGAGGAGGGGGGCTGTGAATTGGAAAGCAGCGAGCTTCTCTGGCAGCTTCAGACAGGCCGGATTCATCTACTTCCCATTTATCAGCCGGCAGTCTGTGCCTAACAGGAGAGGGCTCATTTACTTTTTATTCCCACTGTCTGCTGATCCAAGGTCTGCGTGACACACAATAGAGTCTGCAAGGATATGGCGGCTAATTACTGGAGCAGATCAAGTTCAGAGTAAAAATCAGTGTGGAAATAGGTTTAAAGAAAATTTACAAAAGAAACGGCAAAACAATGAGCTGCATTGTTTGCCAAAGGTGCTCGACAAATAGGACCTGCTCATTGTTTTTAGTGACATCATATTTCATGCAATTTTACGGCCAGTTGAAAAACACTTTGGCCAATATTGATTTAAGCACTAATATTATCGCTGGTGTTCTGGTAAAATCTATCAGATTAATTTTTCACAGTGGACATTTTTGCAACTACACCTGCAAGATATAAGCTGGGTATAATTTGCAATCTTTAAATGCTGATGCCTAAAATGTTTAACCTTACTTAGGAAAAAAAAACACCTGACTGAAGTAATGGATATGTGAACTTCAGGACACTGTGACATCACTGTTGGGTGTGATTAAAGCTGCCAGAGAGAGCAGTGAAATGGTAAAGAAAATCTAAATAAATAAGTACATAATATAAATTTGTGCTAGAGTTGACTGAGCCTTGATAGCGAGCCCAGCCTGAGAATATTCAACGTCATCGTTGAGGTGTTACAGTCTTCGACAGCGGAGTTATCTCACCTGTCTGGTTGGAGTTGTCTAGTTGGCTCAGCAGCTTCACAACACCTGGAGACTCTGCCTCTGGAGTCTCAAAGGTCCCCTCCGAGTCTGAACTGTGGAGAGAAAGAGAGAGGAAGACCTGAATAACGAGACAGAAACATGAAGAGACAGCAGCAGAGGGGTCAGAGCTGCAACTGAGAGTCTGGGAAATGATCTGGAACTAAAAATTAAATCTCCGGTTTGAAATTGAAAATGTGCTAAAACTGACAAACATGATCCATAAAACACAATTAACTGCTAAAGTGACTTAAAACATGTGATTAATAAACAGCAAAGCTAAAGAACAGCAGTCTTCTGTCTGTGAGAACAACAAGGCATTGAGAGTGTTTATCAGTCTAAACAAATATACAAACGCTCCAAAGAGCTACTTAATGGTGCAAATATAACATTTAAAGCCCTTATTGTGCCCTGCAGGGTAAAATCCTTTCTAACAAATAAGCATCGGCTTTCTAACATCAATCTTCTGTTTTCTTAAAGTGACACGAAAACAATAGAGTTCAAAGCAGCTCAAAATAAACAAGCTGCTTTTATTTTAAAGGAAGTTAGAGGAAGGGAGAGGAGAGGAAGTGAAGTCCTACAAAGCCACCTGCATCCTTTGCCCCTCAATAAGGACACACTGTGTCCCAGCAGACTCATTCGCACACACACACACACACACACAAACACAGAGTCTTTGGGTCTGCTGTGTCAGCTGCCCAGACACCCAGCCCAAATGTATTTCCATACTGTGGAGAGACAAAAAGGAAGAGAGAGACAGGGAGAGTGAGAGTTTATGTGGTTGTGTGTGTGTG
>CAFUXE010000892.1:183749-244118 GCA_903364295.1 Serranus cabrilla | reverse complement strand
ACACACACACACACACACACACACTGAATCATGGCCCAGTGATGGCCCCAGTGGCTGCAATCTTGGATGGTTACTTAGAAACTAGAAATGGACAGAAAAAGAATCAAAAGCTGTGGAAACTGTGGCTTTTTCCCCTTCCCCCAACTTTCTACATCTGTTCCAACTGCCCTCACACACACTCAAACACACATAAAAACAAGCGTTTGGCGCCTCATAAAAAAACAGGATGGTGCACACAAAGCAGGGACTCACTAAACAGTAGTTTGAGTGTCTGTATTTTGACTAAGAATCTGTTTTTAGCCAATGACAGCATGACCCAGTCACTGGGATCCACAGCAGAGGAAAGAATCTGAGATTATACCACCACATCAATCTGTTTGTCTGTGTGTGTGTGTGTGTGTGTGTGTGTGTGTGTGTGTGTCTTTGTGTATATGTATCCACCACCTGTCAGTATGACTCAGGGGAATCTGCAGCCATCACACAAACACACAATCAATCTCGGGCTGTTTAAACTGAAGCAGATACAGAGCATCACTCTTTCCTTTCTAGATATTCTGTTTATGAAACAGCTCTCTCTCTCTCGCATACAGACACAAACATTGTGGCCGAGCCCTCTTACTTGTCCCCTCTGTCATCCTTGGATCCGGGCTGCCCCTCGTCTCCCGTACCCCCAGTCACTGCTGACCATGTCCATTTGGCCCACTGGACCGGAGACAGCCAGGACATCCCTGCACCTCGTGAGTTTCAAACCTGCTGCCACCTACGAGATGTTATCTTAAACTTCCTCTTCCTGTAGATTTGTTTAGATTATCACTGCTGTCAATCAGGTTTGATTCAGTGATCTCCCACAGTCTTCCTTTCTACTTCGAAAAGGAGTAAAAGAAGCTGTCGATGTGTCTCCGTGCCTCTCTCCCTCCTTTTGCTTTCTATATGGCTGGCTCACTTCCTCCTCTTGCTTAGCGGCTCAGCTTTCCCATCCTGCCCTTCTGCGTTGTTGACGCTCGTGAGAGAGAAACGTGCCTCACGCTGCTGCTGCTGTTTCTGTTGCTGCTTTGCTCTCCACAGCACTGACTCACAGTGCAGATTACTGGAGCATCAGTAGTCACTCCTCCCCTCCCCTCTCCCTCTCCCTCTCCCTCTCCCTCTCACTCTCCATCTGGGTGGACGATCAGCTGGCTAGCAGACATCGGCTCGCCCTGCTCATGCATGTTTGCTAACTCGCTCTCAGGAGTTTGCCTCCCCCACTCCCCCGATTCTCTCACAGTTTGCAGATCGTGAGGCAAGAGGGGGGAGAGGAGAGGCAATGCTTCCTGTTTTAAGAGGCAAAGAAGCGTTTGTTTACTCCGGAACAGACAGACTACCAGACGTTTGTGTCTTTAAGAAAGAGGAGATGAAAAGAGAACAAGGCTGGAAAGGCTAACAGTGCATTTTATACAATGTAGCTCACAGCTCAGTGTGTCCTGAACTTATAACATTAATATATTCTACCTTTCACAAATGTTACCCTTTTATAAAGCCAATCTCATGAAAATTATACCCTTAGTAATTCCCTAAAACTATGAAGTTAAATGCAGTCAAGCCTTTACTGTCTACATGTGTCTAGCTGGCATGTTTGGGCGGCCCACAATGAGTTTAAAAGGTAATTTGAGTTTTTAATGGTTTGTTTACTTGGCAGCTCCCAGCACAGTCCCCGGACAAATGTGACTGTGGCACTAAGCTGTGCAGAAAGAGAGCTCTCATGTCTACTTTCCCTGGATGAACAGAGATGCAAAGATGTTTTTACAAGGACTAAACTAGGAATTCACCT
This sequence comes from Serranus cabrilla, assembly GCA_903364295.1. Classification (NCBI taxonomy): domain Eukaryota; kingdom Metazoa; phylum Chordata; class Actinopteri; order Perciformes; family Serranidae; genus Serranus; species Serranus cabrilla. The sequence goes on along the minus strand of CAFUXE010000892.1, from coordinate 242,311 downwards.
TGTACAAAGTACTATAATCCATGCAAACAGATAAAATCTCAACTGGAAATCCAGCCGTTAATTCCAGGTTGTGTGACCAAAACGTACAGAGGCTCTATTGTTCAGTGAAAACATCCAGGTCAGACAGCAAACAAATCAATACAGCAAACCTAGATTCAACAGTAATGGTGCAGCTTCCCATCAGACAGAATAGTCCTTCCAATGAAACGTCCCATCACACACACTTTCACCCACACACACACACTCACATGTGGCTCTCAGGCTGTTCATGGATGGCTTATGTAACTCTAAGTCCTGGCTTTCATATTTATACATCTCTCTCTCTCTCACACACGCACATTTAGGCCAGATGAGATGAGTTCTTTGAAATAACGTGGACCATGACTAATCTGATAAATGGAGGATGGTTAATCCACTGTGAAAAAGGTGAGCAGGGAAATAAAAAAGGGAAGCAGCACAGATGTTTTTTCTTGTTATTTGCAATTTTAGGCTCCTTTCCTGCTGTTTACGTGTGGTAAACATGGAAAAAAAAGGCTCTACCGGTGCTGACTGGAGCCGGTCCACAGAGGCAGGCAGATAGATGAGCACATGCACGAACACACTCAGAAATAATGTCACACACTGGTGAACACAGAGAGAGACGCTCTGTTCTATCTGTGATAGCTGGACTGAAAAATGGAGCAAATTAGAGGCACGACAGAGGGAAAACAGTGATAATTAAAAATGAGCAGTGAGAGACGGAGGACAACGAGGATGAGAAAGGAAGAAGGGATTTTTCAGGCAGGACTTGAATCTGAAATGCTCTATTGTGTTTTGTAATCATTCCTTACATTGTCTTCTTCACCTGCTTTGTTTGCTTATCTGTCAGTCAGTACAGCTGAGAGGACAAACCTGTCCGTCTTGCAGAGGACATGATCTGCTGAAAGCTAACAAAACCCCCTCGAGCAGAGAGAGACATCCTGTGTTTACTCTGTGACACCTTGAAGTTGTAATCTCGCCTCTGGACATACAGAAACACACAGAAACACACAGAAAACCCACGTCTCTGCAGAAAGAGAGACAACACGCAGAAGAGGACAGAGTGGGATGTCCCTGCCTCTCTCTGTGGCAGAGACACCAACCACAGACAGAGAAGAAGGAAAACAGAGGGAGGAAAAAGAATCAGCTCTTATGTAATACCTTGAAACCACAAATAGCAGCGCACAGTGAATCACATACAGTACACCCATATGTGATCTGGAGCTGCCATCTTAGCCCACAGGAGTGGACATATGACACCACACACACACTCGAAGCCCGGCTATTATGTGTGTTCGCTGTGTGTTAATCCGGCAAGAATGCACGTCCTTAATCATCAATTACATTTTGACTGATAGCAGCATGTGTGGATATGAGCTAAGAATACATCAGCAATGATAAACACGTCTGTGAGCCACAACAGAGGTGATGTGATACTGGATGAGATAACTGTGTGGAATTAAAGAAGCTTCTCAACTATCACAGACTAAGACAGTTTGTCTCTGCTATCAATCCCCTGTACGATGACAGAAGGTCACGGATCTGACCTTTCATACAGCACCACCATCAGGGCAACATGGTTCCTGGTTTATTTTAAAAACAACAGGTGTATTTACAATAAATTTGCTGTGATTTTTTTTTTTTTACAAGTGCTAGCAGATCAAACCTGTCTACTAAAAAGTATGCTGCCATACAGCTAAACAGCATTCGCAATTACATTTTGAGGAGAATATGATTTCTTTTGGATTACAGTCACACATTTAAACAAAACTATAATCAAAACACCTGGCTAACGATGTGAAACGATGAGTTTAGGCACCCAAACTACGTAGTTATGTCTATGAAAAGATCAATGTTTGGGTTAAAATGACTATGTTGCGTAACTAACATAACATTGACATAGGTAAATGTTTGGATTTGCATGGAAGTTGCACCCACGAAGGATGAGCCTTTTTTTTTTAAGGCGAGACGCTTCAGGCAAAATATATTATTTTCATGCACTGGTCAATTTCAAAATTATGGGTTAAGTTGCTTCCATAACATGTCTTCTTTCTAGTGGAAAAAAAACACCCAAAATACACAATAAGGAGTTTGTTTTTACTACACTTAAGTCTATTTGTGTCTGTAGATTCATCCTAAATTCACCAAAAGTTAGCATTAGATAATGCCTCACTTGCACATTTAAAACATAACATTTTAGATTTTTTCAATACTAATTATTTAATGGTGATATCTCCAAGTTAAAATGTTTACCCTATTTATTTGAAGTGCACCATTTCTTTACATTTCTGTTGCCAGTACTGCAGAGTCGTCACTGTGTCGTCTGTCCAACATTTTCATATTGCGGCGTGTAATTGCAGCTTTCATTCTTTTAATTTTAGACTTGGGCACTAACCATGTTTCAATTACAAGCTACATTCAAAGAAATGTCTAAAGCACCGCCTTTAAATATCTCGATTTTGTTCAACGTTTACACAGCACACACGCCAAACAGCAAACTTACAATGTAATAAACATGTCAGTGTCAGTATTTACAATGCAAGTGCTCCTGGTCATGTGGCTGAACTCAGACGACTTTAAAGTTTGCATAACTATCCCAATAACACAGGTTGTTGTTGACTTTGTCACAAAAAACACGTCTCTTCTAGTGAAAGCATCTATTTTTTTGCCATGCAATAGCTTAACCAAGTGACACCCTGCAAGACTCCTTAATGTGCACTATATTTGGGTCTTTATTTAATCTCTCAGACTTCAGTACTGGAGAAATTAACAGCCTTACATGGTAGTGGCTTCTTTTATAATTCACTAAGGTACTTCTATTTATCTCAAACACACTGCTTCTTGTGCAGGGGATGATACAGCTGGGAAACAGACACTGGGTGCTTTCAGGTTGAGTCAGTATTGTTTAGTTTCAAAGAAAGCAGCACAAAAGATATTTATAATAAAAGGAAGTTGTGGGTAATGTTCCAGTGCATGCTCTCCTGCAACAACACAGTCTGCCATGTATAAATATATGGCTGTGTGTACATATGATTGTAAGTATATGTAAGGGATACAAGTGGAGGCATGGAAATATGTGTATGCCATAGCTGTGTGACTTTATAGCACCTACATATTTTGCATTTATCAGTATGTTATTTATGTGAAACACGAACCTGAGTGCAAGTGTAAAATAAAAATGGACACTTGGATGGAGAGACGGATGGACTTGCTGACTGTCTATCTATGTTATGACTCACAGGCTGTGATCAAAACAGGATAATATTGCTGGGTCATATTTGTTGGCTTGTTTTGTGATATGGCTCTATCTAGTGGTCATTACTGGTATCTCACCCAGACACATAAATAAAAGAAAATAACATAAAAGCAGCGGCGGTAAATTCAGACACCCCTTCAGGGATATGATGAAAGAGCCAAGAAGAGCTGAGGGAAGAACAAATGGGAAAGAGGAACCGAGGGTCTGACGTCACCTTTGGGAGTTAAAACCCAGTTGACATCATCTCTGGTTTTACCATGGCAACCATTTGGGAAAAGGTCACAAGTGTATTACACCATGAAGACATGAACACAACGAGAAAGAAGGTAGCACTTCTGATTATATTATATTTTTGTTGATACATGTACTATAATGCAGCATTATCCAGGACAGGAAAAGAGGGAGAGATGCTCCGAGGCCTTTGATATGCTTCCCGGAAGCACAACTACTTTTGCATCCCTGATACCTCTGCATTTTTAATAGAGCACTCCCAATTAGCTGCAATCAGAGCAGAAAGCTAGCAAGGGCGGAACAGAGTTAGACTGAATGGGGCCGAAGTACTCACTAAGCTACAGTACTCTACAATATCTTAACTGGTAGAGGCATGATAAAACAAAAGAGGAGAAAGAATGAGGGGTTGAACCAAGAGGAGACATGGACAGACACCAGCTGAGCTATTGTTCCCGAGTACAACAGGGACACAGGAGCACACAATTCCCAGACATTAGTGCGTGTACATTGTACACACATGCACGCACAGAGCAGGGAGGTAACACACCCCCTACTGTTATACTTTATATTCTTTCCATTCATTTTCATACCTGTTAAATCCATTTAAACTTAAATTTAATTTCCGTATAAAATGCCATGTATTCAACTGTAATATATCTATATCATCTATAATACTGGGCAAGTGAGGGTTTTCATCTTCAGCATTATTCAGCAGTGAGTTTCACTTTCATTCAGGCAAGCCGAGTCAGAGTAGGCTTATGCATTATTAACATGTACATCTTCACATTTAGTGCCTGTCTTCATGAATTTACAATGTTTGTCTTTTTAAAGATAAGTCAACTTTTGGCCTGAATTCAAACGGCTACGGAAAGAAATGAGCTCTAAATGCAGGTCAGTCTTTTCCCAAATGAGGGACTGTCTGGATGTTCAGGGGTTTTGAAGAACAGGAAGTCCTCTGCACATCCAAGACTGCTCCAGTTAGGACATAAAAAGGATGATAAAGCCAACTAAAATTAGACCAGAAGCTGAAAACTGAGATCCCACGGCACTGAATGGCTTCCCAGTTTTCCCACAGGGAGGACCCCAACCCCCCATCGAACCCGATCACAAACACAGATGCAAAACACTAGAGCATAGATGCTTATGTGATCAGTGAGATTTACAAAAAAAATAACAGTGAGCAGCATTGCTTTAACATGGATTCTGAGATTTTACGTCCTCGCCTTTCTGTCACTCGCTGTGTTTCCCTGCCACCTCCAGACAACATCTGTTTCCGTGCATGGCAGCACACGGCTTCTCACATTAACAACCACTGTTCTCCATGACTTGAATCACTGAGTGAACACATATAAAATGAGACGAGCTGAATATGCCTTTGCATTTACAGAGAGAAAGTGTTACGCTACAAGGGGCTTACGCAAGCTTTTGAGATATAAAGCATCCCTGGGATCAGCTGGGAGGACAAAGTGAAAGGACTCACTCTCTGTTACAAAGGATAAGAGGAAAAAAAAGAAGAGGGAGCACGGCCGTTAAGTGCTTTTAAGCTCTGACAAACGCCTCAGCAACAACATCTTCATTTCCTTTCCCTTCATTCTGACAAGATGAAAAGCTGCAGACAGCTGCAGTTCATACATCACACAGTAAGGATGTCAAACACACCGCACGAACAGAGTGCTGAGCTACCTGCACCTCAGACAGAAATAAACTGCTTGTATGATTATAATACTACTTAAGAATTAAGGTCACAGCTGCATAATTAATAACTGGCAGCAACACAATCTCGATTCTACAGTTTTAACTAAAAAAGCTGCTGCTAAAATATGAAAACCGATGACACTTGGACGCTGCCTTAATGTCAGGAGCATGATCAGCTCATTGCATTAGCCTCTCTGCTAATGTCATCACTCTTTCCCCTTTTCCTTACATTTGAATACCAAAATAGCATTCAAAACAGCACGACAGGAGAGGCTGTGTGCACTGATGTCTAATGGGATGATATGCTTTCAGTCCAGCATAGAAAGTCCTGTCTCAGCGCTGCCCTTCAACCTCTTATCTCCAACTCCTCTTCCCCTCCTTGATATAGAGGCACTGAGTTCATGCACACAAGCGCCAAAGGGTGAAATTGATCTGCTGTCCTTGGCCTGTGCAACTTTCCTTTTCTTTTCCTATCAAAAAGAACTTGCAAACACACAAACAATGAAGCATCTCATCTTACATGCTGCTCTTCTTCCGAGGAGAGCTGACGGAGCCCTTCCTGTGCTGGCTGAGGGAGCCCCCCATGGCAACAGCCGAGCCTGTGTTTGTCTCAGGTTTTATCACCGATGCTCTGTTATACGTCCCCTTTGTCCTCCGTGGGTTCACCTCTGCCTGTCCTCCAGACTGCCCGGCTCAACGTCAGAGCCTCACAAAGCGCCGCTTCTCATGACTGACTTGTTATTATTTAACCAACCAACCAGCCTCTCCTCTCCTCGCCCCGTCCTTTCTCACTTGCTGTCTCTGTTGATGCTGTGCAGTGTAAATACTCAAGAGTACTACTGATCACACATGACAGTCCCGCCTCCTCGCTCTGCCTCTCCTCACCCTCTAAAATCTCTCTCTCTCTCACACACACACAAGAGGCAGATTACATTCACATGTCAGGCAGGCAGTGCTTATCCTGTAGAAGAGAAAGACACAGAGGTGGTGTGTGTATGTGCGTGTGACGGGGGTTGTTTAAAGCACTCTAAGTCCAAGGAGGGGGTAGATGGCGAGTGCGTGTGTGTGTCAGTGTGTCATGGGGGTATCTGGCAGGGGTGAGGGTATTGTTAGAGCGTGAAAGAGTCTCTTCTATTGTTAGTCAGCTGAATACCAGATCTGCAACCCAGGGGGAGGGATGGAAGATGATGGAGGGAGAGTTGGCGGCATAAAACACAGCCCCACTTGTTGTGCCACATTCCCACTACCTGCTGTGAGCCCATGCCCACCCCTGCAGCCCCTTTGAGTTTTAGCATGACAATACACACACACACATATACAGTGTCAGAGCTCAGCTTGTTAGCACACATTCATTTCCTAAGATAATCACTGCATTTAACCCTGAAACAAAACGTGCACATAATTCAAATTCAGGCTAAACAATGCAATCAATGTGACAAAAAGGTTTCATCTAGTGTGAAATACTGAAGAAGGTTACTATGTGTAACGCTGGTTAGACAATGTTTAACCAGCAGTGTAAGAGAAAGCCATTTATTCCATTAATCCTATTGAGAGACAATACAGAAGAGCTGAGCAATGATTAAAGAAGGAAACCATACCTCCTCACTCAAGCCTGTCCCATCCATCCTGTTGGTCTCTTAGGATAAAATGAAAAATGAAAACCTCAAAACCTAAAACCCCTCAGAGCCCTGGTGCCCAGGACAGACCCGCCTTTGAGAATAACTGAGAGGCTTTAGTGCATAACTTCCTCCCACTGACATGAATCACATGAGGCTCACTATGGAGGTCCACACATTTCTGACTGACCTTTGTCACATTTCATTCACAAACAGCACACAAAAGAGCCCTCTGCATGAGTAAAAAGCTGCCATTTTCCATGACTCACGGTATGAATATGTAACTTTAAGTCAGTAACGTTACAACCACTTGACCGTTAAGTTACTCTGACCAACTGCTAGCTTGTTAGCGCCATAAATTACGAACAAATACATAGACAATTGTCAAATGTAGCAAATACAACAAAAATAGCTATGACTGAAAGCTTAAAAAAAGGCCATAGCCAGAGTTTAACTTGCCTCATGGTTGTTATCCAGGGTTGCTAACCAGCCAATTCAACAGGGGCAAGTGATGCTGTGTTTTCCACACGACTGCGCATGCTCCGAACGAGGCTGGCGCTGTGACATCCACAACTCAAATTTGTACTTAAATACATCTTAAATTCTTCTTCTTTGACTTCTTGTTTCCCATAACTTTTAGTTGGTTAAACAAAACCGTTAGACATATGTATAATAATATCTACCACCATATAAAGTGAAGTCAGGTAGTGACTTTTTGGTGAATTACAAAAACAAACAAAAACCATACTAACTTATAGGGCAAGTTCACCGAAAAATTCCACCTGAAGTATTATTTATCACCCCAGATTGTTTTTGTAGTTGCCGGATGTTGGTGATATTGTATATATTGCAATGGGGATGTCTGCTTTCTCTCAAAAATAATGGAATTATGTCACTCTAACTGTGGTGCTCGAAATGCCAAATGTGCAATTCAAACCTTGAGTTTCAAAACTCAACTGCAATGTCTTTCCAAAAATCATGACCCAGTTACTGAAGATAATCCACAGACCTTGTTGTGAGCAGGATTTTTTTTCTTTCTAGTGTAGTTCCTGCATGAATGAATTTCTATGCAGAAAGTGTTTTGCCATGTGAAATACTTTAGAAACTTAAGACCATGAAACCCACAAAGAACCCCTGTCTCCCTCCCACATGTTCTTGTGAAGTGGGACAGCTGATAAGGTAATATATAAACAATTGTGTTTCACATTTGTTGGTCATGGTTTGGCACTATCTTGATTGCCTCAGCTGTTGTGTAATTCTTAACATGTTGCTGTATTTATGTAGTTTGTCTATGACAAATCCTAAACACGGCTGCAGAATAACCATGCTTCAGTGAAATCCAAAGAACACAATAAGACACTTGTAATGTTTTATTATGGCACACACAACATGTTACCATATTAATAAGGGTATGTATTCAAGAAGGAGAACATTTGTTTTTTGGTATGTATCAACATTTTAGTATCAAGTGCAAACACAGCTATGGTGAAGAAGTTTAGCCAGGGAGCTTAGAGCCCTGTTTACTGTTCAGACACACACACAAAAAACAGAAACATAGATGGTGGCAAAGTTGAAGGAAACGGCAACAGGAAAATTTAGTATTCAGTGCGTTTCTAGAGGAAGAAAGATGAATAACCCCATTAGGTTCATTCATGTATTGTGCGGATGTTACCACCAGAGGGCTGAGATACGGGGCAGAGCTTTGGTGGTGGGACTGTGGTGCCCTGACTGTGCATAACATGAGTCATTTGTAAAGATAAATTCCTCTAAAACAGAGTTTCTCAGCTTTGTAGTCTGGACCCCATGTTTCTTGATGACACAGATTTGTGATATATTATGTTGCTTATATGTATATATAAAATAAATTGATATGCTTTGAAATATAATTGCTATATATGTATCATGCGTTTTCAATATAATGTATATGATTTAGTTGAAAAAACGCTATTATTGCTGAGTTCATGAGAATTATGAACATTTTGTGATAAAAATTGGGTCAGGACCAGAAAATGTTGAGAAACTCTGCTCTGACTTAACAAAGAAGTGCATGCAATACAGATAATGATTTTATAATACCGTGGTTCAAAGAAACAGATGAGAGCAACATGTGTCATTTGGCCCTTACATTGTACAAAAGTTAAAACTGTCTGTGTCTGTGTATGCCACTCTGTATTGGAATTAACCACATTTAAGAATAAAGAATATGCTGCTGTTAGGAATTAGGTTGCATTTTGGGTCGAAAGTAGAAGTAGTAGAGGAATGGCACAGACTTCAGGGAGAGAGAGTGGAACTGGCCTTTCTGTACAGTTTATAACATACAGTTCAAACATACAAACACTATAGAAGGAAAACCAGCTTGTCCTTTAAATCGCCTGCATCTCTTTACTTCATTTCTGACACAAATCTTCATCAGTCTCACTTCTTTGAGATACAGGAGTAGATATGATCAAACTAAAATGCAAACTGCAACTGAAAAAAAAAGTTTTTAAGAGGCAAGACGAACTTCACAAGACTTCATCTGTGAAATGAAAACTACGTGACATTATTGTTATATTGCACATATGTTGTAGCAGCTTTTGGGTTTCAGGTGGCCTTGAATGATGACAGAAAGAAAATTTAGCTGCCGGGAGACAATATATCAACCTTCATTTTCCTTCAGGATCTAAACATTTTATTATCAATCACAAGAAACCACAGAACCTGCTGATTCATAAAGGTAAGTCTCATGTCAGGCTAAGGAGGAGCGCAGCTGGGCGAGACGGCCTGTTAAATACACTTATAGTGAATTATAATTATCATTCTATATTTGACATTATTATAGTTTTCAATTTATTTTAAAGGCTGTACATAGTTCTGGGAAATGTATCAAATTACATATATTATAATACATTTTAATTTTATTCTGGGATTTTTATATATATTAATTGTCAAATGCATAGAAATACCAACCTGGAATGAATTCCAGCTTGTAATCAAGTGTGATAAACAATATACTTGTTACTCAACTTGATGCGTTCTTCCATAGTAGAAGTACGATGTTTGTCGTACAGAAAACCTGAGGGGCGAGTGAGGAAAAAATTCTGCCAATCCATTCGCTAAATCTGATCTAATCTAAATCTTCAGTTTTGCTTGGATCATTTTTTCTATGTTACTTTTTTTCAGTCTGTGAAAAGACTGAAATATTAATATTGATTTTGGCCACAATATGCTGAAGAACACCACTACCACATGTTCTTAATAGGACTAAAATCATTCATGTTTTCTTCCAGGGAATGTTTTATTTCTTCATAGACTCTAGACACAAAGTCCATACAGGTGTGTGTGTTATCAAGTTATGTAACATTACTGCCATGCCTTTCTTTTAGGTAGAAATGTATTAAAACTTACCTGGAAAAAAACAAATACTTTTAGTCCTGCTAAGAACACAAGGAAGTGGTGCACTGATGCCTCTTGTGGTTAAAGTTAGTATTACAATAACAAGCACTTACAACAATGATCCTTGGAAAACCCATTTTTTACTTCTTAAGTTATAAACAAAGGAGAGAAAACAACTTAGATCAGACCTTGAAAATAGATCACCAGAATTTGTTTTTCACTGGCCTCTCAGGGCTTCAGTACAGTCTTGCGGCTATAATAATAATTGTGTCAATACCAATCGATATCGATATGTCAACAACTATTGGAAAGTGCAAAGTAAAGTAAAAAAAAAAAGAAAGAAAGAAGAAGAAACACAGAAAAGTGCAACCAGGTGCATGTCAACGATGTTAGGGTGGATTTGAAACAACAATCAGACGCTGGACCCATTCCTGCAGTGGGAGTGTAGGCAGCACCAAGAGGCCACCGCTACCTCACATGAAGGATGACTGACATATCTGAACCAAGATCACCTGACTGCAGCAGTCTCCATTGTCATGGCGGGAGAGGGCGGGGCAGTCAGCTAACACCCAGACAGTAAGGCATTCTGGAAGAGGATTGTGCAGTCCTTCGTTTTCTTGCTCTCAGCTTACTGTCATGTTAAAAAGCAAGTTTACAGTCATAAAACTTCATCACTGTTGTGGCTGTTCAAAGGCCACACCTAGCTTGTCGTAAATCTCCTTCAGAAGAAGGAGAGCAGTGTCCTCAGATTCCCTAACAGACAGAACAAAGAAAGGAAAACATCAGATGAGGGAAGTTAAATGGAATATAACAAAACTAAAAACAACAGGAACAGTTAATACCAAACAGCACAGTTACTGGGGTCCACCCCTCTGCAGGTATGCATGACTCACCAGTAACACAGATGAGACTGGATGGCAAACAGGTACTCGTTGAAGCTCTCGATGGGTTTTTCCTGAAGTACGTAGTCGATCCTTCGCCCCCCATTTAACATTCCCACTTTGATTTCAGGCTGCTCCGTCTGCTCTGCTGAAACTGAGGACTCTGCCTCCTCACATGCTCCTGCAGGGGCACAATAAAATAAAATATCAGGCTGTACAGGCAGGCAACAGATAACAAAAACAAACACAAAAGCCAGCATAGCAACAGTGTCTGTTTTGACTCAGTTTTTCTGTTAAAACCAGATCAGATCAGATTTTAAGATTAGTTGCGGTCTGCAGGTGAATTAGTCTACAACTGAAAGTCTGACATTTATCACAGAGATGAGTCAGTGTCTGAATGTTGTAAGAATACAGCTTTAAAAGGAACACCAAACAGAGTTGCGTTTTGTTATTGCTTCAGCTGTTTAATGCTTTTATAGGTAGGAACTTGTTTACTATGGATTGCGGTTGCACAGCAGGTGTTTTATGCTTAAAGAAATGGTTAGATAGAGCAGGCAGTCTTAATTTGGCGTCACTGGGGAAAAAAGAAACCACTATAACCTTCCAGCATATTGTAATTCACATGGTCAGAGAGAAAACTTGACTTCTGCACGGTTCTGTTTTTAGGCTTTAGAAAATTAAGCCTGTCAGACAGTCAGAGAAAGAGCATTCCTACTGGCTGCTTTGTAAATGCAGATGCACTTGCATGTCCCTTTAAATGGTGAGAGACTGATTTAACGGTGTAAATTCCTGCAGAAAAGTTGCTATTGTAGCTTTGGCACCAACTGTTTACACTGTAAAGCAACTCAAAATAAAGGAAGAGACTTATCAGATGGTGAAAACATATTGCTAATAGTTTAGCCTTCTGCTAAAGTCTAATGGCTGCAGTAAATTTAAGTTCAGTCTGTCATCTCAAATGGCTTTGAAGGCCCACACATTTGCAATGATGCAGAAGGGTCAATTTCAGTAGTTCAAGTATGTGTATCAAATGGCATCAAGATCACAATCAGGATGAGTGACATAAAAGACTAGTCGAACATGTTACTGTTTGAAGTGTGTGCATATGTCCGTATCTGAGAGGAGGGGTAAGGACAGAGAGGGGGGAGCTGCAGGAACAGGAGTATATTTTCAAATTGTGGCATTTTTTTCTTTTTCAGAAAACTGCCAAGCCCAGTGTCTCTGATTAGCACTTAATCAATGCCTACGTCAAATGATCATAGAGATGTCAACTTTTTGCCTTTGGCCTAATGTGTTTATGCAATCCCAGATAATATTATGCATTTAATATCTTGAATTCCAATACTTGATACAACAAGTGAATGTTGTAAGGGTTGTTGATGAAAAGCTATGAGTCATCTTCAGTTCATCGAGAGTAAAAAGACAGCCAAAAAAAAATATAACACACTTTAATTGCACAGTCTGTTCTATTAGCAGCTGTGTTCCCTGTGGCCTATGTAATGAACTGACAGAATAAATACTTGAGGTTCTGAGAAAAAGGGCAGGACGTGTACCTGCATGCAGCAACTGTAGGTGACCTGCTACTGATAAATGAGATCACCTGCTGGTTGAAATTACTCATTCAAAAACAAATGTGATCACTACTATTCAACTTGTCCTATTTGTTCAGCACATATGACGGTGGGCCATGGGTCGGTTACTCAAGTGGCCTCTGATATTGATGATCAGTGAAGCAGTCAACAAATTCAACCAATCAGATCTGTCAGCAGGAGAGGGAGTGGAGGGCCTGAAGGAACTGTCAGTCAAGTGAATGCTGAGTTGAAGGTTAAATGTCTAGCAGTCGTAGTGCAGTTAGGCACTGAGGAGCAGAGGAGTAGTGAGAGCCTGCAGCAATTATGACATAGATTACATAACATTTGCTCTTTGTGAAAGAGATGGCATGCCAAAGTAAACCACAGTGTATGAGAACCCCTTAGATTCTTAAAAATATAAATTCTGCAGGTGATACAGCATACTTTTAACTATTACAACAGATAATGGAAGAATTCAGTTTTGCCTCTTTTGTGCCTGTTTATTTTCCTGATTAAAACCAGAGACATTTAATGAACATAGAAAGAAAGACAAGGTTAGCTTCTTTTTTTCTTTTTTTTTTACAGAGATTGGAAAGCTGCAAGTAAGCTAGCTTTACTTGTTTTTCAATTGCATTCAAGCCAAGTGCCTATCCTGGCTTACCTTGGAAGTAATGCTTATGAAGGGCCCTGGGCCACTCCAGTATTTTAGTCCAAAAATCAGCACATTTCTCTTCCCTCTTAGCAGAAGCAGTGACTGCCGCAGAGGCTGAGGCTCAAGGTAAAGTTGTAAGGGGTGAGGGAAGCAGGAGCAACCACCAGATAGAGCAGAGGAGGAGAGGAAAGGGTGCCAACATGCAGAGAGGGGTTAGAGGAGTATAAGGAGACTGGGTTAGACACACTCCTGTGCACTCTCACTCACTCTCTCACACATACACACACACACACACACACACACAAATACACACAAAGCCTCAACAGATTCACAAAGCCAAATAAAATTGCTTTCTCTACCTTGTGTCTCTTGAATGTTACTCTCTACTGGAGTGTCTCCTTCATCCACGGGGGGCAGTGCAGCAACTGGTAGTCTGGCAAAGGACTGCCAGGCGGTCCGTAAAGATCCCAAAACATTGTTCTTCAAATCCATGCTCATACGAGTCAAGCTGTCCTTTAGCTCTGTAAGGTAAAGAGAAAAAGAGATTATCATTAAACCCATTAAACAAAAACCCACATCACATTATATTCCCACAAAGATGAGGAGAAAGACACAGACGGCCGTACCCAGGTGCATTCTCTTGCGGCCTTTATGATGAGGGATCAGCATGGGCTCCAGATCCACCTCTGTTACAATCATGGGCTCTATCCGATAGGCCACGGGGTCATACTACACAGCAATAAAGGGGAAGAGATTAATGTAACTTTAATAAATTGGGTTTTTTTCCTACTAAGCAGGTTTATTGATTCCAGAAGTTCATTCATGGTGCAGTGTGTAAGAAATGTCTAGAATTTTTGTTTATAACATTAAAAAAATGGACATTATCACAGAATGTAAAGCAGTAACAGTTTTGATGTTATATCAAAGAGGTCATGAGAGAACAAAGAAGCAGAGCTGCCCTGAGGGCTTGTCAATCATATTGCAGGTGACATAACAGTCCCCGGCACAGTAGAAACATGTAGTCTTTTACCTAAGTTATTTAATGCTGCAGTTACAGCTGTTATTACCAGCATGACTTGACTAATTAATGAGGAAAAGGGGTCCACAACACATACAAAATTTGGATACATTCAGAACTGCCACATTATAGCATCTTTGTCTGAAAATGGGACGAAAAGCAAGTTGTAGTTGTGGCAAATATAAGCAGGTGTAATCCCGTTCTTGGGCTGAGTGCAGGATGCAGGTCTGGAACAGGAGGATGCAGGAAGTATTAGATTACTCACTGGGTGGTAGATGTTGTAAAAGCTCTTGCAGGTTGGAAAAGTGTAGTTGGGATCAATGTGTTTGAGCCCACGGACGGTCAGGAACATGCCAATAGGAGAGCCAAAAGCAAAAAATGTTTGAGGGTGGAAAGCCAGCTGTGGGTAATCAATGGACACCTGTGGAGAGAGGGTGGGGTGGAAACATATGTGCCAATAAATGTGTTATCTAAACAGTTTTACCAAGCTCTTCAGACAGATGGAAACACTCCTCTGGTGAACTATGGTGTTTACACTGAACTACATTTTATGACATTGTGACAACAGCAGGGAGTATGAAAGCAGGTGAGGGGGAGACCAGAGAGCTGACCGTTCATGCAGGACCGGATGAGCACAGACAGAGTGAGGTGTTGGGTTGTACGACTCAATGGGTCAAAGATGGTAACCTCAATCAGGCAAAATGTGACTTTAATACAAGTCGCTTTGAGTTTCCCCTGACCAGACCTGACTGTATGTAAAAAGAACCCCCAGGCACAGATCATAGTGAGCTCAGGACAAAGCCTGCGAGCATGGGGACACCCTGTGAGACACACCTGTCCCTTGGCTATGCCTCCATTGGTCTGTCCAGGCAAGCAGGGGGAGGAGAGAAGCAGGAAGGTGATGCATCAAAGCTTTTATCTACCGGTAGCCCCAAGCAGAACTTTTTCTATCTGTGTCCATGTGTGCTACCTGTCCAATGCCGACGTCAAAGTATTCGTAGTCTACAGCACTGGTGACAGACTGCGCCCTGTGGAACTGGGGCTGCTGCATCGTCAGTCCTGAAGACTGGTTACCATCAGGATCGCTGGTCACTTGAGATGGAAGTTGCAAACCTGGAGGCAGACGTACTGCCCCTGTCTTGCAATCCTATTAAAAAGTAGAAATGTGAAAAAAAAGTTATTTAAATAATGTCTTGACTTTAGCCATCATTTATGAAAAAGTGCACCCCAGCAAAAGAGCCCCATCAAACATCCTGTTTCTGTCTGACCTCTGAAAAACATTTCCTTCTGACGTAGTTCAGGATCTTCTTCCGAGGTCCAAGAGGAATTCCTAAATCTTTGAGATCACTGTCTTGGCAAAGAGCCTAAAAGCGGAAATTCATAGGTTTTTAACTATGTATTACACTTGATTTTGTATGATCAGTGTGTGTGTGTGTGTGTTACCAGTGATTCCAGGTCTAGGTTTTCTGCCTGCAGTGTATCCAGGTATTGTTGTAGGCCCAGTCTGGTCAGAGTCTCCTGCAGTGTGTCACAGTTTAGATGAAAAGGTTCACCAGAGGGCACCTAGAGCGACAGAAAGGAAGCAGCATTTCGTATCTACGGGTAGAGAAATATGCAATCTATTCTGTAAAGTGATGTTATCTTTTTACAATGAATGTCATCATACCCCCTTTCTAGTTTCTGATCCAGTCTTCTGATTGGTTAGCAGGTCAAACAGGATCAGCGAACCTGCGGAACAACAAATGAAGGGAAAAAGTTGCAATTCAGCCTTTTATTGACTTGTGACTGTTTCTGTGTTTGTACACGTCTTACCCAGGCTATGGCCCACTACTGAAACTGTCCCATTGAACTCAGAGTGTCTCTGTTTGAAGAGGGCGTGGAGTCTGTTGATCTCTGAGGCCACTGTGTCCACTATGGTCTGGCAGTAGGTGGGGCTGTTATAGAAGAACAGGTCCAGCAGAGTGTCGTTGGTGAAATGTCTCAGCCTGCTAATGCTGGGTAGAGTGATCCTCTGGATGTCCCTGGAAAGTGAGAGAGGGGAGGAAATATAGTATTTTACCATTTCCTGCAAGTATTGGAGGGGTATGTAATTTTGTACAACAGAGGGATCTCCTTCTGCCCACTCTCTTTGTCTTTCCATACTTACTCGTCCACACCAGTGGCATCCCCGTGCAGAGCGCTGTGCCAGTTGACTGGGAGGAATTCCACTCTTCCTATCTGACCGTCCTGCTGAGCACGCTTGTAATGAGAAGCCAGCAGGGACAGAGAAGCACTCCTGAAATCATTGACTGGAGAGAGGAGAGAAGAGAAGAAAAGGAGTCATCAATACACATAAATAATGCATATACAGTATATATAGAACACACAGTTACAGACTCACACTTACCACACTGTATGATGGATCTGAAGCGCAAGTCACACGCAGGGCCGATTCCATGAACCATAAAGACAAGGTGGTCCACCTTCTCTGGTTCGCCTGGGAACAAACACAGAAATACACCGTCAACTAAAGGTAATACTTTGTTTACCCCGTAATGATCCCATTACTTTGGCGTCATAATATCTTGGTGGGAAGGGGCTAAATAATGCCCCAAAGTTAGGCAACATTTTGGCAAAGGAAAACTGATATGGCTCCTTTGACCTCTCACCCCAGTTTATCTGAATGAAAATGGGTTATTTGGGTACTCATGAATATTTCTGCATATCGGGGTCCCTAAACTGTCTTGGATTTGTATAAATTGGGTATAATGGAAATGGAAAGCTGGGGCTGAATCTCTAGCATTATCACAGCCTCATGAAACTTTACAACCACAAATGAGACCTAGAGCATTCAGATGATATCTGGCTTTACTAGGTATATTGACAACAAGGGGGTTTCTGAGTAGTTTCCAGAACAGAAGTTATCATCATCTAAACACATAAACTACAAATCTTGCAGAAATCTCCAAATGTCAGAAGTTGTTGACAACAAATCAAACCATGGATTTTTCTCTACTTCCACTCATGTCCCTCTACAAACAGGGCAGAATGGTATGGGGTTAAATTACTTTATATTCATATAGTTCTTAACTGGTAAACCCACATACATACCATCAAATATTTCTACAGAGATGTTCTCCACTCCCCTCTTGACTGTTCGAGGCCGAGTCTGCTCCGAGGGGGAGGAAACCCATTCATCCTGCAATCCTATTGGCTGATACTGCATGATCAACTGAGTGACAAGCAGAGAAAAGAGGGAAAAGAGGCTCATTAGAAGCAAAAGATAATTCAATAAGAAAAGACGGCGTGCCTTTGACAATTTAATTATAGTGCACATAGTAGTATTTTAAAAGCAGGCCTTACCTTGGGATTGTGTAAAATGACGGTCTCTCCACTGGGAAAATCCAGTTTCCTCTTCCATTCATCCAAGGTCACTGCGATCATATAGGCCTCCTGAAAAATTGGAGGACAGGAAGGGAAGGGATGAAAAACCAACAGATATTAAGAAAGTATGTAAGGAACAGAAAAGCAAGGCAGGAATAGAATAAGTATCAGAAGTTATAGGAATGAGCAGTATGATGGTGAGGGTTCAGTATCAGGCTACCTCCAGATTCTTGCTGAAGTCTTCAGGGTAAGGCATGAACCTGGTGTCTTTATCTCCTTTATAGAACCAGGTACAGCGGCGCACTTCAGTGGGGCCTTGCTCCCAGTACACAGCATAGCGTTTCCTCTCCATGACATGTACATCATACCGCTCTCCATCCACAGCTATCACCACCTCCTCCTTGTCTCCTACTGCACATTAAACACACACATACCAAAAACCAAGATTATGAGACAATCAAAATAGGGAAAGGTTCTATGAGGACATGCAAGTATGCATGTGCTGTGTTATAGTTCTGGAAATGTTTGTGTAATGTATGTGAAAACATTATGCTGTGCAAAGAAGTTAATTTTCAAGCTGAAGTCATACTGTTACTTGCAGAAGTCATTGCTCACTGACTTCTCACTGAGCTCTGCAGCAGCAGCATCACAGGAGGATAAGTGCACTCTCCTGGAATAATATAGACATATGTACCTTCTATAGGAATCTCAGCAAAGGAACTGCATATATGTCTCGCTTTAGAGTGACTTATATCGTCAAAGGGAAAGACCATAATGTTGCCTGTTTAGGGAGCCCTTATATAGAATGTGTGGGCAGTCATCCGATGAGCACATGAACTAGGTTTAGTGGAAGCCAGCGTTCTGTCAGGACCATTTAAGGAAAAGCCCCACACACTACCTAACTAAGTGTTGTTTTTAGACAAGAAAAATAAATCTTTAAATATGATTATGATGGCTGTCAATCCTGAGCTGGGTTATATAACAAATATATCAATCATAATGAGGCTAACCTATAACTAGCCTGAAACTGAACTACCTGAAACTTGTTGTTAAATGGCTCGTAACAGTGAGCGTGTCCTGTCATGTGAGTAAAGTGTCCTACTGGGCACAGGGCCAGTGTTGGCAACAGTGATGTTTTGACATTTTATCTTCTCTCAGCTGTTTATAGCAAACACTCAACTTTCTTACTTTTCACATATCTAATTACAAACACATTCATACATACTGTAACGCAAATGTACAGCATATAATGTGCATATAAAGTATATTAACATGCTTACTAGTGTTGCAGGCGTTCTCTAGTTTGTCGGAGTCTTCCCTGCTGAAAGGAAGCCAGGAGGTGCTGTCATCAGCCCGTCGACAGAAGAACCAGTGAGGCTGCACTTCTTGATAAGGAGCTGGGACCGACTCCATGTCAAGCATCTCAAAAGAAGACGCGGAAGACGGGGAAGCCTCATCCACCGCAGGCGACACCTTAAGAAAAATTATGCTCAATCAATATATTAGTTTAACTTATTAAAAAGCAAATGCCTGCTATACGCCTGTGTATACACCTGTCCACAGTTCAACTGTGCCAGAATAAGTAAATATAGAAGTCTGAGCTAAGTCTGTGCCCTTCCATTAAGCTCCTATCAAGGAACCTGAGACCACGAGACAAAGCAAAGGACAGTTGGACAGGAAAGGATCAGTCCTCTCCTTGGCCAGACACACAAAGCCCTGTTTTATTCTTTCCTCCCCTACAAGCCGTCTCTTGTCTCTGCGTCTCTCCACAACTGATACAGCGACGGCTTGTAAACAAGCTTCTTCCACAGAATATCTCACAATCACAGACCAATAAACATTAGGTAATCCAATACTCCTGTTTCAGCATGTTGAAAGAGAGAGCCTGCTTGATACATCAACAAATACCCACATTACACACTGCTGCCTAATCAGCAATCCGATTTGCAGAGTAACATGTACACAGCACGTGTATGGATCTGAAATAAGATAGCGAATAAACCGCAGAACACCCTTCCTAAGAGTTAAATTACAATCTCCTTGAAAGTATCTTCCTGTGTGTGTTCTGTTTGCTAGCCTCATGATTACACACCACATGCTGTGTATTTAGTTAAATGTCATGCAACACAAAAAAAAAGTACTTTTAGCAACCTTCACAAAAGTTATTCTACATCCAGGTGCTGACAGGCAGACAGTGACACTAACCCCTGGTGTTATTGTCTCCTCTCAAAAACCATCTGTGTCCATCACTTTTAACGTGCATACCTCCAGGAGGGACAGAATTGAATGAGATAGAACAGAATGATTTCCATCTATAGCACCTGTACATGACCACCGCCTCTACTTTGTCCTATTGTCATTCAGTAGAGGGAAAATAATCCAACAGACAATTTATTCTGCCAGAGATACTTCTTTTTTTATCTGTTAATGACATTTCCTTCGCAGTGATTGAATTTATAAAGCCTTTGTTGAAGGCACTTTACAATGCATCATATAACAACTGCATTTTATTACTAAAGGAGTAAGTTGAAAATCAACACTTTTGAAAGGAATGAAGGAATGAAAAAGTGAAACACTACTGTCGTGACAAAGTATTTCAGTATCTGCATGGCCTTCAAATTGTACAAAACATTGTGGTTTGTTGCATAGGTACAGAGTTGCTACTATCAAATTTTCAGTGCAAGCTTGAACCATTTAAAGTTTCTCTGAACCCAGATCAGCCTAGTCCGGCACTGAAAATAAACCCTCTTGGAAATAACACTTTGAAAGTTAACTTATTTCACAACTAGGACCCAACCTTCTGTGCCCCTGCGGCTGATCAATGAGAAATGATAAGACTGAAAATCTAATAAACTCTAGATAAGCCAGTGACAATGTATTGAATAATGAGAACTCTGAGAGGTCAGACAGAGTCTTTGTTCTGTACAGGGCCATAGATTTTAAAATTCCTGTTGATACAATAAACATCAATACTGCATTGTCAATTTCTCCAGTAGCAGCTGTCTTATCATTATTAATACACTGTCAAAGTTTCTTATTATGACAACTTGTGTTTTTGTAATGGAAAAGGGTTATTTCTCAAGTAAATGTGTCTGTGCTTCCCAATAAGCACTTCCCCTTACCTTACCTTAATTTAAACCAAGCCATAAACCAAACCAGTCAACCAAGGCTGGGTATCGTTTAAAATATGACAATGCCAGTATACCAATACCAGTGCCCATAAAGTGATACTGATACCAACAGAGTACTTTTATTTGATACCTTTTCTTTTCATATTTCATTTGATACCCATCATGTGAATGCAAGAAGAAGAATTCAGTAAACACAGCACTCAACTTCAACATAGCAATAACTGTCTAGATTTCAACTGTTGCATAACATCAAAAAACACTTGTGATGATGACTGAGGATTTTTTAAATACTATTTGGTACTGGGTTATTTCAGTTGAAACTTTCAACTGTTAAGTACTGACACCCAGCACGATTTAACCATAACATAATCTAAACCCTATATGGAGAGCTACAGAAGACAGGCTTTGACAAACAACAGTGTTACACCGATATGCAAAAATCACCCATGCATCCTCACCTGATCCCCAGGTGTGTTCTCTGTTGCCAAAGTCTGAGTTGGGCTGTCTAACTGGTCTTGGGTGTTGACGTTTGGGGCAGCCTGAGATAGACCCCCCTCTTCACCAGGACTGTGTGACATTAGCCCAAGACCTGACCCTAACCCTCAGCTCTGACCTGAGGGGGTCAGGGGGCCACCCAAACACGAGACCTGTAACAACCCAGCTGCACACAGAATGAGAGGGAAAAAAACAGGTTTAAAGACCATCATAGCTATTACATAACATATAACAGCCTGTCAAACTTGTTGGGGGTTGATTAGTAATACCTGCACCAAACTGTTGTTGAGCTGTTGAACTAGCATTCAATCCCAGGTCTCAGAATACACTGGAAGCTGTCTCATCAGCTGCTGGCCAGTAACGTTTATCTTAATGGGAAATATAAACAGTGACATCTAGCCGTTAAGCTACATAATGACTGTATTTTGAGTTAAGCTCATGTACGTTAGCACTTAAGAATTTCGTGATATAATCTTGAACAAAGCTAGCCAATTCTCACAGTTATTTCTCATGTTATTTGTGTATTTGAAAGAATAAATGCAGCAAACACATCCTAGAGGCTAACAGGATTGTTAACGTTGGTGAGCTTCATGCTAGCTGAGTTACGATGGCTGGACGGGACGCTAGTGTTAAGTTATCCGACTTAACAGCCTGTTGGGGTTTAATTTTAATGTTATAGCAGTAGTAACAGAAAGTCGTCAACTTAAACTCACCGACAACTTCACATACAGTTAATGCAGAGGGTTTGTATTCGTTGTTTAGCTCGCCTGGGCTAGCTCGGCTAGCCAAGGACAGCCTACTGTCAAACGCCGGCTGCTTGCAGTGTTGTCGGAAATGGGATCATTAAGAGTTTTATGCTCACGAAATACCACATTAGCGGACAAATAAATGGTAAAACCACGATTTTGAGAGAAATACAGTTTCAGTGATGCCCGATTTTTCAAAGTGATATAAATAGACAGTGATTTACGCGAATATAGCGTCCAATACCTATGTAAATACTCTTCCAAATCAATTACTAAAAACCTACATTTTCTTTGGATCAACATTCCGCTGAAAAACAAAGAAATTTCAATTGTGTTAAACTTTGAAGCAAACAGTTTCATAAAAACATAATTCATAGTGCAAGGGAACCGTCTATTTTTACAGTCTATGGAACAGACCCTTTATTTTATTATCTTTACATTTACGAGATGCACCTGAAGGGGACATGAAGCAACATGCCATCACCAGGCCACCGCCCCCAAATATTAAGGTTACGTCACGAATTTGTAATGAGTTAGATTATTGTTTTTCTGCAGTGAACACGAGGGCAAAATTCAGACTTCAGCAGTGGTGGAGAAATGGAGTGGGGTAAAAAGTACGATATTTTCCTCAAAATGTAGTAGTAATGGGTAGAAGTGTTACGTTATATAAAATAAAAATACTCAAGTAAAGTACACATACTTCAAAATTGTCCTTAAGTAGAGTACTTGAGTAAATTAAGTTTAGTTACATTCTACCTCTGTATATCAGCAATTTAGTGGGAGGTAAACGTAACTTAATTTGTATTTATAACTGTTCTATATAGATTCAGTAATTGTTGTGTGGATTCTTGTTTCTTGTTTTTGTTTGTTTTACAAATGATAGTGGTGGTTGTTTCCCTTTTCCACTGTAATGCTCATCATGTCAAACACGAGCAGGAATAATAAGGTGAACATTCTCAGCAGATGCATGCTTGACGTTCCTGAGAGGTAGCCAAAACCAGGGCCTAACGCACTGTAAATGTTAGGTGGAATTTCAATTAATATAGCCGTAGCATTCTAGCAATACCAAACAAGTCACCTGCCCAGCCTTACCCAAGAATTCTTAATGTTTGATTTGGACCGAGATATGCCCAGGTATGTGGGAAATGTGAACGTAGAAGGTGTAGGCGCCACATCTTGTAACAAAGCCACACCCAATTTTGGCAGGTAACTGCCTAATAGTATTTTTGGCAAACTGACTTCACCTTCATGAATGAAACATAAAGTAATTCCTCTCAAAGTGAAGTCAGTAGCACTCTCCCTGAAAGGTTTTTAGACTAATCTATTTAAATTATCGTAATATAAATGTATTCCTTAAATTTTAACAGGGTTCATAGTTTCACAAATGAAATTTAAAACTGAAATTTATAATAGTTCATACATGATAATTTGCTAAGCCTTTTAGACATATATTCAAGCAAAAACGGTATAAAGACAATATACTTCATGTTCAAACTTTAGCTTATTTATTATTAGCTTTTAACATTTGCCAATTTATTAATTTGATATTTGACTAATTTACCTTTTATACAGCTGTAATCAGGGATGTTGATTACATTCTAATCTAACGAATCTATGACTTTTAGAAAGTAAAGGTATTAAATATAAGTCTTATACCTTTCTAATGCATGTTTATTGTATTCTTTCACGTTGCTAAGCCTGTCAGGGTTCCTACACTGCCTATAAGTCAATTTCAAGCACTTTTAAAGAATTTCAAGGTGCATTCTTTAGGTTATTCAGCACCAGCTGTGGTAAATTAGATACAACATACTTATTATTTTACTTCCTTATCACAAAAGATTGGATGTTTTGTGCCATAAACAAGTTTTGTGACAGCATTCTGCAGAAATTAAAGTAAAAAAAAACCTGTTTCAAAACGTATCACCTGTTTTAAAGTAAACTTGGCGCAAATACAACCTAAATTCAGAACAGTTCAAGCAAATTATGTTCAAAATCCAAGCACTTTTAAAGCTTGAAAACACCACATCCAAGTTGAGGTGTTTTCAAGGCTTTCCAGCACCTGAAGGAACATACACAAAAGATTCCCCAGTATAATCTATTTCTTGTAGCCTCTGACATAGATGATTCAGCCATATGTCACTCTGTTTCTATTATGCACGGATTATATACACAGATTCACTAAATGAAACTAAACATTTGCAACATGAAGTAAAAGTGAAAACTGGTGTTGCTGGTCAACTGAAGTCAAACTAATTCCAGCTCCTTCCTACCTCACCTCCGAGGCTTGTGGAGTTAGGGAGGGAGGAGTGAAACATGCCAGGGGAAGGAAGAGTGAGTAGAGCTAGAACGCGTAGACACACCCAGTCCAACAAAGTGTGAGAGACATGCAGAGTAATGAGCCTGTGTGGAGCAACAAGAGGGTGTGGCTTTTTCATATTCAGGGAGAGCAGATAAGCTGAGTTTTCCTTGTAGAGAGGGGCAGGAGTCACAATCCTGAACAGACACACGTTTACTTTCACTCTGCTGGGCTCGTTTCCACTCACTCTCTGCCCTTTCTGCGCATTCCTCCAGCAGTCTGAAGCAACTCTTTGAGGGGAAGCGGCTTCCAGCACACAGAGAAGTTAAAAACAAAAGAGGACAGAGCAAGAAAAACTACAACACGCAGCCATGAAGGACAAAGTGAAGAGAGGAGGAGGAAGAAATCAGGCCAAAGCTGGTGAGAAACCCTGTGATGTGTTTTTCTTTTCTGCTCCTCTCTTTCTCGCTCTGTCTCTCTTTTTGCACTTTCCTCTTCCTTCTTTTTCCTGCTGCTGCCTCTCTCGCTGGAGAATGTGAGGAGGGTGGGAGATTTAGCACTGCACTGCTGCCCTGAACATGGCTGGTGTTACTCTCTGCCTTTTCTGGGGAGAATCTGCTCCACACTTTTAACCTTTGTGGTTAGCTCATTAAACCAGACACTTGCTGAAATCAACCTGAACTCCATTGACAAACTGTAAATGATCAGATATGGTCTTTAAGAAGACAAAGAACAGCTTATCTGCCTCATAACTGCTCTATAATCCCTCTGCCTCACTCTCAAGTGGGCCTTCAACTTCTTTGAACCTTTGCCACTCCCCTTTCACAAGGCAGAATGATTGAATTAAGGAACAGTGTGTGTTTGTTAGTCTTCAGGTAAGATCGCCCTGAGGTGTCTATACCCCTCTCAAAAGTTGTGTAAAGCTGCTATGACTGACAGGTTTATTCAGCCGAATGTAGTACTACTACATGACATATAGGAAAGGAATTGTACCAGCTTGTTTGCAAGCCAATCTCAGAAATCAGTGCCAAAATAAACTTGTCAAGGCTGAAAACAATGAAGTTTTCTGTAGCTACCACAGCAGCTAGAGGCCGAAGGCTCCAAGCCCGCAGCAAGGAGGGACCTTCTCCAGCCAATCACAGGCAGAGAAGCTATTTTTTGGTTGCCTTCCAGTGGTAAAGTAGTCCCAGATTGACAGCAAGAGCTGGGGATTTACTGCAGAATGAATTACAATCTTCAGGGATAAGTGCAAAGTGAATTTTCTGCTTTACCGTGTACATGTCAATACGTGTTGTGTATACAACCTGTGCACGCATCCATGAATGCAAACACGCTCTGCTGCCAAGCTATACGTTGTGTGTTTTAGCTTTCTTCTGTCTCCCAATTCCTGTGCTGGGTGTGGTTGTCCCTTCACCCTGAGATGACATGAAGGCCAGTCAGCAAATTCAACAGGTTTAGTCACCCTGCAGGTTGAGGAACACGCCGGGGCCTGCTCACACTCTGGTTCTGCGTGTATGTGTAAAAAGGCAGACACACCCCACTTTCCCTTTTCTTTGACAGTTTCTTGCATAAATTCACTCTCACCCTCGGGCGCTCTCTCACACACAGACTTTTCATTCTAGCTCATGATAATTTCAGAGGAGATTTGGGTTCTTGCTTGATTCAGACGATGGAATCTGAACATAATAAGCCATGATTATGATTCATTCATTTTTTCATTCATTTTCTAAAGCAGCGTAGGTTTTCTGTGTCTTAGATAGTTGGAAACTATCCCAGCATGTAATGAGCGGAAGGCAGAAACAAAACCCAAACTATTTGCTTTTCCCGTGCGGCGCTCTGTGATTATCCTCACTTATTTCTGTTTCTCGTTCAAACAGATGCGACGAGCCCGACTGGTGGAAAGGAAGTCCCTGGTATCAAGCAACATGACGACTCATCGTTCCCTGTGAAGATCCAGGGGGCTGGAGTAGAGGCTTTTGAGCTGCAGGTACCAAACCAGACTCTGTTCCCTCTGTTTTATTAATAATATAAAGGAAACCATCAGGTTTGCAGAAACTACTCTCATAAATAAAGGATTTTCTGATCTGATAAGCAGGTTTATAATCTATACATTTGCATGACTTGCTGTGTGTCTGTAGGTCCATGGCTTTTGGCTTGTTCAAGAGGCAGTAATGCATCTGCTTTCGAGGGATGAGGTGTGTCCACGGTCCAACTTGTCACTGTCGATGGCCGGTACGACTCTGGACCCACTTGCAGAACTGCAAAGCATCAAGGGGCTAAAACCAGGAGCCATCATTCGCCTGGTGGAAGGTAGAGTCCATGAGAACTTTATTTATAAGTTTGGCCTTATGTCCAATAAGTAATATTGAAAGACTCTCTTCACCTCTCTGTACTTGTACTTTGGAGTGTAAATCATTTTAGCATGCTGTTCCTTAATAACTATATATTTTTTACATGTTGTCTTGCATGCTTTTTAATAATAAAACAGTGTTTTTCAACTGTATTCAATATCTTTTTAATACATTTTTAGAAGTTTTTGGCAGTTATACTTTTAAACTATATTCTCTTTATAGTCGTTGTCTGGCGTTATATCTTAAACTCTCACGTGTCAATGTATGTCTCTTCATATCTTGGATTATTTATGGTGTGATAACACAAGAATATTTATAGAACCAGACAGTCAGAATAGAAGACACCAGTCTCCCTTTCCCTTTCACACACGCTTAACTCTCTCTCTCACCTCAATGTAAATAGCTGACTCCCCTTTTCTGAGTCATCATAACAAGGTTTATAGTTGCAGAGATTACAAGTGTGTGCCAACTAATTAGTCCGTCTCTCACCAGTTTACTGAAGCCGAGCCCCTCTTTTATTATGTACACTATATATCCTGTTTATGAGAATATGCTTAATTGATTAATTGCTACTCATTGTGCTATTAGAATTCTAAGTACATTATAAATATAACACTCTTTAATTAATTTTAAGGTGATCATGAAATCCACAGTGTTGTTTGGGTCAGTGTAACCTTTGTAATACCGCCCTGTGTCTTTCCAGAACCGTACACTGCCGGCTCAGCCAGGCTCCATCTGGCTCGAGTGCTGGAGCTGCTGAGAGCATCTGGACCTCAGGATGCACTGAGAGAAGGACGCTCGCCAAGCGTACTGGAGACACTGACACATGCACACACAGCAGGTACACACACACACACACTGTGCACGTGCCTTCACCTGCAAAATGTCACACATACTGACCAGGAAGAAATGCAAGATGACAAAAAAATGACAAAAAAAACACAGGTGATGACAAAGCCACTTAAAAAAATCATAAAGAGATGCTACAAAGAGATGCAAAACAGCAACAAAAAAGAGGCAAGACCACCACTAAATTAGCTTTGTCTGTCACATAATCCACCAAAAACTTTGCATGTAGACAAAAGAGTAATACAAAGATACAAAAAAGTGGAGCTCATACTAATAATCCCCCTTTTATTACTGCTGTAGACTCTAGCTTACCGAATGGAAAGAGCCTGAAACGCTCTTTAAGCAACACAAAAACAGAAGCAACCAACCAGGACGGAGCTCCACCTGAGTACCTCCTCCCTGGCTCCTCAGAGAGGCCCCTCATGGCCCTGCTACCACACAGCTCCCAACCAGAGGTGCGTAAATGTTTCACACATAGCCAGCCTGCACTCACACAGACACATTTACTCACTGAAAGTTAACTTTTTGACCCATCAGGCCCCCAGTTACCTGAGGGACTTGTCTCTCAGCTGCTGGAATCCGGCTCCAGGACACAGGAAGATGCAGGGAGACTTCCTGTACATAACTGTGGTGACAATAGAGGGACGGCGGTGTGACATCACATCCTGTCCTAAAGGTTTCTTCATCAACAGGTAAAAAAAATAACTATGGATAAAAAAAATCACAACTGTCCCTTTAACTATTCATTGTTGTTTGCAATAAATGTATGAAAGGCTAATAATGTACATCACGGTTTTATCTCAGTTCTGTCTGTGTAACAATAAGAATTATACTCTTACTTGAAAAATGTTTCAGTTCAATTAATATTTCACTTTCCCCCTTCTACATCTCAGGTCTACAGAAGAAGTGTTTGATCCCCGTCCTGCACAGTCTTCCCCCGTTTGTCACTGTTTCACTGAACTGCTCTTTCACATCAGTCCTGCCTTCAAACAAACCTTGACCACACTCAAAAACAGGTAACATTACTAGTACTAACATTACAGGTACATTAACAGTGGGTAAAATGATCACAGTAACTGATATTGTAAATATTTCTTCCTCAAGGTCTCAGTTGCATCCAGTAGAGGTGATGCCCACTCCTTTTCACACCCCGAGCTGGCTTGGGCCTCCCTGCGCCTCTCGCACTCACAAAAACACCTTCAACAGACTGGGCGTGGATGAACAGTCTGCAACACAGGTTATTTACAGGACAGAATACTTGGGTGTAGCTTTTTATTGAGTGGTGTGCTGCTGGCTGTGATACTGATGGGTAAGTATGTGTGTTATGTGTAGGCTCCAGACTGGAATGAGGAGTTGCAAGCTGCCAGAGATCTTCCACAAGGCAGTCTGGAGGAGAGGCTGCGGAGAGAGAGAGCTCTGATCCAGGTAACCAAGAAAAGAAGCTAGAAATTACCTCAAAACAACAGCAGGAAAGCTCAGGACTCTTAATGCCTGTTTACTTTATTTTCTAGCTCAACTTCTCCTCATCTTACACTCCTTTATATCTGTTTTTTTCCAGGTAAATAGTGCATTTGTTCGGGCTGTGATGCAGGGGGCAGAAACCGTCGTAGATGGCTTTGTGGAGCCGGTGAATGGAAACCCAGAGGACCCAGCTTTCCTGTGGGGTGGCCTATTTATGAGCCAGGGTGCAACAAGCACCCTATTCGGCGGGGACAGGGGTCGCAGGTGAGAGAAAGTGTCCCCAAGCATAATGCATTCACTTGAGGAGAAAACATTTTTTTCCCTAGTTTTTCTGACTGCACAAGATGCTTCCAGCAGGCTCTCCATGCACAGGTCCAGCACTCAGCCCCCCAGAGTCTAACCCAAAGCCTTTAACAAGCCTCCCAGCATGTTCCAGCGGGCTCAGGCGGGGCTATTAGCCACATAAGCCTAACCCGAGGCCCCTAACACAAGCTCTCTAGCACTTAGACGGCCTCCAGCAAGGTCCAGTAGTATTCACACAACACTGGCTAAGGGATTTGGGGTGTGACCTCCTTAATTTAGAGAAAACAAAGCTGTTTTTTTTCTCCATGAAAATGTATCTCGTCAATTCCAAAAGAACAGCAGGATTTCACCCCATGAAATAATGTCTCTTCACATCAGAAAAAATGTAATCAGAATTCTGAGATAAAACTCTTAATAATTAAAAAAAACAGGAAAAAATGTGTTTTTCCTCAAGTGAAGTCATTACGTTTCGTTTTTAGAACTGATTATTGAGATGTTTCCTCATTTTCTATCTGCAGGGCCGCTCAGAGGCTGGAGCTGCAGGGAGTTCAGGCCTACAATAACCTCCATAAAGTGCCGGGGCTGCACACTCTCCCCACAGCCATTGTAGACTACAGAGGGGTGCGTCTGTCTGCTCAGGGTCTGGCTCCTGGGTTGGAAGGATCAGAGCAGGACCAGGAAGCTTCTCCTGCCCAAAGGTTTTGGACCCGTTATTCAACCGTCACACTGTGAGGCAGACGTGTTTGTGTTTTATTTCCTGCTAATTGTCTTACTTCTTTTGTTTAACAGAGGCTTGCTGTACGGGGCAAATGCAGAATGCCAAGAGTCGCCCCAGCGCAGACGGCTGCTGGAGTACTTGGCTCTCGCTGCAAAACATCTCAATCTGCAGAGACATGCCATTATAGGGCCCAAGAATCACACTATACCACTGTTTACCTCAGTGGATGTTCAAGGACTGTTGGGGGCTGATGGGAGATACTACATACTGGATGTGTTCAGGAGCTTCCCAGCTGATGCCAACTTCTGCCCAGAGGCGGAGACAGAAGGTCAGTCCGTCACTGGAGAAGAGGAGAGTAATAAAAGCTGTGAAGAGGACAAGGAGAACAAGAGTTGTGTGAAAGAAGGATGGCCGGAGAGTTATCATTCAGACACTGGGCTTCCTAAGAGTTTCCCTCACAGACTCTGCAGACTGAGACCAGAGCTGGTGCAGGCCTTCCAGCAGCACAAGTGAGTCATAAATTATATGTAACTCTTTAAACTTCATTAAAAAAGTTTTTCCATGAAGCTAAATCTATTTATTTTTTCTTCTTTTAGACACTGCAGGTTCTCTCAGCGTGTCAGGGAGATGTTGGACGAGGAGGGAGGCTTTGAAGAATGTGCAACATCTTGTAAGTGTGTTAGAGTGCCATAAAAAATAATTAAATATGTTAAAGAATAACACAAGAAAAATGTGGAATAAAATAATTAGTAAGTACAAATATGGAAATATAAGGAGAAAAAAAAAAAAAAAGAATAAATAGGTAAATATATAAAGGTAAAGTAAATATATTTTCACTATATATTTGATATTTTTAAACTTTTCACCTCTTTGTATAATCACATTTATGTTCTTATTTTCTCACATTTGTCCCATATATTTTAGTAGTTCTAACTGAATGGAAACCAGGATTATAGTTAAATAATATAGTGTTTGGCCATTAAAATGTATATCTTTACAAATGTCTGTTTCCTTGCAGCTGACTCTCGATCCACTAAAGCAGTGCGAGCTGCTTGTAAAGAAGTGGGCTCAGTCAGTGACATCATCTTCGAGATGCGTTTCAACCCAAGCATCTTCTGTCCAGGTAATGTGACAAACTACACACACACTAAAACACAGTCAAATCTTTTCCTGGAAAACAACATGACGGGCTTCTTGTGCTTTGTGTGCAGAGGTCTCCCACCCTCCTCACGACAGCAAGGAGACAAAGCTGCAGGAGAGGTTACTGAGGGAAGCAGCCGCTTTCATCATCACACATCAGATACCAGCCTTTGTGAGTGGATCCAATGTTTACATATGATAATAGGCACGTCTACTGCAAACTTGAAACCAGGTCATCATATGTGTGTGTGTGTGTGTGTGCCTGTGTGTGTAGTTGGAGCATTGCCTACAATGCAATGAGGCACCAATGGATGGAGCTTCTCTGAAACTGGCGCTACACCAGAGAGGCATCAACCTCCGGTATCTGGGCTTTGTGTTCATAATCATCAACCAATCAGAACACAAGGAGCGCCTGAGGCATATAACGGTGTGTTTAAACTCACAAAAAGTCAGACTCTAAGTAGTGTTGATGATGTTAGCAATCTCCAAACTAACATCCCTCTTTCTGTCTAAACCAGAGGTCACTCATAAGTGAAATCGTCACCCGCTCAACACGAAGAGTGTTCAACAGTTTCCTCCAGGTACTTTACAGTGTTCTGTACGTTCTGCACACCTCATAGTGAGGCAGCACAGGTCCACACTGCAGCCTCCGGTTATGTCTTTGCAGGGTGTGGACGTGCCAAGTCTCTCTGCAGCTGTCAGTCACTTCCTCTGCTGCCTATTGGTCCCCCACTTCACACCCACTCCTGTGGGGGAGGAGACCAAGAAGAAGTCAAGGCGGCGTGGCCGAGCAGCGGGGGCCGCTGAGAGCACGCCCTGGAGCACGCTGACGGGGGCAGAGCTGTGGAACCTGGTCTGCCAGGATGCTGCTGAAACATACAACATCTCGGAGAGCCTTGGGTTAGGACACAGCCTTTGTTTGTTCTCCTCTCATGTTTGTTAGTTACACAATCACCCAGAGTCAATTTTAGAATAACTGTCGTTTTTCTGTGTAACAGCTCTGGTGTGAACCACCTGGTGGAGACCTTCGGCCTCCAGAGGCTCTCTCTGCTCAGAGAGTTCTGCTTAAAAACCG
The DNA here is from genome assembly GCA_903364295.1 of Serranus cabrilla. Taxonomy (NCBI): domain Eukaryota; kingdom Metazoa; phylum Chordata; class Actinopteri; order Perciformes; family Serranidae; genus Serranus; species Serranus cabrilla. The sequence continues at coordinate 210,073 of CAFUXE010000892.1, read as the reverse complement.
GAGTACAGGTAACACACATCATCTGTCACACATAATGTATATATTAGTAATCTTGTTATGTACACTGAGTGTATGTGACAAAAATGCCAGAGATACTAAGTTTATTATTAATAAAAAATGAAAATAAAAAGAATATATTTTCTGTGCCTTATCTCTAAATTTTTGTTGCTTAATTTAGTTTGTTTCGCCTTTTTTCCCTTATTTTTCTTTTTTGCCTAACCCTGCATTTTGTTGTGTTATGCTGGATTTGTTTTGTTGCCTTTCTGCTCATTTTTTTGCACTATTTTTTATGTTTTCTAATTTTTGTGAATTTTCGCTTGTTGTATTTTTGTATTTTGTACCTTTCTGCGCTCTATTTGCTTTTTTAATTTAGTGGGCACTATTTATAGTTATATTTTAACTTTATTTTGTATGGTTACCAATCTTTTTTTTTTTTAACTCTGCATTTTGTCAAGCTCTTTGTAACCTTATTTAGATAAGTGCTGCACAAATAAAGTTACTCTTATTATTATATTAATTAAGGGGGAACTTATGTTACAGTTATTTTATGTTATTTTAATTTATTATTATGTTATTTCTGTGTCCACACCAGTTGAGACTGAGAGACTACGTCCTCGACAACCAAACTAAAGCTCCCATTGGTCCAGATGACGTCCTCAACATCTTCCCTCTTGTCAAGCACATACACATGCAGACTCCAGATGCTTCCAAAGCATTTTGTGCTGCACAGAACTTCATTCAGAAGGGTGGGTCCATAAAGTTGTGCTGTAGATTCAAGCATCTGTAATCTTTATGCTCAATGTGTATTTTTGAGCAAAATGGAATTGAAAAGTAAAAATGATGTTTCCTGTCCAGGTCTGCTGGATCAGGCCCACGAGCAGCTGAAAGAGGCCGCCTACCTGTTCAGTCGGGTGTGTGACGACCTGAACCCTGAGGCCTGCTTTTGCCACAGCATGTTGGCAAAGGTGACCTACCTGCAGGGCAAAGCTGCTGAGGTAGGTTCCTGCCAACGCACCTTTTCACAGCCACAGTAACGCATTTTACATTGGCAGAAAGTAGATTTCCTCAAGTACTTAACATAAGTACATTTTAAATTACTTAACTATTCAACTACATTTAAGAGGATTGGACTTTTTATTCTGCATATACCCAGGGTTGGGTAGTAACAGATTACATGTAATTGGGATTACATTTGAGTGCAATAAGATTATTGTTATGTTGTCAAGTATAACATGATTACAATTTTTATTGTGTTTGAAGTATTCAAATTACATTGTTTGTGTTATACACTGGATTGTGTTACTAATTACAAAAACTGACATATAATTTGTATTAATTAACTGACATTTTAAAGTAATATGACCGAACCCTGCAAATATCTTGCAGATTTGTTACAAGTTAGTTTGTAGAAGATTTTACAGAGTCGACTGTAACAAGACAAATGTTGGGTCAGTTTCCTTAGGTATGCAATAATTGTATTTTTTAATAACTGACCATTAATAGTTGTCATCGCTGTCTTCCTCTGTGCTCAAGGCTCGCAGTGTCCAGCTGAAAACAGTGGTCATCAGTGAGAGAGTGCTTGGCTTTGACCATCCAAACACTATCCTGCAATATGTGAGTAAAGCTGCACGTTTTCCATCCAGATAAACTGCGAACTGGAAACAAAACCACACATTTTTACATGTGTAGAGTTTGATTACTGTCATTCTGTTGTCATATGTAGGCCCTCCTGGGTGTGTATGCATTTGCTGGAGGGGAGACCGTCCTGGCCCAGAAGTGTTTCCTCAGAGCTCGTCTGCTCATGCTAACCGTCCACGGAGAGGACCATCCCTACATCGCAACACTGGACGTAGGTCACAACACCTCGGTGTTCACCCCAAGCACAATTTTTCTAATATCATATCATAATTTTTCTTCAATCTCCTCGTTGTTTTCTTGCAGAGCTGTCTTGGGCTGGTGCTGACCGGAGATCAGAGAGGACTGTTCTTAAAGAACGCCCTCAGACTCAACACCTCCTTCTTCGGCCCCTCACATATCCACACTGCCTTCACGTAAGTTGCCATTTATTGCCTGCAAGCAAGTTTTGTATATGAAGCAATTTCATATTTTATCCCCTTTTCTGACATCCTCCCTCCCTCTCCCTTTCTTGTCTGTGCAGTCAGCACCTGTTGGCCCAGTGGATGTGCAGCAAGGGCGACTACAGAAGTGCGATGACCCACGAGAAAGAGGCCCTCACTGCTTTCACCTCCCTGGTCAGTATATCTGCATGTGAGAGCGCGCCACAGAGAGAGAGACTGGTTGTATGTGCTTGTCAACTTATGTGTATTTTCTTCCTCAGCTTGGAGAGGATCACGATCAGACACGCAGCAGCAAAGAGTTCCTGTGCACCATAACCAAGCAGGCAGTGAAGGTGGAGCGCTCTCTGAGGCAGGCGGGGGCAGAAAGCTCGGAGCAGGTGGAGGTATGACAGGAGCTCAGCTCGTCTCTCATATCATACGTGTCTGAATCCTAAAGTAAAAGAAAGATGTTTAACAATCTCCCCGTCCTCTCTGTCCTCAGTGTCTCACTTCCACATCCGACACTGTGCTGGAGCAAATGGTTCTGGTGACAGGGATCAGGAGCATTACACACAAGTAAATATGAACTCTTATATATATGATGTTGAAGCAGTGTGAGCCGATAATGATGTCAAAATCTATAAAAAGCCAACACTACTTAACACTACTTACTTAAATAAACTAATACCACAGACAAGTTAAAGTCCTGTATTCAAAACTTAGTCAAGTAAAAGTACAAACATATCAGCATCAAAATGTATTTAAAGTATCAAAAGTAAAAGTACGCGTTAAGCAGAATGGCCCCACTCAGACAATATTCCAAATATATTATTGTATTATTATTTTGGATGCATTTATGTAAGCAGTTATTGTCAAGGTAGGGCTTATTTTAACTACTTAGCCACTGTTATGTGGTTCAGTTTATTGTATAAAATATTGACATATTTTGGCATATCTTTGTTACTGCCAATATAATGCAGTAGATGGTTTCATTTTTATTATTCTTATTTATTTTATATCTTGTTTTAGTTTTCCTGGAGGCTTTCTAGCTATTCTTCTCTGAGTTAAAAAAATTAAAACAAATAAAAAAGCAAATAATGAATACAAATCTGATCTTTAAAACATGTTATGAGACATAGGTTTTCGCGACAGCTTTGAAATGTTAATTATTGCTGTCACAAAAAATAAGAAGTGTTTACACTAAAATCAATCTGAAATTACCTTTCAAACACATCTGGCTCTAGCAGCATGAACATGTATTTTAATTATTAGTTGTTGTCACTCAATAATTCATTGTGTTTTCTCAGGGATGGGCTCCAGGAGTACAGGAAGAAACACAAAGAACTAAAGGCAGCCGTGGCACGAGAACTGGGGTACATAGTGAGCGACGACTACGTCATCACAAAGATTACAAACGGAGAAGAGAAAATCTCAGACCAAGAAACAGGAAGCGGGAAGGAAGCTGACGATGAAGGAAGTCCAGCAGTGGAAAATACCAACGAGAGCCAGCAGGAGCAGCCGGTGGAAGAGAGCGCTGCCATAGTTTCAGCTAATGGTCATGTGGTGGAGCCAGCTGAAGAGAAAGAGCACGAGAAGAAAACAGATGTAGATGACAGTGAGAGTGCAGCTTCAGATGCTGAGGTTAAAGTGGTGAATGGGGGGTCAGAGGTCAGGGCTGAAACCAGTGCACCAAATGAAGTAAACAGCAACACAGCCAACGGGGAGACAGAACCTGATGCAACAGCTGATGAGGTGAAGTCAGAGTCAGGTGAGGTTAATGGTGAAATAAATGGAGCCTGTGATGTCGCTGTGAGCCCAACAGTCCTTAAGAGTAAAGGAACCTGGGCAGATGTTGTCTCAAAAGCCAACGGAGCAGGAGTCACAAACACAGCCGTCAACGGAGAAGCAGCTAAAGTCACTGCTAACGGAGAAGCAGCTAAAGTCACTGCTAACGGAGAGGCCGAGGAGTGAAAACAGTGTTGTAGTCAAGTTTTTCTAAGTCACTGCTGTAAGATGAAACTCTCCCAGGATCCGAGGTGTAATTTGATCCAGTGAACATGAAGCAGGTAACAGAGAGTGAAGTGATGAGTTTGATTTTGAGAGGTTATTACTGATGCTGGGAGAGGGCTGTACTGTTGAGTGCTATCTTTTTCCATCAATAAAATGTTTACTCTGGCTTACCGGCAATGTTGTTTTTTTTTGCACATACATACATTGTAAACAGGGGGCTGCAAAAGTAGGTATACCGTAATGAAAATGTGCCCACAAAATGTACTTTGATTATATAAACCTCAATAATAACATACTAATCCCTCAAACTGTTTGCCCCTGGCATGCACACATCCTAGCACCACTATTATAATGCTGGATAATTCTGACTGTATACCTACTTTTTCAGCCTCTTCCTATATGCATGTAAACATGTGTGAAGGTGCAATGCCACCTGCAAGACTTTGCAAACAATTATGCCCCAGAACACCTTAACTGCAGTTGAATGTATAAGAAAACAACTGTTAGTCCCCCATTTACTGAAAATGTATATGCATATAAATTACCATTATAAAATATACAAGTTTTTTCACCTTTCAGCAACCATGCAGCTAAAAAAAACAAACAAAAAACATAAAAGTTGCCTTTTTACTGCAGACTAATTGTCCAGAAGGAACATATATTTAAAAATGAAGTAACGATCGGGGCGATACAATACATATCATGATACAGGTGATATAATTCAACATACTGTGATGTATTGTAATACTGTCAAAATGTAAGGAAAACTGTCATAGTATAAGGAACACACAGGCATAAAATATGAGTAATGTACTGTTTTTTTCCCCAATCAGAACAGCGGCATCTGTTGCAGATACCATGTAAATTATCATTTAAAAATCGATCGTGTTTTGAAGAGATTGATACAGTATCGCATAACATATCATTGCAATACTCAAGTGCATAGACACCTCCTTATAACCCCTAGTTCCCATAGTGAAAAACTGTTTGATCTCCTGAGAGGCTCATGTCCCACCTGCTGAACAACAGGAGCCACACCTAGCTGCACCCAGAGTCACTGATGGGTGTGGCCAGAATGTGGTTTCATTTACCTGGAATCTCACCCAACAATGATATCACATTGTCCCGGAATACACCTGTTCATCACCGCCGCGAGCTGAGAAATTAAACCACAGATCAGCAGAAATAAAATTATCAGGGGGGGTTGGAAACTAGTTGCTCAACAGTCATTTCTTTCTCTCCAATAAATCCCTGAGACAAACTTTCATGACAGCAATGCAAGAATCAACCCTCAAATTAAAGCATGGATTATTTATTTAAAAACAGCTGATAAAAAAACATACAGTATTGTCCATTTCTTGCGCATGTCCTGTCTCAACTTTGTGTTACCCTCTGAATTATTTCCAAATCAGGGCAGTGTTGGTACTCTGGCTCAGGCTGCTCTGCCCAGGTGGATTGTGGGAGTCTGTTAAGGTTGCTGGCAGGGAAAGTAATGACTGCCGTGTCACTGAAGACATCAATCATACGGGATGGACAAGGCAGCTGTCTCTCCTCACACACAGACACAGCCTGAGTGATGTAGCCGTAGTCCCGCTTGAACTCTCTCTCAATTGTCCTGTTGGGAGGACGGACAGGAAACGTCACCTCATCTCTCCTCTAATTTATTTTACACCATCTCCATCATTCATATCTTGTACTAACCTTTCCTTCATGCCATTGAAGCTGTTTCCAATGATAATCACCAGAGGAAGACATTGTGTACTCCAGTTCTTCCACAGAAGATTGTTATACAAGGCCTTCCCACAATGCATCAGGTAAAAGAGTGTGGGTTTAGTTGCCAGACGCTTTCCTTCCTGCACAATACAGTGAGACATAATGTAGGTGTTCTTGCATTTATTTTCTATAAAAATCAACATGCAGTGACCTGAATATTGCAAGAGATAAATCAGCTCAGGGTTTGGGTCAGTGTTCTTCACTTGCCGTGTGTCAACTCACTAAGCAGTACTGGAAAAGGTTTTACATTGTATTAAATGAGTTAAAACATTCAGCTACACTGTCACAATGCATTTGTTCTCCACACTGTATACCTGCTAACTGTTTTTCACTTCTCTGAGAGGATAATAACACCAGTGGCCAAATACTGACCTCATTTTCTGTGAGCACAGTCAAACCCAGCTCTCTCAAAACATCCCTCTCTCCAGATGAGAATGCAGGGTCATACACAGAGCAGTCCTTCAGAGGTATCTAAAGGGAGGCAGAGCAGTAAGGGAACTTATAATAAATCATGATCAGGGTCTAATTTATTACTGTCATCAATGAGATCCACACATCCTCTAACCTGTCCTGCATCCAGCAGCAGCAACAACATGGCAAGCTGGAAGCGAGCTGAGGCACAGGAGGAAAAGGAGCCAAGGCCATAACACACACACTCCAGCTGTTGGTGCAGTCTGCCATCTCTGCTGCTCCCCAGCTGGTCCGCGGGGCCCTCAGGGTCCCTGTCCTCTGTTGGTTTTGAGAGGGCTGCTGATCCTGCCACCAGCAGCTGCTCTGAAAACAAAAGACCTGAAAGATTCACTAAACTGAAAGGTAAATAATTCCACAGCCAAACACAATATTTGGTGAAAACTCAGCCTGTCCAGCTGACTCACCTTTCCACTCCTGCCAAAATTCCTCACATCTTAGCTCAGACCTACAAAGGAGGAGGAGGAGAAGCAAAGTTACTGGACCCCACCTGAAAACTAAATGACACTCCAGGACTCTTGTGCGTAACTGGTCAGCTTACAATGTGTCTCGGATTCGTTTAACAGTTTTCCCAATGTCCAGCTGCTCCTGGCATGGTGAATGTGAAGGCACCTGAAGTGATTTTGATTTCCGCGCTGCTCCTTTTCGTCGCCGGGCAACCTGCCACTCCTCCCCGGTGTCCGACATGTATGCTAATTCACCGGTGACCCATTTAAATATACACAAATGTGATTAAAAGTGCTACTTTTTTATTAACAACGTTCTCATCTAAGGGCTGCCATGGGTTTGCGTGTCTGAAATGGGAGTATTTTCAGTGTAACGCACGTACTTCCACTTCCGGTGTCATGCCAAATTTTGTATTCCGTGCTGGTTTGTCAACTTACTTGTAATTCTTCGTCAAAAAAAAACTGTAAGAAGACAAGTAATCCATAGCTTGACGTAGAATAAATTATTTTAATGTTATATTAAACATATTAATGTTAAAAGGGCTTTCGAAGCGTTTAATACAGTTGAAAATGGCGACATCTGCTGGCTAAACATTTGGCAGTGCATTATGCAAAGAAATTCATAAAAAAAAACGTTTTCCACTTGAACTACCATGAATCAAAAAAAAATCATAATGTGTTTTTGTGTCTGTGTTTGTTTTATTTTCTGTTAAACTGAGACATCTACATACATGTCGCGGAACGACTTTTTTCGGGGTGCAAAGTTTGGTGCAACACCGGCGGTTTCGGTGACAACCGGAAGTACTTGTGTTTTCGTGTGTAAAACGAAGCTAGTGCATTTTAGTGGATTACTTTCCATTACTGCCACAGATGATTTAATATATACTTCATTTTGGCGGTATAGGGATAACGAACGTTTCAAGTGAGATATATAAAACTTTTTTCCTCATTATTTCCCAACGCGCAAGTTTGTCGTTTAGATCGAGCAGTTTAGATTAGCTAACGTTAGCTTTTGCTAGTAAATATTAGCTTGTCTTCACGTTGTGTTTTCACCAGAGTGGCAGATCTATGTAGATCCATAGTTGTTTAGAAATGTTCACGCACAGTAATTGTGTTGCATAACCAGCTAACGTGTTTGAGGTGATGCTGTTAATATTGCATTTTTTCAAAGTTGAAATGCTACTATTAATCTAGCTCAGTTGTTGATTATCCTGCGCAATTATCCATCATGTTTAGTTTTTTTTTTTTTTTTTATTTCATCCATTTTCTTTATCTAACAAGTACATTTCCTCGATGTGGTATCAATAACGTTTTATCTTTTATCTTGACCTAATATCTCGTACAATGAGTACATTATCATAGCCACAGAACAATCAAGACAAATAACGTATTGGAAGAAATCTCAATTCACTTACGATGTTACAGCAGCAGATGGAAATGTCTTGGTTGTCATGGAAATTGATTCTTGTTGTAGCTTATCCTGTTGTGTACGTGTATATGTCTGGGTAACTTTACTCTGTTTTATTGTGATATCCAGAGATGTCTATGTCCCATCTGTATGGGAGAAGAGAGGAGGAGGAGGAAGGTGTGGAGGTGGAGAGCTTTGAGGTGACAGACTGGGACTTGGCCAATGAGTTCAACCCAGACCGCCGCAGACACAGGCAGACCAAGGAGCAGGCCACCTATGGGATCTGGGCTGAGAGAGACTCAGATGAGGATGAGAGGCCTAGCTTTGGAGGCAAGAAGTAAGGCATGGGTTTGTTTTTTTGCTTTTTAAATAAAACAGTCATTACTTAATTATTTAATTATCTGTGTCTATCTTTTTTTTCTAGATCTAAAGACTACAGTGCTCCAGTGAACTTTGTGAGTGCTGGTTTGCGTAAGTCTGCAGCTGAGGAGAAACAGCAACAAGAAAAAGTAGAAGGAGGCTCTGATGACTCTGAAGATGATGGTCCTCCGGCACCTCCTCGCACCACAGCTCCCAAAAAACTCCAGATGGTAATTGTTGTTTTGTTGTGCATATGTTCCTAATCCATTGCAGTGTATTTTGTTAATGTTTTGTCAAAAACATGTCCTTTATTTTGTTTTTGCCAGGGTAATTTCCGAGGGAACCAGTCCCAGAGGTTTGCAGGTGGCATCCAGTCTGGTAAAGGCATTGGTAACTGGGAGAAGCACACTAAGGGAATCGGACAGAAACTTCTGCAGAAAATGGGCTACCAACCAGGCAAAGGCCTGGGAAAGAATGCTCAAGGTGAGAGGGCCGAAGAGGCTATTCCATTAAGATATTCATTAGTAATGTGTTTTACAGAAGCAACAGAGTAGAGTTGATCTACTCTGACTGTGCAACCTCTTATTTCTGCAGGTATTATAAACCCCATTGAGGCAAAAGTTCGTAAAGGCAAGGGAGCAGTGGGTGCTTATGGCAATGAACGCACCACCCAGAGTCTTCAGGATTTTCCTGTGATCGACTCAGAGGAGGAGGAGGAAAAGGTAGAGTTTTGTTAAAAGAAAAACGTATTTGCCCCTTTTTCCAGTTACATGAGTTCTTTCAACATAATTTTTACATTTTTCTCAATGTCTGTCTCTATAGGAGTTTCAGAAGGAGCTAGGCCAGTGGCGTAAGGATCCTGCAGGCGCCGTAGGAAAGAAGAAACCTAAGTACTCTTACAGGACTGTGGACGAGCTGAAGGCTAAAGGCAAGCTGGCAGGGCGCAGTACAGTGGCATCTGCTGGAGAGTTGGCACAGGTCAAGGTATGTTTGAAAAGACCTCCATTAACTCTCCTTTGTTTCTGTCCCACAGGAATGCTATCAGGGCACTATTGAATTAGCCTGTAATGTTTTAATAAGCATCAGTAACTTAGGTTAATTGTTCTTTTACACTCAGCCCCTTTGGATGACATTACATGAATGTAATCCAAATGGTCAGCTGCCATTGTTGTCTCTGAGTCTCATTAACCCCATGTCTGCTCCCATCTTTAGGTAATAGATATGACTGGGAGAGAACAAAAGGTGTATTACAGTTACAGTCAGATGTCCAACAAGCACAGTGTTCCAGATGAAGGTCCACCAAGCTTGTCCACTCAGGATCAGAAGGGATCTGGCTTTGCTCTCCCTGAACTGGAACATAACCTGCAGCTGCTGATAGACCTGACAGAACAGGACATATTACAGGTATGAGGGAACCAAAACTGTCTACCAAATACCGAAGAGTTTTCTATGTACCACCCTTCTACTTCTTCTTCTACCGCATACTGACATACTATCTTTTTCTTTCTTTTCCACCTTCTATAGTCCGCCAGACGTCTGCAGCATGAAAAAGATGTAGTTGTGTCTCTGAGCCACGAGTCACGAGCACTGCAGAACAGACTGGATGCAGAGCAGGATGCCATCCAGAGAATGGAGGCCATTCTGGCTTTGGTGGGACGCTTTCCTTCCGGGGAGATGGCACCAGGGGAGGGACCCACACTGCAGGTACACATACAGTAAACACAAACAGGCTGTTTCTGTTTCTTATCCCTTTCTCTATTATCATAACCATATAAGTTACGGTTAACATTTCTTCAGGAGTGTGCCCGGATCTTTGAGACTTTACAAACAGACTATTATGAAGAATACAAGACAATGGGATTAGCAGACCTGGCTGTAGCTGTGGTTCAACCTTTACTCAAAGAGAAACTTCGGTCCTGGGACCCTCTGAAGGTATGCTTTTATAAACATCTTATTTTGAGGTAACTACATACTTTAACCATTAATGATTAATTAATAATCTGCTCACATCTTGTTATTATTTCAGGACAGCTCTTATTGTCTGGAGGACATCGGCCAGTGGAGAGCAATCCTTGAATCTAGAGATCTCCATAGCAGTGCCCCAGATTCAAACATGGATCCTTACCACAGGTCATTTCAAACACTCACTACACAAAATAATATATACACGGGGCTGCAAAAGTAGGTGTGCACAAAACTTATTTTATTGATTATACAAACATATCAGTAATAAACATAATAATCCCTAAAATGTTCAAACTGTCTGCCCCCAGCATTCAAACATCCTACCACCACTATTATATACTGATATAGTGGAATGAATTTGACTGTATACTTACTTTTGCAGCCCCCTGTATATAATATAAGAAAAGAAACAGGCAGTGATTTCCAGTGTGAACCCAACGTTACAGCCTGTTTTGTGTATACATGTGTTTGTGACATGTGTCCTGTGTTTGTTTGTCCAGACTGTTGTGGGAGGTTTGGATCCCAGTGATGCGGCCCTGTGTGTCCGGCTGGCAGCCTCGTATAGTAGGGCCAATGGTGGACTGCGTGGAAGTGTGGGCTCCTCTTCTTCCCCTGTGGATCCTGGATCACATGATGGAGCAGCTGATTTTACCCAGATTACAGCGAGAGGTCAGAAACATCTGCACTTAAAGATACATTCATTGGATGTAAACAAACTCTCATGTCTTTGCCTCTCTTAATTTCTGTTTCCTGTCTGATAGGTGGATAACTGGAACCCGTTAACTGACACAGTGCCCATCCACTCCTGGATCCATCCTTGGCTGCCTCTGCTCCAGTCACGTCTTGAGCCTCTTTACCCACCAATCAGGAGCAAACTGTCCAATGCTTTGCAGCGTTGGCATCCCAGCGACGCTTCAGCTCGCCTCATCCTGCAGCCATGGAAAGACGTTTTCACACCAGGTGCTTGGGAGGCCTTCATGGTGAAAAATATCATCCCTAAACTAGGTATGTCTTTATCAGTGACTCTTCTGCTGCCCTATCCTTCCCTGTCCCTCTTTTTCCCACTGGTTTCTCTTCTTCATGTCATGTGTCCTGTGTCCCTCCGCAGCTCTGTGTCTGGAAGAGCTAGTTATCAACCCTCACCAGCAGCAGATGGAGCCATTTCACTGGGTGATGGACTGGGAGGGCATGTTGTCCCCCTCCAGCCTTGTGTCCCTGCTGGACAAAAACTTCTTCACAAAGTGGTTGCAGGTCAGTGAATAAACTAAGACAGAACACAAAGTATTTAAGATGGATCTAGTTGCTTATTGCATATATTTAATTTTATTCAATGTTTTTTGTGACTTTGTTTTGTCTATTTGTGTGTTGGTGATTACAGGTCCTTTGTTCATGGTTGAGCAACAGTCCAAACTATGAAGAAATCACTAAATGGTACCTGGGTTGGAAGAGCATGTTTAGTGATGGCTTGTTGTCACAACCACTCATTAAAGAGAAATTCAACGAAGCTTTGGACATCATGAACCGTGCAGTGTCTTCAGGCATGGGTGAGTATTAAACATTAACGTCAAATTTAAAGAAAAACATACCTTTATACAGTTCTGATTATTCAGCCCCCTTTTTATTACATTACTTCTTTTTCATATCTACAGGTGGATACATGCAACCTGGTGCAAGAGAGAACATTGCATATCTAACACAGACAGAGAGACGAAAGGACTTCCAGTATGAAGCGATGCAGGAGCGCAGAGATGCAGAGAGTGTGGCACACAGAGGCATCAGTGCTGGTGTGCCGACTAACTTTAAAGATCTAATCCAGACTAAGGCAGAGGAGAACAACATTGTCTTCATGCCCTTAGTGGCCAAACGGCACGAGGGCAAACAGCTGTACACCTTTGGGCGTATTGTCATCTACATCGACAGAGGGGTTGTGTTTGTGCAAGGAGAGAAGACTTGGGTGCCAACGTCTTTGCAGAGTCTGATAGATATGGCCAAGTGAGATGGACTGTGTGATAACTTGGTCTGCTAAGTTTAAAAGAGAATAAGCAGAGCAGACATTTGCCCTTTTGTGTTCACTCCAGTCTGCTCATCCTTGTCATATGTGTCTGTATATTTTTAAATGTAGAACTGTGAATAAATAATTTTTGATGTATGTGGCCTATCTTGTTTTAATCAAATGTGAAATGTTAATAAATATACATGCTGCTTACACAACATAGAGTATAATAAGAACTTTATTTATATAGCAGCTTAAAAAAAAGCATTTACAAAGTGCTTTGACAGACTGAGCCAAGCAAGAGCATAAGGCATGAGCAATAAAACAACAAAAGGCTGAACAAGAGCAAGAAAAAATCAGGGTAAAATAGATACTGATGATAGTGGGTAGAAGGCAGGTAGGATAATTCTTTCTCTACAGCCCGTTTAACATGTTTTTATTTAAAAAAAGAAAAAGAAGAATTAAAATCTGGTTAAAACATGTAGAAAAACAGTAAATACTGTTGACATATATGTGTCTCCATTTTTAAATGATTATGGTATGGTAACTTTATTACATTTGATAATCCAGAGATGTTTAATTAAAAACTACCGGTAATATTTATTTTCTAGTGTAGTGTGGTCATTTGAAATGACTTACAGTAGGTGGCAGTGTAGCTGCTGGATCCTCCTCCGGCTCTCTGAGGTTTTTGGCACAGCGGAGCTTCCGTCAGTCTTCGGCGCTGTGCCGTTAAACAAAGTATCCAGTACATGTGCATTTTGGCACGATCTAAGACTTCCAGACGTATTTGTGCACAGCGGAGGTATGTGGACAGTTATAGTGATTACATCAAACATACAATATATTGACGGTTTCATATCTATGACTGGAAAGCTGCCTCTATGAGCCGACAAGCTAACGGTTGTTAGCCAATAAGCTATTCAGCTATCACAGAGCAGTGCTAACAGTAGCTAGCTTGCTATAGAGAACTATTGTAGGAGTATACGTGACCGTAGGCAGCTTGAAGTTTGCTCAGCTTTATCTCTATTTGATTGTTTTTAAACTATGTATGCCCCCCATTGATATCTAGCCAACCATGTCGTCGGACTTGAAGAAGCGAAAGTCGAAGGTCCTCCGCAGTGAAGGAGGAACCCCGGAGATGAAGCGAGGTCGCGGGGAAGGGGATCCACAGGTAGGAGACCCCCGGGAGTGACCGGCTGAAAAGTACCCTAAGACAAGGTGTCATTGAGCAGTATAACGGTTAACCGATATATAAAATGAAAATCCCAGAGGTTGTCGTCAAATTAGAGTAGACCAAGACTCTAACTGGTGTGCTCCAAATCAACCAGCTACTCATCCGATTACCATTGTGTTTTTATTTGGCTAGTGAGTGAAGCAAATCTGCCAGCTACTTTTACATTTTTCCAGTATTAGGGCTGGTGTCTGGTGCTTATGTACAAACACTGAAGTAGACATCCAACTGCTAGGTCCTTTATTTACCCTAGTGAGTATCTTTTAGCAGATTTTTCACAGAAATATGTATCTATCATAGAAAGCCTTCACACGATCAAATCTGCTGCTTGATATTGTTTTGTTGCGTCTTAACGATTACTGGCTACATTTACCGAAAGGTGGACGTTGTTGTATTACTGTACTAATATATTACTGCCTCCTGTGGCTTGTGCACAGCCTTGAGAATGCTAATTTTGTTGCTGTTGTTGTCGTCCATCACCTCACTGGAGAAACATCTTGCCAAAGTACTGCCATTGAAAATTAGCCAGCTGGCTAACACTGGCGCCTTACAGAAAATTTGATCAATGGGCACTGTCCTGATGATAAATAATGAATGTAAATGAAAATGAAAAGTAAAGAGTCTTGAAGTTTGGAAACTTAACTTACTCAGTCATTCAGTACCTCCTAGCAGTTGAACCAAGAGTGGGCTCAAGTTAAAGCATGGCTGACAGTGGTTTGATATGTTGTTTGTATTGATGTTGATTGATGTATTTTTTTCCCAGGATGTGCGTGTGTATAGTGAGGAGGTGGAGCTGGATGGCAGGGACCCTGAGCAGGACTTCCTGCAGTACAAAGAGTCATGTGAGAGTTTGGCCACACTCATGAGTGAGATCCAGGAGCTGAAAGCCAATGGAGCCAAGGAGGGTGTAAGACTTATATACAATATTATATGTTATACACATGTAAACTACTCTGTTATTTAAGATTGAATTCATTGTCCGATTATGTCGGTAAAGTTGTAGCCACAGTATTAAACTCATCAAGGTGGATGTTTGTTACTGTAGAAACAAGTTCAGATCCCCACAGCAGAAAATGTATACATACAGTTTGTAGTATTGGTAAATCTAACACATCTAAACATTGTGAGTATAACCCCCGATAAAGCTGAATGTGTTTTTTTCCCCAATAATGAATTGTAACTTGTTTCCGTTCTCAGTGTGCTGAGGTTGAGCAGAGACGTATGCAGGGCTGCATCCACTTCATGAATCTGAAAAAACTCAATCGTCTGGCTCACATGCGACTGAAGAGAGGCAGAGACCAGACACACGAGGTAAGTCCCACACAACACACAAATGATGTTCCAATTTCATGAAATATTTAAAGTAATACCAGCTTACCTTGAGTTGACTCGATTCCATTCATTTGCTGAAAAAGTGCTGCATCAACTCCCTTTTGTGCTGATCAGGAAAGGCGAGTTGAACACCAGGCACTTTGTTTCTACTTTTAACACCTAACTGCAGCAGCTGTCAGCAGAGAAAGATTATGCGCCCTCTGGTTTCTTTTTGTTAGAATGCATTGATCCAGTTAAGGATCCTGCTTATTGATCCTTGTTCTTATTGAATCCTGGTTCTGATTCTTGCTCTATTGTTGGCATGTGTTTCTATCCAGGGTCACCAGGTTTGTTTTTGAAAATGAACTTTAACAATCCTTTTTCCCATCAGGCAAAGCAGAGAGTGGATGTGCTGCACCTTCAGTTACAGAACCTGTTGTATGAAGTTATGCACCTCCAAAAGGAGATCAGCAAGTGTCTGGAGTTCAAGTTAGTACAAATCATCTAATTGTCTATATTATTCATATTATTCAGGCCAAGCTTCCACAGTTATGAAAATAATACACTCTTTTATAAAGCACCTTTCATTTACAGTGCAACCCAAAATGCTTAGTTAACTTGATTGTTCCCTGATCCAGGTCTAAGCATGAGGAGATAGACTTGGTGTCTGAGGACGAGTTTTACCAGGAGGCGCCACAGGACATCTCCAGGCCTCACCTCACAAAAAATGATCCCCACCAGCTCACACTGGCACGACTGGACTGGGAGCTCGAACAGAGGAAGAGGTATAGAAACCTGCACACAGCGTGGTGACATCTGTGGGGTTTTGGAGAAAATAGATCCCCCTTTTAAAAGTTTGTGTTTGGATACAGGTTGGCAGAGAAATACAAGGAGTCACAGGCCACAAAGGAGAAGATTCAGAAGAGCATTGAGGTGAAGAAGGAACACCTGACGAGCTTGCAGCCAGGACTCAATGCCATCATGCAGGTAGAGGTTTCCATGTTTGATACGACCACATTATTGCTTCGGCTTTGTTCCAGTCACAGCAGCCTGGAGCATTGATTTGAAAGTGTGTTCATTTATTATTTATGATATTGGCCGTTTAATTTATTCACTGTATTTTTATTTACTTATTGAGGTGATGGTTTAAACTGCTGTCTGACCACTGGGCACCATGTATGGATCCTCTAAATGACAGTGTGATTAATACTCTCCTTTCTTTCCCAGGCCTCTCTCCCAGTGCAGGAGTACCTCTCCATGCCTTTTGAACAGGCTCAGATACAGACGGAGGTCGCCCGCCACCTGCCTCCACCTCTCTATGTCCTGTTTGTTCAAGCTAATGCCTATGGCCAGGCCTGTGGTAAGCAGTCATTGGAGAATATCCAATGTTTTAAGACAAAGAAGAGGTTTTTCTTTATGCGATGTAAGCCCTGATTGTCAATTATTTATTTTTGTTTCTCTGTTAGACAAGAATCTGAGTGTCTCAATCAGTGGTGATGTGGATGAGGCCAAGGCCCTGTCCAAACCTCCAGAGGATTCCCAAGGTACAAACATTACCGAACACTCCTGCCGTCACACATTCAATATGTGCATTTATCAAACAAACACTCTCTTTTGCAGTTAATCTTCCGTCACACTCTTTGTTGCTTAATGTGTCATGATGTTGTATTTATGAGAGCCTTAAATTCTGTGTTCTGGTTTCATCCAGATGATGAGAGTGACTCAGATGCAGAGGAGGAGCAGGAGAAAACGGTGAGTCTCAGGCCTGGCTTTACTCCCAACACACACACACACTTCCACCCTCAGGTCAGCGAGTTTAATGCTTTCTTAATACACCCATCTTTGCAACGGACACACAAACTATCCCAGAAGCCCCAGCAGTCACACATTGTGGTCTGGCCAGTTGGGGAGCGGCAGGGATCGATTGCTTCCTGCGTCCGGACGAGTGCCAGCTGGGGGATTCTGGGAAATATTTGCCAAGAATGGCTAGGTGACTGTAACGTGAGCCCCAACTCGGGCGATGCACGCTCAGCACCGGAACTAGCGCTCGTTTTTTGTTGTTGGAGTGTCTGTCTGGATGTGTCTCTCAAGATGGAAATATGTAATTTCTAAATTGCTGATTTTGGAGATAGTATTCTAGTATTTTGTTGCAACCTGTTTGACACATCTGCATATGACAGCTCATCTGAAACACTCACTTTTACTGCCTCTGAACTGCTGCCTCCTCCTTTCATCTGTAACAGAAGATGGCTATAATGCAAGAGCAGTTATCACGTTTCTCCTGGAAGCAGCTGGAATTTGATGCAAATTGTTTTTGGTGTTTATTTGATATGCAACAATGTCAAAGATGCACTTTGTCTTTCTTTCTTTTCATCTCTTGTTTCCATTGCTTTTTATTGACAGAAGAGAAGAAGGCCAACTACCGGCGGCCAGCTGGATGACAAAAGAAGGGAAATGCTGAAAAGGCACCCTCTGTCCCTCTGCTTGGACCTCAAGTGTAAAGGTAACTCACTTCACATTTTTATGACTTCAACTTTCCGCATCTGCACCAAATAGTTGCATTTTGGGCCTTCCCTGTTTTTACACCCCACATTCAAGCCCCAGTATTCACCAGTCACAAGTAATGTATCCTGACTATACTGTGTATTGTTGTAACTCTATACCTACCAGATAGTAAGTGACAGAAAGTAAGCGTGACCCACTCTGCTGTGATGCCATGACACCACTTGACCCTCGTGTTCCCTCTGCTGGCAGTGAAAGGAATAGTGACAGATTATAGGGAGATCTGCATTGCAGGCGTAACTCTACCTAAAGGGGGAGGAGGGAGGGAGGGAGGTGAGAGAGACGTTTGCAGCATCGTGGTTCTGCAGCACCTACAACATGCTGTAAGCATATTTTCCCATCACCAGTCTTCCTCTAACCTCTGCTTGTGTTTCTAGTGCCTTCCCTCTCCTCAGCTGTCTGCACTGCTGCCAGCTGCAGCAGTCACTTTACTGCAGTAAAGGCAAAAAGAGCAGCGTAGGTGTCAGTGAGTGACAGAGTGTCACCGGGTTCACTGTGACTGCAGAGAGAGGAGCATTTAAGATGACCATCAGCATTGGATGCGTCCCCTGGGTGCTGCTCGCTGCCGGCGGGACCACACCCTGTTATTGCTCCCTAATGTGCTGCAGTGTAAAGTAAACCCAGGGGGACGTTCACTGGGAGGACTAATGAAAAGAGGGTTAGAGAGCGTATTGAGCTACTAATGGATTAGTTCATCACCACGTGTTATCCGTCATGTCTCCACAGATGGCAGCATCCTGCATCTCTACTTCTACTACCTGATGAATCTGAACATTATGACGGTCAAGACCAAGGTCTCCACCTCCACAGACCTCAACGCCGCCATCAGCGCAGGGTGTGTGTGTGTGTGTTTGTGTGTGGGAGCTATCCCTAGTTTGGATTTTTTTGAAGTGGGGTTGTATGAGCTACTTATCCAAAGTCAGTAGTTGTGTTTCCATCAACTAATTCCTATGCACATTTTGAAGATTTGGATGAGAAAAGTTTGATGGGAAACATCAAGAAAATCCGCTAGAACAATTATAAATTGCCTGATTGAATTCAATTCCCCAAGACCTCTGTTTTCTCAAAGTTATTAGCAAACTCCTTTTTATTTTTCTTCTTCTACTGTTTACTGACGGTTTAGCCTACAGCAGTACATAACAACCATCTTCTGAATTAAGTACATTTCTGCAGCTCTGCCTATTCGCTCTAAACCAGCTCATGGAAACGTCCCTTATTCATATTTTCTTTAATGCAACATTTCACAGTTTTGCTTCAAAATTAGCTTGGACTTAAATAGAAGCACGGCTCGTGTATTACCTGCAGTAGATGGCAGTCAGTATGCCTCAAGTTAATGTATTTTAGCCACCTGAAAAAAAAATTAGCTTATGTGTACGCTATATTTAGAATATTTTCACGGCTTAACCTTGCTGTTAGAAAAGCCCTTTCCGATGGGGAACTGAAGTCACTTTGCCACTAGTTGTCAGCTTGTCTACTGCTGCCTCATGCATTAAGTTTGTTTGTGTATTTGTGTGACTTTAGTGCATCTGAGCTAACCTGTTAATAGAAAATATCCAAAATATAGCATGCACTTTAACTGATACAGATTTATTATTTTTTTAAGATTTGCTGCTGTCCCTGTCCACAGCAGTACATTGCTTAGCGTCTTTACATTGACTATGGATGAGTACTTCATACAGCCACTCTTCAGTAATGTTGACTGTCCCTTTAAGCACCTGTCTTCCTCTCTGTCTCCCTGACAGAAAGTCTAATGGTGCCTTTTTTTTTTTGCAGGGAGCTGCTGAAATCAGACACTTTACTTAGCTGTCTCTACACCGGCGATCAGGGACGAGAAACGCCCAACCCAGCTAATCGCTACCAGTTTGATAAAGTCGGGTGAGGATGTCAAGTAATTAAAGGAAATGAGACGAGGTGAAGCAAGGCACACAGCTGAATGTAACAAAAGTCCATTGTTTTGTTTTAGGATTGTTACCTTTGCTGATTATGTGGAGGAGCTTGGACATCCCTACATGTGGGTTCAGAATCTCGGGGGACTACATTTCCCCAAAGATGCTTCAGAGGTGTGTGTGTGTGTTGAAATTAACCCAGTTGAGCTCAGTTTCTGTGTGTTAAAGCTTCATAATGTTAAAATCTGTTTTCTCAGGGTGTGAGTGTGGGCAGTTCTCTGAGTGCCAGCCACATGGAGAACACCATGAAGCTGCTGAGGGGACGACTCCAGTCCCGCTTGGCTCTGCACAAACAGTTTGCGTCTCTGGGTAAGTTACATGTCAACAACCGCACGTTAAATACTCCTGAAGAAGACAAAGGATGTTTTGACTGAGACTGTCCGTGCTCCTGTCCTCAGAGCACAGCATCATCCCCGTCTCCAGCGAGAGTCAGCACCTCTTTCCTGCCAAGATCATCTCCCGTTTAGCCCGCTGGACCACGTTCACTCACCAGGAGTACATGGTGTGAAGACATATGAGCAAATAGTTGACATCTAAAAGATAAATAGAGCACATGTCTCACTGTGATTTTTTTTTTTTTTTTGGTAGGAGCTGCCATATACTCGCCATGTGACTGATGCTGGGCTGGCAAAGGAGACTGATCTGTACTTCGTGGCTGTGGTGGAAAGGGGCACAGGTAACATCCCTGCAGTGATGATAGAAATTAACAAGATTTGTGTGCTGGTTTGTTGATGATAACACATCGTTTTCCTTTCCTCAGCTCGTCTCCAGTCCGCTGTGGTTCTGAGTCCACGCTACCCAGAAATCTCTCCTCTTTTCTCCCTCTCCCTCAGCTGGAAGGGAGAGCGCACCGGACGCACTGATGACAACCTTCGCGTATGAGCGTTTTTCAATATTGATCACTAATGTTCTAAAAACGTGCTGTTGCCCAAGCTCACTTTACGTCTGGATATTTCAGGCTCTTACTGACTCGTCCTTTCCCTTTCAGGCCATGGAGAGCGAGGTCAATGTGTTCAAAAATGAACTGCAGGGGCCACGTCCAGGACACCAGCTCCTGACCAATCAGATTTCACGCCTGTGCGTCTGCCTGGATGTGTATTTGGAGACTGAAGGACAAGATGACAGCGTGGAGGGGCCACGAGAGTTTCCCAGGGAAAAGATGTGCCTGCGAACTGTCAGGTACGCACTCATAAGACACTATAGCACACAAGAAGTGGGCAAAGACACTTTGGCATGTGAAAAGATTCACTCTGACACCTCTTTTGTTTCCTCAGGGGTCCAAATCGTCTGAAGCCGTTCAAGTACAACCACCCTCAGGGCTTCTTCAGTCACCGCTAGATTGGTCCAGATGATTCTCACTGCTGTACTTTACATCTCGTAGTCCCCTCAAGCTTACCTTTGTGGCTCTTTGACACACAAAGTATCCCTTTTTAAAAGTCTTTTTACCTGTTTGAAAATAAAAGACACCGTGTTATTTTCTTGAATGAGTGTGTATCTGGTCTATTTAAGGCTGTGTTGCATCCATGCTTTGTTGTACACTCCAAATTTCTCTTTTTTCTGCCTTTCTCTCCCCCCCTCACCTCTCTCTCTCTCTCTGCTGCTCTATTTATAGGCCATGTCTGCTGCTGGCTGATTATTATGCCATTGTGGTTCAGTGCTACAGCGAGCTGAGTCATTTCCCCAGAGATCTACGTCCATGGAATATGATATTTGGTATCTCTAGTCAACTGCTGGCCTTTGACCTTTCATTTATCATCGGGGAGGCTTTAATGAAAGAAAAACTGCTTTTTATTCAGGGCGATGACGCCAATTCCATCAAGGATTACTCTGGTTTTATGATTAGCTATCAGCAGGCTACAGAAGTGCTTGGAAATATCACTCTGATTTTCTCGCACATTGGTGTAGAAATGCAGCAGAACTTAACCGAATCCAGACATTAATGCTTCAGATTTATGGATCTATGTAATTAGAAGGAAAAGACGATGCCGCTAGTGGACCACAAATAGAGGTGATTAATATTTAAAATGTGCGTGAGGTTTCTCAGTGGTGAAAAGAGTACTGCCACCAGGGACTTGTACCTTCCCCAAGATACAAAAACAATAGCATTTTTTGACACCATTTAGGGTTCTATAAAAGTAAAAATATGGGATTTTCCATTTGGCTCTTGCCGGTTTTGTACAAAGTCTTGATGTTTCTATTATGTTTTTAAGGTCAGGAAGATGTTTGAATTAGAATATTTTACTGGTGAGTCTTCTGTTGGTCCCTTTGAAAATAAATAAAACTTTATAGCCACTTTTAATATAAACAGCTGGCAAAAGAAACAAAATGACAATACACATTGATTGCTATGGGTATAAAAGAAATCTTTTAACACATTTTTGCAATTGCATAATTTAAATGTGAAGAGAAATGCTTCAGTTGTTTGAAAAGTTTTTCTCTAGCTGTTCAAACCCTGATCTTGAAGGATAAATTGCATTTTGTGGAATTGTCAAAAACAACAAATAACAAAATGAAACCAGATGGCTTTTCTTAGCTCCTCAACTGCTTAGTTTCCCGATCCTGCTGAGAGCGGTCAGAGCTGATGGGATTTTTAGATGTGGTGAATATTTCAGGAAACAAAAAGAACAGAAAGTTTAAAAAGTATTCTAATGAAAGGGAGAATCAAATGCAGCAACAATAGAAATGGAAATTTGTAACTTCCACATGCTGTGATTTATGACGCGGTTGCTGAACCCATTATTACAAAGTCATTTATCACAGGCCCAAAGAGATTGGAGGTGAAGCAGACAGGGAAGTCGTGCCAGGAGAGAAATGTCAGCCAAAATGTGTTCAATGTCAGAAATTTGTTGAAAAAGAAAAGGGAAAAAAGTGGCTTTTGTTAACAGCTGCTGCTCTCCTCAGTGCTTCCTGTTTCCTATTTAAAATGTAATTACACTTTTTCTGTGAAAGATTGTAGAAATCTTCAAATAGACTCATTCATTTTATCTGGTTTTAAACGTGAAGGCCTGTTCAGTCTATAATGTAACTGATGCTTATTGTTATTATTATTTAAAACATTTTAGTTATTATAAATCATGAACAGGACAATAACAATGCATACAATCAACAGATAATCATTACAGTAAATTAACTACATATAAAACAAATAAAGCCTATGGGGGACTTTAAAAAACACGCTTATTGAATGATTTTTAGCAAGACACGTCCTGGGCAATTAATGTATACGTTTTCACTAAAGTTTATTTTTTTAAATCATTTTATTTTTAACTTTTTTGTTTTAGCTTTTTATTTAGTTTTTCTCAAACTATTTAATCAGTGAAAACAATAAAATTTTCCTTTTTGTTTTTACGTTTACATAAATGGATATATAAATATATTTTTCCCCATTAGAACTACTGTATTATAAGAATATATATATATATAATATATCCTATATTTTCATATCACATTAGGCATCTATTGAGGTGAGAAATTATTGTTCCACAATCTAACTAATAAGAGTGCTGGAATTATATCATTTTGATATGAATTTAGTGTGTTTCTGCAAAAAATCTTTAATCATAAATATGAAAGAAAATATTTCACAATGAGTATCTTTGATATTTGGGATGACTTGGCAAAAAATATAAAAAGATGAAAGATATAATTTCCAGTTCTGGAGTTTAGGTCTAACTAAAAAAAAATATGGATTGTACTTCAATTATAATCACCAAACATCCTTGCTTAAATTTTTTCCTTAATCCAGAAAGTTGATCTCATATTAGTAGCATTGCTAAGGTTGTTTGAACCTCACAATAATTCACTGTATTAGATGAATTAGAGGCTAACACATTTAACTGTATTTCCTTGCGAGGTGTATTTTAACTGCCAGTCATCCAAAAGGTCTCAAATGAAAATTATATATGTTTTTGAATAGGGGTTATAGATTTGTTAAAATTACTCTGTAAAAAGTGGTGTGTAATTACCATAACTGATGTTTATGGTAATTATAAATCCATAGTAATGGTTTATGTGTTTGAACTTTCCTCTTTGCAGTGAGCTGGAAATGAGAGGCGAAGCTGAGCCTGTTGTGTGCGTGCAGGCAGCGCGGCTCCTGATTTATACATGAGCGTGGTCTCTGGGACGTGAGGACGGTGCAGTGGCTGCTGTGGGTGGGTGCAGCTCCCCCTCTCCTTAGCCGCAATGCAGTGCAGTTACTCTCAGCCTTTACCTCGCAGGCCTCACACCTTGTATGATCACTCCTGACACTTGTCCTTCATAAATCCTCACTTAAGGTCAGTGTGCTATTGATTTCTTTCTGCAGGGTAAACAGATTAAGAAAAGCCTTTTGTGTTTTTGTTTTCATTCTTTATTTATCTGTTTCATATTGCATATTCTCAGCAGTTTATACATAACACATAGTCATCATTGTCCTAGCACTGCAGACCAGAAGCAGCTCACCTGTCAGGAGAAGCTGCGTTAAGGTGCACAACAAGCAAAATAATTCTTTCTTAACTGATGTATCTGTAAATATAATATAGACATTTGTATCTCCTTAAATATACGTTTTTTTATATATTCAACATCTGTGACAATCTTTAGCTTGACATTGTTTTGACATCTCTACCCTTGTAGGTACAGCAGGCCCCTGCGGTCCCCGTCAGCGGGATTCAGTTTAAATGCACTTGTTATTTATTAAGGGCAGTTGTCACATTCAGAATAAGAGTTTAGAGCATTCTGCATTCACTACAGTCATACATCAGAAGCATCAGGGGTGTGTAATGGCCATACGTAGGGAGCAGGGGGTTATTTGCTACAGAAATCACTATTGCTTACATACCATCACCTGCTAAGCTTTGGACATTAGAGCGCCCGCCTCGACAGCCGGGAGCATCCAACTCCTTTTCTCCTGCTCTACCCTCACTCAAAGTTCTTTGGCATCTCCTCCTCTCCTCTCCTTTCTCTCAAATCACAGCTTATTAGTTTTACTTCTTGGCCTTCTCGTCCTTCGCCTCGGTGCCAGAAGATTTCTCCGCCTTCCCTGCGTCCTTCACGTCCTCTTTACTAGCCTCCTTTTTCACCTCGGGCTTCTTCTCGTCTTTCTTGCTGTCTGTTTTCTCCGGTTCGGCTTTGGGTGCGGGCTTCTCCTCTGGCTTCTTCTCCTCCTTCTTGGCCTCTGGTTTCTCGGGCTCTGCTTTAGAGGCAGGCTTTGCCTCCTCTGGTTTCGGAGCAGAGGGTTTCTCCTCCTTGGCGGGAGGAGCACTCTCTTTAGGCTCGGCCTTGGGTGCAGGTTTTTCCTCTGCAGGCTTTGAATCGGGTTTAGAAGCGTCGTCCTTCTTTGGAGCCTCCTCTGCCTTGCTCTCTTTCTTGGTCTCAGGTTTGTCTGCCTTCTCCGGCTCTTTCTCCTTGGGCTCTGGCTTCTTCTCCTCCTTCACGGGCTGCTCTTTCTCCTTCTTCTCCTCCTTGGCAGGCTGAGGCTTCTCCTCCTTCTTCTCCTCTTTAGGGGTGTCAGTGGCGGCGTCAGGCTTGGCCTTCTCCTTTTCCGGGGACTTTGGTTCTGGGGTCTTGGGACGAGGGGATTTAGATTCAGGGGATTTGCTGGGTGGGGATTTAGACGCAGGTGACTTTGACTGATCTCCTGCGGGGGATTTGACTGCAGGCGACTTCGCGGGTGATTTGGGCATCGGGGATTTGGCTGCTGGGGATTTAGATTCTGGTGATTTTTGTGGAGATTTAGATTCTGGTGATTTGACAGCAGGAGATTTAGGAGGGGATGCGGCCTTTTCAG
Organism: Serranus cabrilla; assembly: GCA_903364295.1. NCBI lineage: Eukaryota > Metazoa > Chordata > Actinopteri > Perciformes > Serranidae > Serranus > Serranus cabrilla. The sequence continues at coordinate 184,776 of CAFUXE010000892.1, read as the reverse complement.
GAGATTTGGACTTCTCTTCTTCCTCACCTGCTTCTTCTTCTTCTTCATCATCTCCCTTCTCCTCATCCTTCTCCTCCTCTTCCTTTTCTTCCTCCTTCTCTTCTTCTTCCTCACCTTCCTCCTCCTTATCCTCTCCTTCCTCGCCTTCTTCCTCCTCTTCTTTGGTTTCCTCACCTTCCTCTTCTTCTTTCTCTCCCTCCTCCTCTTCTTCCTCCTCGTCCGCCTCTTCTGTCACCTCCGTCACCTGGGTCTCATCAGTCTGCTCCTCCACGATGACTGTATCTGAGATCTCCTCTCCTTTCACTTTCATGTGGGAGGAGATTCTGCTCTCCAGGTAAGAGTACGGGCCTCCTCCTGACACGAAGCGGTTCTCCTCTCCCTCCAGCAGCTTCCTGCTCGACAGACAGAGACACACAATCAGTTAAACTGTCAATACAGTTTGACGTTATTAAGTGTAATGATGAAAGCCTAACCAACCTGTAAGCAGCAATCTCAATATCTAGAGCCATCTTCACATTCAGCAGCTCCTGGTAGTCCTTCAGCTGACTGGCCATCTCCCATTTGGTTGTTTTCAGCTCATTATCCAGCTGACCGATGGTCTCCTGCAAACAAAAACAGCCTTATAGGTCAAATTTTGTGCAGATGGTATAAAAAAACACATATGCAATGAATGTGGGGACGACAGTGAGATGTTTGCATTGATTTCCTGCCTGTAGTGAGTTGAGATCATCGTGGTGTCTGTCTTCACTCTCCATACGCTGCCTCTCCAGAGACTCCTTGGTTCCCCGAAGAGTCTCCAGCTCGATAGTGCGGCTCTGGAGCTGACGGCGGTAGTCTGAGATCTCCTCCTGGCTTCCACGGATTGCCTCCTGGTTGGACCGAGCAGCTTCAGACAGACGCTCCATGCGCACTGCAGAAATTTCACATATAGAAATCACATTTGCTGTGTCATACCAATCTCTGTCTGGCTTGTGTCCAACAGTTTGACGCGGCCGGCTGACGTAAAGAGATATTCTGCATTCTTAGG